>QLOH01000745.1:0-460469 GCA_026901365.1 Sesbania bispinosa | reverse complement strand
GGGGAATGAAAGGCAACAGCTTCTCGTACAGAAGCTTAATAAAAATCCACGTTTGCTTCTTTATGATAATTCTTGGAATTCTTCATTATATGATCGGTAGATATTGAAAATGATATGTAACTTAATTGTATATATAATGTATAATGTATTTTCCTACATCAAACTTTTTAAAAAAAGATATGTTTGATCGATTATTTTGGAATAACAAGATACATTTGTATTAAATCCCATTACTCTTAAATGGGGAGGGGAAATCATCTACTAAAATTGAGTGATTCACATGACATTCATCTGTAATTTTGTTTGTACTATTTTATAATTAGATTTGCATTGTCTTAAATTATTTTCCAATTTAGTTATAATGATATTTTAATCAATGTCTTTTTTTATTTATTTATTTATTTTCACAATAACTGATGTGAGGCATAGATGATAGATTCATACTTAGCCAACGAGTAAGAGTACAAATATTTAAGTTACTATCTAGCATAAGTATGGGTAGTTTATTTTTCTAAAAAGGTTTGAACAAATCTATAATACCTACTCAGCCACCATCCGCAGAAGTTTCCTATGAAGATATCAATTCCGTACTACTGGAGTTAACAAATCAAACTGCAGATTATCATTGCAAAACAATTACTAGGAGAAAAAAGGAAAACAGAGACAAGTGGCAACTTCCATAGGCAACCTTGCGCCACACGGTTCTGATTATTTGTATTTTCATAATACAGAAGGCATTCATCTCTCAACCCCAAAAAAGGAATAAAATTTCGAGCAACACCTGTGTAAAAAAGCTTTAATGACACAACAACACGAACAAGCTAAGCATGTGAGATATGTCAAACGGCAAACAGGCCAAATCGGATATATATACATTAACAACCCAACAAAATTGCGGCAAACACGTGTTTGCCAATCCCAGTGGCTAATAAGACCATTCACGAAGGCAGGATTAACCCCCAACGACCCTCTTATTTGCTGGGAGAAGCAAATCTTGTCCGTTCTCTCTGCGATGTTAAAGCTCGATCCTTTGGTGAAGATGTCTTTCCCCTACCAGCTTGGCGCATCATTTCTGCATCGTTGTCCCAGGCCATACGTAAATAAATGAACTATATACTAAATGCTGTTAACGATCATGTTTTGTTCATCTAAGGCATTTATCAATTATGCACCACGAACAACACAACTTCGGATAATGGCATGAGAGGAATTGATCTTGACAATATAATATAATTAAAAATGGATGGCCAAGATAGATTTACTAAAGAGAAGCAAATAACAGTTGAAGAAACTCTAACCTCGCTTCTCTCGAGCTCCTGGTCGAGCTCTTCTTTCCACTTCCTGTCTCTCAGAAAAGTTTATACTGCACGTACAACATCTAGTTTTAAATTACTCTATACTTCTCAAAATAATTGATGCTGTGAAAAGTAAAGCAAGCAAAAAATTAACAGAAACAACCTTGGGCTATTGGGCTCCGCTGGGAGTCAACTATCAGTCCTTTTAAATTCATTAAGGGGAGATGCTGGTATATCCTTGAGCCATGATTATTTACATTGCCAACAGTGGATGAGGATCTGCCACTTACTTCCAGGACTTCCAGCATTTTCAACTGCTTAGCGGGGAGTTCAATGGTACCCGCGCTAGGTGACCTGTTTTAGGAGGTAATTTCAAGAACTTTCGAGCAGCAGTATCATCACTTATGCTATCAATCACCTTGGGAGAACAAGATGTATTTAAACTGTTGTAAAATTCTTCATATAAAGGTGTCTGCAGTTTTTTCAGTTCAAGAGCCTGTCATAAACGCACGGTCATCATTATAAAGATTGATGAGAAGGTGACAATTGAACGACTAACTTGATTACGACTAGTAAAAGAAATACCTTCTCATCCAAAAAGGCTTTAATTTTTGACTCTGTGAGCTCATCATCTTCCTCTGACAGGGATGGTGTCTGAGGTGTCACAGATGGAAAGGAGAAATCTTTCTGCCCCTCGTTAGCCCCCGACTGACCAGATGGCATGTAACTTTCACCAGTGTCAAAACCTACTCCTCTTTGTTCCAGTTCTGGACTTGCAACCAAATTTACACCCCCAATCATCAGAGGGATCAGACATCGGGTTGAAACTCTACATTAAAAAAAAATTTGAGAAGTCATTATTTACATATTAAATTAAACAACAGGGACTTGAATGCAATCACCTCAATGTTATCTGACATCAATGGTTTGCATTTGATATCACACTCTGAGAACTCTTCTTCGTCATCAATCTCACACATGTCATCATCATTGCTCATTCCCCATGACTGTTTATTTCCGAGTCCAGGGGATTTATTGTTGAGCCGCAAAGTCTATATAAATCAGACATTTGTCAACCATGATTATATTACCATTTCACTAGCATAAACAAATAATATACTACTAAAAACATAGCTCATTTACATGTGCCACAGAAAAATACTGCCAAATTTTACAAGTTGAAAAAAGAATGTTTCAACACTTACAAGGATTCAACATTTGGAGCATGGGACGGTGAAGAAGCCCCAAGATTTTCCTGTCAGAAGAGAAAGTTATTTTCCTTAAAAATGAGTCTAAAAGATACACATGAAAGCATTTGAATAGGGTTAAATGTGTTTTTTATCATTCAAAATATAGCGAAATTTGGTTTTGGTCCCTATTTAGTTTTTCTTTAGTTTGGATCACCAACTTTTTAAAATCACATACTTTTAGTCCTCATTGTTAGATATGTTTTGTTAAGTGATAATGTAGCAATGTTTCCTATAGATTTTCTTATAGATTTTTTTTACGGATTTAAAAATTCACAGGAAATTGCTGGTAAATTTTAAAATTTATTCAAAAATCTCCTACAGATTTTTCCACAGCAAAACAGAGAAATTTCACGGCGTGTGGATTTTTACTCGAAAAAGCCACAAGAGAGCTACAAATGTGACCGGATGAAGCATAGTTAATAATTAATAACAAGGATTAAAGTATGTTATTTTAAAAAATAGAGAGCCAAACTCTAAGAAAAAAATAAAGGGATAAAAAAAACCAAATTTATATTAATTGGAAAAAAAACATATTTAACCCGTTTGAATATCACTTAAATTATACATACCATGACAGTAGATGACGTAGGAAGAGAATCCATATGTTCACCGGTGACAAAGGGATGCTGCAGCCCATTACAAACTGAAAGTTAATCTTACGGGAACTGAATATTTCATGAAAAACATTGATAATAACAAAGTAGACGCCACTACTAATCAAAAGCAGTACTAAAATGGCCACTTAAAATGTCCCAGCTTTCATATGCACAGTCAAAAGAACAAGGCTCATAGAATCACCTGCAGAAGTTCTGATGCTGATGGCCTCAAAAATGGTTCCTACAAAAGGATTACATATTTATATGTGACATTTGTAATCTAGTAATTAACAACATTTGAAAAGGAAAGCAGAGTAGGTGTATGTTCTCCACCCCCCCCCCCCCCCCACCTCCCCGGTGCACGTGTTCACTCTCTCTCTCTCTCTCTCTCTCTCTGTCTCTCTGTCTCTCTCTCTCTCTCTCACTTCACACACACACACATTGAAGTAAAAAACTCTTCTCTTTTATGATAAATTAGTTGAAATTATGGAAACATGCTTAGAAATCTTTCCCCTTCCCACCCCCACTCCACCCAACCAAAATGAAAAAACTCTAATGAGAAAATTAAAAGTAACATACTTGTGCAAACACTTTAGCAGGAAATCTTTTGCTCCAACAGAGAGATGATCAGGGATTGGTGGATGAGATTTAGTTGTCCCTATATGGAAGAGAGCAGCAACCTGAAAGTCCATTTTTTAGTAGATGATCATAAAGTACCTCAAGCAGAATTTAAGGAGTCAGAATATGAGAAACCTCTTGTTGGTATTGCTGGCTCCAGGGAGGCTTTCCAGTGGCCATCTCAATCACAGTACAACCCACGCTCCATATGTCAGCAGAGCTGAAAAGGAAGCATCAGTGTATGAAAACCTCAATATTTAGTTTCAAAAGATACAGTGTTACAAAATGATATTATACACGCACATAGAACTTAATAAAATTAAAACCAAGCAAGGCCCCAAGCACAGTACATAAGAAGCTCCTAATAAATTTCAAAGGTAGAATCCTTGACCTTGAATTCATCTATAACATTAACAATTTAACATCTAACTATCTCTACTAGACAAGGAAACTAAGTGGCTAAGTGTTTCAAATAGCTAACGACCAGAAACTTTAAAACCATAGTTTGCCTATGCATCTCGATGAAAATTCCCGCCGCTAACTTTTTCTATATCCTGAGCAAAGACTTTTACTTTTAACAGAAGCCATCATTGTGTAATTAAGGCACATCTGATCTGATGAAACACTAGATATACAAAACTGTTGCATATAGTGGTCAATATTTTGAACTATAAACCAGTTGTTCTTAAGTAACATATCAAGTGACATCTGACCAGAAGAAACCTTCAGTTATAACTTCTAATCATGTCAAAGAATATTAAAAACAGAGCAACATATCATAAAATATGTGAAGAGGGTTAATGTCCTTACAAGCTATGCCCAGTCTGGAGAATAACTTCAGGAGCCATCCAATATGGAGTACCCTTCATAGACTTGGCACCGGAAAATGGTAGCCTAGAGCAAAATAATGGACCACTTAAACAAATATACAAATACAAAAGCCTTCACAATCACAAGGGTAAATCAGTATGCATAATGTCATAATAGTAGAACAATAGGTAAGAGTGAGATTACCAGCTCAACGACCTGTTTGGATGCTCCAAAATCTGCAAGTTTTATGCACCCTTTATTATCTACAAGAATATTGGCCCCCTGAAATTAATATATACTTGAACATCAGCCACCAAAAAGGAACCAAACTGGCATGCATTTTAGTGACATGATAAGAAAAGAAACCTTAATATCTCTGTGCATGATTCCATTTTTGTGCAAGTACTCAAGTCCAAGCAGTAACTGCTTTGTGTAAGTTCTTATGACCTGTTAAATGAATTAGTGGAAATAATTTGGCATATAGAATCACCAAAGTACATTAGTTCAGTAGCTGAAACTTACAGCCTCAGGGAAAGCTCCAAACTTCCCCAATAGTGATGATATGGATCCACCAGGAACAAACTCCAGGAGAATATTTAAGGTGTCCTCTTCTCTAACCGTACCCAAATATCTCTACAGCACAAAAAAGCTATTCAGTCAAGAGATAGTTTGGGTGAACCAATTGGTTTGTCAATATCATTCACCAATAGAATATCATACTCACAACAATGTTGGGATGTGAAAGATCTTTAAGCAGTTTAACTTCTTCCTCAAGTTCTCTTATGTGAGCCTGTTAGTAGTATGCAAAATATTAATCAAACAACAGCATAAGGACTCTGCCAATTCAATCCAGATCTCAAAGATAATCACAGCTCAAATCTGAATCATGTGATGTTTGATTTAGGAACAAAGGAACATAGCATTTAAATAATTATTTGAAAAGGAAACTGTTTTCTCATCACTTGAGGACAATCATAGGTTTGAAGTATATAATATGGATTTCCTTCCTACTTCTACAAGTCTTACGGTAACCCTGATATTTCACATGAATACACATACATAACAAAAAAAATGCAGCGGGCACTGGCTTTGGTTAAGAAATATTTGCAAACATCAAAAAGTAAAATCAAACATCTTAAGTCACAATAATTCCGTTTATTATTTGGAACTGTATGTACAAAAGACTAACAATCAATTGACTTGCATCAAATTGCGGTGGTTGATGCAATCAGAAGTAGTTGCACATAGAACTTAGTCAAACAACAAACCTGTGCCTTCTCCTTCGAACCACTGCTTGCTGCAATCAAACCTAAAAAACAGACAAGAAAACGAAATCAGATTAAGTTTTAAAGCTAAAACCACAAATAGTTCAAATAAAAGTGAACACGATGTTAAGAAATTACAAGGAAAGACTCGATATAATCGAGATACTACAACAAACTCAGTTCCTAATAAATAAGAATCAAGCGAAAAGGAGAAACAGAGAACTAAGAACCGAACTCCAAAATAAAAAACAAAAGATCCGCTTCAAAATCAAGAGAAAATAAAATATGAAAGGCCGAAATTAAGGACGAATCGAAAGGTGAAGGAAGAATGAAGAATTGAATTGACCTGTTTGACTGCAAGAAGCTCTCCGGAATCGAGATTCATTCCAACGTACACTTGGCCAAAGGCGCCGCAACCGATCAACTCTCCCTTGCGCCATCGGATCGAGGCGCAGTGTCCTTGGGGACGGGCGGAGACGGCAGCGATGGTTTGGAGAAGACTCTAGAACTGCGGATGCAATAACTGATCTTATCAACTAGGGTTCCTCCGACTCCAAGTGAGTGTTCTTCGTTCTCCGGTGAAGGACGGAATACTAGTGATCGGCGAACTGATCCCAAAATGTCTTGCATCTCTCTCTCTCTCTCTCTCCTCTCTCTCTCTCTCCTCTCTCTCTGTTAGAGCGAGTGAGAGTGAAGAACTAATGAGTGAAGAGCGATGCGAGAGACGTTGCGTCTTGGCAAACACAGAACTATACAAAGGAGAGAGGGAAAAGGGGAAGGGGTCGCGGATATCACTTTTCAAATTTTGGTGCGATTCGAATAAAATGAATTTACGGGGCCAAATTACTAATTATTCGGTTTTCTTGTACTTGTTCGTTAATTTGGAACACAGCAATTTCCTTTTCACCCCTTTTGTAAACACCATGTCCATCTTTGTTAAACTCATCATTATTATTGACTTGACCCTCTGATTTTACTGTTTCAATTTTTTTTTTTAAAGAATGGAGCCACTTATGCAACCATAAATAATTAAATATAGTCACGCTCTTAAATAACAAAATGTATGTTTGGCTTTAAGAAAATAATCAAAATAGGTAAATATACATGTATCAATAAATAAAGAAGAAAAAGGACGGGTCTAAAATCTAAATTAATAAAATTTACACTAGCGGAGTAAAATGAGATTTTAATTTCGTGAAAGTTTATTATAAAAAAATTGTATTCTTTCTAACTTCCTAATTTTACAATTAATGAAACAAGCTAAGGAAAAACTTTAGTCCATAAAAATAAATCTAGATAATCAACCATTCCTATTTTTTTGTTATTACTTTATTGTGATTACTATATCTTATGAGTTATTGCATTGTATTGTTAATTATGAAATATTAAATTTTTAGTGTCTAGTATATTCTCTTAGCAATTTCTAGGGTGAAATAGTATGACATGTGTTTCATCGTGTGGAATTCAATTTGTCCCTCAAACATTGTTAGGTAGGGATTGTTTCATGAATTCGAATAAAGTGTTTCTAATCATAGTTTAGAAAAAAGACTGGGAATCGACGTTCAACCCAAAAAAAAACTTCTAGTTCTCATGACTGATGAGAATCAATAAAAAAACCAGCAGAATCTGTCAAAAACTATAAAAAAAACAGTCAAAATCAATGTAAGAAAATTGGTTGAACCAGTCTTTTTCTAAAACCTTTAAGAAATTATCTCTAATTTTTTTATTTAATCTAAAATATTTATAAGATATATAAAGTCATATGTTTAAGGATAACACATAGACATATTATTTTACTAATCAATATTAATTGTCTTATAAAACGTATAATAAAGTTATTTAATATTTATACTAATTTATAACTTTATATATCTTAATTTTTTATAATTTTATATTATTTTATTAATTAAAATGTTATATAATATTAAAAATATATTTAATTAATACCGGTTCCATTAAACTGTGAATCAATACTTTCACTTATTCAATTATCAACTCGGTTTTTTAAACATTGCTTCTAATCATGTGTTGTTGCAAATGAGAGTTTTATGTCATAATCAAATATATTTTCTTTAGTTAACATTAATTTAAAACTAAAGAATTGATGAGAAGGTTTTTTCAAATGAACTACAGAAACTAAAAGAGATAATTAACTGTATATTTGAATTAACTTAATTTAGAACAAATAGAAACTTCTTTTAACAGTTTTACGGTAGAGTTTTTCTTAAAACAAAAGATTATTTCTCATAAAAAATTGAAGCAATAAATGAAAAAGTTTAAGTAAAGTTCTAAGAAATGAATATCAAAATTCCAAACCGTGAAAAAATGATTTCACCACCATTATTATTTACTAGCCTAACATGTTTGATTTTTTTGCGGGGAATATCTCAAATTATGATTTGGTCAAAAGTTTTTTTTTTGTTTTGGTAACTTTTGTTTAAATCGTGGTTTGGAGTTTTCTAACTAGAATTCAAACGGTTTTAGGTAAAATTGATTTTGATAAATATATAATTACAATGACAGAAAATTAATGATCCACGATTAATAAAACACATTAAACAGAAGTGATTTAAAATTAATTTCGCTGAAATTGATTCTCACTATTCGCTATCAATAACCAAACGGCACTAACTCAAAATTTGATGATAATAATTTCGTCACGGAAAAAAAAAAAGTGGAGAATAATCAAGTTGAATCCATAATATTTTTTTGATAATAAGGTCCATAAAATCTTGTTTTGGTTCAAAAAGAACCAGAAGGTATGATATCAAAGGTTGATTTTTTTTTTTTAGAAATCCAGGGGAGTGAGATTGAGGGTCGGATGTTTTGGACGTATGGATCACTTCTCATTTCGCTGCATTAATCTATTGGTAATATTTTTTATTCTGAAAAGGCCCTCGCTGCATTAACCTATTGATGATATTATTTTTTAATTCTGTAAAAGCCCAAAATGCCGGGCAGGTACATGCCACCAAAAGAAACCAGACTATAAGGACAATTGAATTTGAATGCCGAAAGTTTCTTTGACATCATTAGGATTAGGATTCATAATAAACATCAATTCAGTAAGTGCTAGTATTGACACCATGAAATGTATGAAATTGGAGATTTATCATGATTTTCTATTAATTTCTATAGTTCACAGAGTACAGAATGTTCACTTTAACGACAGTTAAAAAGTATACTGAACATCATAAAGCAAGCCTACTTTAGTTGTGCAAAATTGCAAATGGCTAAAATGCTCATTTGTCCTGCCAAGCTCAAATCCTATGAGCAAATTCCTGAGGTCCCTATTCACTATATTTTATTTGACAGCGTCTCCTATACGAATTATGCAGATAAACTAGGGTATAGGGCCAAAACAGGCTAGGGGCCAGCATGCCAGAATGTGAAGCACAAAGTGTCACGAATGCCAGAGCACATTAGCGTGAAAATCATTAGATTTTCTCATGGATGATAGGCCGAGTGTTGTTCCAAAGCCATTGTCTAGCAGAGCCATCCAGCAAGGGTGAAACCTGTAAGGCATTAAAGTAGTTATAAAACAATCAACCATACAAGATTACAAAATAGAAAATTTGAGTGGAGTGTCTATTCAAAAGAAAAAGCAGCAGCTGGAGGGAGTGGCAGGCAGGACAACACAAAGGCCAATGAGAGGAGAAGATCAGATAAGGTAAACACAAACATGCTCCATGCTGTTTCAATATTCTTAAATTGCTGGGTTGCCCTAGGATCAAAATTTATATTTCAAAGAAACAGAAGACTAAGGATCAGGCTGGTAATTACTGAAGCACATCCAGATGAATTTTTCTCACTTTAAAGCAAAGACATGGACAATATAGCCTTCCAGAGAGAATGAACTTGTGTATTTTGCAAGGGAAAAGGACTAGGGAGAATCAAAAGAACAATAAGAAAATAAAAGTCATGCAACTCGCTAGAAGCCAAGTTAAAACATATCCAAAAGAGCTGACACAATACCTTTTCCCAGACTAATGAGTGGTAGTTGTTTAGCCAATCAATCTCTGCAGTCGATAACAGAGACAAATCAACCAATTTAATCTGCAAGATATGCTCAGGTTAGTAACAAGTGTATGAAAGAATACATGGTTCAGAATAAAACATTCTAAAATTCAGGATTAACTGAGAAGAATGGATGAAAATTGAAAGGAATAAATTTAAAATATAAACAAGCATTCAGAAGGGAATGAGCAGCCAATTGCCTAATTCTAATTGATGATAAATTTCCCAAGAATACTTTCAGCAATGCAGGTAAAGTAGGTAAGCTCTAATTCCTGACTAGTATTACTTATGTTTGCGTTTTATTATAGGATCAATATCCCATAAAAAACGTTTCATGTTTATCCAAAAACCATTTGTACTGGAATGTTCACCATCAAATTGGCCTCAAGACCTCTATTGGTCCCAGATCCCCTCTTTTAAGAAAAGACTAGCAACTAATATATTACTAAAGCATAATCAGATCCAAATTTTATGGGAGAATAAGCTATTTTACTGCCTCATGCAATTGAAACATTCTCAATTTCCTGATATTGAACAACGGTAGGGGTTTAATCTTTCAGCTCCCCCTGCCCTCCTCCCCTCAAAATAAATAAACACCTAATAACAAAAGATATATCAGGTCAGGGTGACCAACAGGCAACAGCATACCTGAATGGGTACATATGTAAGTTTTTCAAATCCTAGATATTGGATTCCTCCGAAACGATTTGGTGTCTCAACACTTTTCACATACAGGAGATTCTGCAAGCAAAAAGAGTGTCATCATCATGCAAGCCATAATATAAGACTAATAAAATGTTTATTTGAATATTTAAGAAGACAAAAAAGGGAAAACAGCATAATGCATACACTTGACTTGATGATCAAGTAGGATGGTATCCTGGCATCTACTGTTCATTAATAAGTGATGCTAAGAATTTTAAACATGTGAAAATATTTAATCAAGTAATGCATAGCAAGCCTCTTAAGACACTCATGATTCATGGAAGGTTTTCCAATCCATGCATGAAAGTTGAAACTACCACTTATTAACCGGTGAGGAAATCTGGAAAATAGCAATCAAGCTTCAACATATCTCAAAAGATAGCCTCCGTCATCAGAAATTCAGAATTAATTTGAATTATTATCACGTACTTTAACTTAGGTGTATAGGATGAGTCTTTTTAAAAGAGATAAAATTAATATGACTCTAACAAAACCTAGTAAAAACAAATTGATTGCTAATACAAACAATCCAGCAACGCTAGGAGCTAGAGTCAACATTTCAGAGCATGTGAGATAGTTGATGAGGATATTACCTCAATCCTAATACCAAAGGCATGGTCTTCGTAATAGCCAGGCTCATTGCTAACAACCATGCCATTCACTAGAGGGGTCAAATTTCCATAACGGTAACTAATACTTTGAGGACCTTCATGAACATTCAATGCAGCTCCCACACCATGTCCAGTCCCTAAATAGATGAAGGTTAAGCATAAATGTTCAATCAATAAGCCCATTTGGTTTTACATAACAAAATAAGTCTTCCACTTGACATAGGAATATACCATGCCTGTAGTCAAGTCCAACCTTCCAAAGAAAGGAACGAGCAAATGCATCCAGCACAAAACCTGGGGTGCCTTCTGGGAAGACCGAAAGATCAAGAGCTATATGGCCCTGCAATTAGATATATGGGTTTAAGACAAACAATTATTTAGGAAGGTCAAATTGCCAGCACTGAGATGTTAAAAGTTAAAAACAAAGCCATTATACACATAGTTGAAAAATAAAAATGTATACATTTGTATGATTGACATATTAACCAAGATAACTGAATTGTAGGGGACACTCCCATGAACAAAAATGCAGAAATAAACTAAAAAAAAGTATAAACTAATACAAGAAAGATACCTGCAAAACTCGGGTAAAGCATTCTTTCTCTCTTGTTGTGGGCTTGCCAAAATGAACAGTACGTGTTATGTCAGTTGTACCATCAACAAATTGAGCACCACTATCCAATAAGAATAATTTGTTGCCATCCACATTACTACAACTCTCTGGTTCTGGCTTGTAGTGTATGATAGCACCATTTGGACCAGAAGCTGAACCGATGAAATGAAAAGATTATAGCTCAACAAAAATATGAGTAGAACCAAAGCCACTATATAAGCAAACATACATACACAAGAAGCATGTAAGAAGAGAACTAAAGTCTAAAAGTACTAAATTGGAGCTACTGGTAAACATATGTACCATGGAGGAATAACAAACACATTTTCATAGAATTACCACATTATATTACAGAGAATCACTAAATGGTGTTTTTCACTATCCAGATTTCTAGCAGCAGGTACTTTTTTTTTTAAAATTTTCCCTAAAATAATTGGCAGTTAAACAAATCTGTAGAAAAACTAAGTAGTATCTTTTGATAGTTCTCTAACCATAATTTAGTGAAAGAATTGAAAACAACCATCAGTCGACTACAGTACCACTTATGGTGTCAAAACTAGTATCCAAGAAACCAGCTTGTTTTGAGCGAAACTCGAGAAGTTTGTCTGAAACTTCTACTTCTGTTAATATCCTGTCCTTAGTAATTTCTGTCTCGAGCCAATCCCAGAACTGGGCAAGGGCAGCAGCATCCCTGGAAACAATAAGATAGCACAATTATGTTTATGCTGAAAGTAAACTTCTGTACGTGACTCTCATAAATAAATACAACATTCTTATCAAATACTTATCTATATCCACCAGGGAGAAGAACAAATCATGCCACCTGCCAGCTAAAGCACTATGAACTCTGTTTCATCTTTAAATGTATAGAAGTTACATTTAACTAAAAGGAATTAAGAATATGTTAACCCGCTAACATTTTCATAATAAAAAGAAGACAATATAACACCCCACACCCCAGAAAAATTGAAAAAACATGATTTGACAAATAAAAGGTCAGAGGTAAGATTAGTTGCCCGCAAGTTCTTTCATAGTTTTAAAAAATACAGACCAGTTTTTTTAGTAACTGAAACAGAGAGTCCAATTCATAGCTTTTCTAGGACATTCTGTGGTCTTCGTATCATTAAAACATAGAAATCAAAACAAGAAAATACATCAACAGTAATTATCACCAAGGTAAGATATAGTAACCTTAAATGACAACTTTTCATTCCTTCTAATTCCATTTCATTTTTTATGGCCTTTGCTAGAGAAACCGGGGAGACTTTATGGACAGCAACGGGTACATCCGAGTGCTCAATGGATCCATCAAAACCTTTGATCCTAGTTTTATGTTTACTCTCACGGTTCCGCTTATATTTGTCGCAAGCAGCTTTGTAGGCATTTACAATAGCAGCATTAACAGATGAAGTATCCAACCAAAGGGCAGCACCTCGTGCCACCAAACTGAAAACGAAAATTAAGCTCAGTTCCCAAACAGTGCTGCTTTTACAAACAAAACAAGTGTGAATAAACAATTAACAGAATGAAAGCTACTATTTTAGAAAGCCACCTTCTCCTATTTTCTATAATAATCTTAGATATTTCCATTAAAAGATGTGAATAATGGGAGGGTCATAAAAAAATTAGATTCCCAGTAATTACCTTTCAATTTCAGATATAATTGAATTATATGGCTTGATCTCTATGTTTGCTTTCTTCAAGTGATCACTCACCTCTTCAGTAACTTTTGAATCATCTATAAATAATTTTGCTCCATCAATCTCCACAATCAAGTATGCATACATAACAGGTGAATTTGGAATGTCACTGCCTCTCTTCAAAAGAAAAGGGCAAAAGTTACTCTCACTGATTGAAACATTAACAGACAACAGTGGAAAAAAAGGAAACTAATAGGCTATTTATGTTAGAACCAAGCAACTTGAATAAGATCTTCAAAGAAGGTTTACAACGATTAGTAACTGTATACAAAAAACCATCAGTACATCAAGTCAAAGAAGGTGTTAAGATACATTACCAAGTTCAAAAGCCATGCGATTTCATCAAGCATGGAGATGACAATTGCAGATGAACCAGCACCGACAAGTTCTGACCTCAAAGACGCCAATTTTGATGCTACATCTAAACCAGCATACTTTAGGTCATGCACTCTAACTGGCTCATTTGGAGGCTTTGGCCTAGATTCTTTCCATATTTCATCCACAAGATTTGAATTGTACAAGTAAACAAGTTCATGGTTTTTCTTAGAGATGACCTGCTTAAGTTCTTCTGCAGCATCCGAAGTAAAAAGAAACTGCCTCCTTAACAATATGGAAGAGAACGTTGTATCAGGCACAGGAACAATAACAAGGGCATGCAAGTACATAAAAGAGGGGGTATAGTTTATTGACTTAGATTACTAAAAGAGTGTGTATAAAGTATAAACAATAGACATTACAGGATGTTTAGGATTTAGATTACCAATTAGAAAAGATAACCTGCTACGCAATGAGCTATGCCTACAGGCTACAATACAACATTGTTCATATGACTAGAGGAAAAATCTCTGTGCAGCAAAAGAAGAATATATAATATAAATGTAAGGCACCCATCAGAAGGTGCATTAGTACTCACAGGATCAATGCCAACTCTGCCACCTGGAGCCAAAACATCATTGAGCCACTCACTAGTAGTAGGAACTCCTGGATTTCCCGCTCGCATGAGAATCCAACTGGAGTTCAATTGCTTCTCCGCCTACAATGAAAGATAAAAAAAGAAATCATCAAATTGATTATACACTTCCTTTCCTTCGAGTCAATCATAATTGAAAAGGGTTTCCAAACCTGGAGAAAATATCTGCCATCTGTCCAAAGAGCAGCTTTGTCCTTCGTAACAACAGCAGTTCCAGCACTACCAGTAAAACCTGATATATAGGCTCTCCTGGTGTAACATTCAGCAATGAACTCACTCTAACACCAAATGAAAAGAAATGAATATACATGAGTTTAGCAAGCGTGTATGTTGTGTTTGGGCAAAAAGGAGCAAAACGGTGACGTGTTAGAGCAAACCTGGTGAGCATCGTAAGAAGGGATGATGTAAGCGTCGATGGAAACTCCGGGTTTGGAGAAGAGTTGTCGGAGGGAAGTGAGCTTGGGGTCAGGCTCGGAATCAGAAGGGTTTTTTCTGAGTTGAGAAGATGGCTTCACTCTGATAGAACTACAATTACGGATGGCAAAGAAAGGGGGTTTCTGGTTATGGGATTTGGATTTGGAGAAGAATGGGTTTGGGGATGAAAGAGAAAGAGGGAGAGGAAGGAAGGAGGGGTGGATTGAGGTTGAGAGAGTGGATGTAAGGAGTGCTCGCTGCATTGTAGGTGATGACAGCGAGCGCATGTTGTTGATAACCGATACGGGTAAGGGAATGCGAGGCATACAATACAACAAGGCCACGCGGTAGAAGAAGAAATGCACGGTTACTACAGCCTGCGAAGTGCGAATATCGCAAGGAAGTTTAGGAAAATTCTATTGCACCATATGGTGGAGAGGTTTTGGTACCTTTTTTATTATTTAATCAATTTTTTTTAATTTTTTTAAATAATTTTAATATTTTTATAATTACGGAACAATATTTAATTATTAGAATTTGTATTTTTAATTTTTGAAAAGACGTTTTGACCCCTATAACCATTATCCTGTTATTTTTATTGTATTCCCTCATTTTTCACATTCTCATTTGCAATACACATATGTCTCATTTAAAATCTATTTTATGTCTTCAAAATAATTTAGAACAGATTATACGGCTTGTTCCTATGTAATTTTGGTCTTTATGCCTCCATTTAATAAAAAAATAACAAGAAGGTACCAAAACCCTCTATGACCAGAGGATACCAAATTGCAACCCGGAAGTTTAATCACACTTTTATTCCTCTCGGTTGATTATTGTATAATTTTTTTTGATAGATTGATTATTGTATAATCACACTTTTTTTTTATTATTGTAAAATTTTGATCTCCATAATTCTTTTTGGATTTAATGTAAAAAGTTTTGATATGTTTAATGTTTTCATATTATTTAGTGGGATTAATCATATACCATATGTTATACTCGTTAAATAATGTGATAAGATATTATTAAGTTTTTTAATTAATTAAGTTCTTTTATTTCTAAAATTAACTAAATTTGATTTTATTTATAAATTTTTTATTTAAAATCCTATTTTCTTTTATTTGAATATTTAAGGTTTTATGATGAATTTATGATATAAAATAAAATAATTTTAAAGACAAAATGGAAAGACCGTGAGATTAGAATTTAGAAAATGATAAAAAAAATTGAGATTTTCTTTGTTTTAGATGTAACCTCCATTTGATTTGGCGTTAAACATAGCAAAATTAAAGAATTGATTTTAAATCATTTTCGTCTAATATATTTCGTCAAACATGCATTACGCATCTCAACCATTGATTTTTAGAATTAATTTTACTCATAAACCAAATGAACACATAATCTCACAGCAACCAAAAAGTTGTGACTCAATTGGCAGCAGAGACTTAGAATGTGAAAAGAGTCATCGGGTTCGATTCCCAATAAACACACTATTAGAGATGAGGAGCCTTAGATGTAACTTAGCCCGGAAAGGATTGTCATGGTAATAGGGATACAAAGATGTAATCTAACATTTTAATTTGTCAATATTAATTGAAAAAAAAATCTAAAACAAGTTTTATCCAATTCAATTTATGAAAGTATGGAAAAAATAATAATAATTTGAGAAATACAAGTTAAAGAATAAAAACAAATTAACTGTAATAATAATACAAATTAAATGATTAAATTTATATAAAAATTATTAGGGAATCTAAATCATACATGAACAATGTTAATGGAGGAACTTAAAGTTATGTAAGTCTTTATATTATGAGTAAATTACTCTAACCTCCCCTCTATTTTACAGTTTCAACACAAAATCCCCTCTATTTTTCTTTCATAAAAAGGAGGGGACTACACCCCACTAGGCCAAACAGAGCCTAGGAAAACATATACCAAAACTATCAGCATACAAAGAAAAGAAATAGAAGAAGGGGGATCCGGGATAATATGTAAGTCAAGGGGAAAATAATGACTCAAGTCAGCAAGCCCATCAGCAACAAAGTTCCCCTCGTGATAGATATGAGAGACATGAACTGTAGGAATCTTAGCTAGATCATTGCGGATAGAAGAGACCAACCCAAAACAGGGGTGACAAAACCCCAATTTTATTAAACTCTATTAAGAATATTCCATTAAAGTTATTTTTTATTATTTATTAAAAAATAATTTTTTTAAAAAACCAACATTACTCCTTTTAAGACACCCATTTCTAATTGAATATTCAGAAACTTTGGTTATAGTGTGAAAATCCTTCATCTCATTCTCCTTCTTGCTGCCTAGCCGTGAAATCAAACCATTTCAACAATTTCCAATCCTATAAGAATTAAGAAAAGCTCTCGAATTGTTTTCTGAGTAAACCATCACTTTAGTCCCTGAAAGTGTGGTCAACTGTCAATTTAGTCCTTGAAAGTGTTAAACGTCGGTCAAATTAGTCATTCTGCTTCATATTTCGTTAACTAACGCACAGTAACAGAAGGACTAATCTGACCGACGTTTAACACTTTCAAGGACTAAATTGACAGTTTTTTAATTCAGGGACTAAATTGACAGTTGACCACACTTTCAGGGACTAAAGTGGTGGTTTACTCATTGTTTTTTGTTATCAGGTACCGTTGTTTTTTTAAAGTGAAGTTGATGATTCACATTTGTAAAAGAAATATGGCTAATTAGGAGTCTTAGATATGTTACTTTGAAAAATAATCTTAATAAGCTATTTTGCTTCATTTCATTAGTAATTTATACAACTGAAATTTTAATTAAATTTTTAATATGAAAAATGTTAAAATATATTTATATATTTTGCTATTATAAAATTATGATTTTTGTTATTTAAAATAATGTCAATTGAAAAATAGAGACAATAGAAAAGAAAATTTAGAGTGTGTTTGGTTTGCCATTTCAATTAGCTGAAAGTTGAAAATAATAGCTGAAATCATTTTGGGTAGCAGTGTTTGGGAAGGTAGCTTTTTTGGGTAGCTACGAGCTTTTCTTAAAAAACTACTTGAAGTAGCTTTTTAAAAAAAGCTCCAATTTTCAGCTACTAGCTGAAAATTAATCACAAGTTTAGCTCTCAACCACCCTCACTTATCATTATTCAATAATTAATGTTGTCCTTAAATGTTTTTTTACCATTTTCAACTAGTCTTACCAAACACATTCAATAGCTGAAAAGCTAGCTGAAAGCTTAAAGCTAGTTGAAAGCTGAAAAGCTCGCTGAAAGCTTAAAGCTAGCTCAAAGCTTAAAAGCTATTGAATGTGTTTGGTAAAACTAATTGAAAATGGTAAAATGACATTTAAGGACAACATTAATTATTAAATAATGATAAGTGAGGTGGTTGAGAGCTAAACTTGTAATTAATTTTCAGCTAGTAGTTGAAAATTTGAGTTTTTTAAAAAAAAGTTATCCCAAATAGCTTTTTAAGAAAAGCTTGTAACTACCAAAAAAGATACATTCCCAAACATTGTTAAAATGGTTTTAGTTACTATTTTTAACTTTTAACTAGCTGAAATGGCAAGTGAAAACACACTCTTAATAAGTCTTCTTTTGCAATATTGGTTTTCTCACTTTTTTTTTTAAGTTGCATCCGAGTCCTAATGTATGTGTGTATATTGTGATTTGATACAAATCCATCAATCTTCGCATATATTGCAAAAATATAATATATTTAGGGAGAAGGGATCAATAAAGTTTAAAAAATATAATATATTTATAAAATATAAGAAATTTGTGTAAAACTTTAAAATTTGAGGGAATTTCATGTAATAAAGAAAAATTCATAATTAGTATGAATATTTTAGTCAATTTAATATAAAAGATAATAATTTTGACCATTGACTGACCATTCCATTAAGTGTATGTATTATATAAAATTGGATTTAAGTGTAATGTATTTTTAAAATGGGAGGGGTTTTGTATAGATTTTAAGAATAGAAGGAGTTTTGTGTTGGAAGTGCAAAATAGAGGGGAGGTTGGAATAATTTAGTCTTGTATTATAAATCGAATAAAGTTTATTTTCTATACTTTTTATTCAAATCATAATCATGATTTTTAGATTTTATAATACAAGGAAGAAATCAAAGAGGGTATCATGACAGTGTGCTTCATTCTTCAGTTGGAGGGAGGCACGTCAAAAAGCAAGAAGAATGGAATTAAAACCTTTTTTTTTCTGCTAGCAGCAGTGTTAAAATCGAACCAAAAGGTAGTAGTAGACTCAAAAGAGACACTCAAAGACTGACACACTCCCCCCATTACCCACGCTAATCTATGATGTTGTCCCTTGATCTAGATTTACAACTTTAAGCAAGCAGCGTGAAACTTCAACAGCCTCCTAACTTCTAAGTTCTAAGTTCTAACCAAGCTTGGAGGAGTGAGTGAGTGAGTGATCATGGCGATCATAACAGAAGAACCAGAGCAACAAGAACCTACACAGCCACAGATCCCACCAACCACCAAGCCCCGCCAACCTAAACCCTCCTCATCCTCAACCCCAAGCACCACACACACACAGCCACCACCCAACCCATTCTCTTTCTGGTTCTACTTTACTCTTTCCGTTTCTCTCATCACCCTCGCCTTCATCTTCACCTCTTCGCTTTCCCCACAAGACAGCAAATCCTGGTTCCTCAGCTTACCCAACCCCCTCCGCCAACACTATTCAAAAGGCCGCAGTATCAAGGTGCAGACGCATCCTAACCAACCACCTATTGAAGTTTTCACCGTCGAAGAGGGTCCCACAGCGTCGGAAAACGTACTCATTGTACACGGACAAGGTCTCAGTTCATACTCTTATCGCCAAGTTATTCAATCCCTAGGTGCTAAAGGAGTGCGTGTTATTGCAATTGACCTACCCGGTAATGGGTTTTCGGACAAGTCCATGGAAGATTCAGTTGAGGGTTTAGATGGGATTTTAGGGAGGTTTAGGTATGTGTACAGTGAAATTCAGGAGAGGGGTTTTTTCTGGGCGTTTGATCAAATGGTAGAAACTGGTCAGATTCCATATGAAGAAATTCAAGCTAGGATGTCAAAGATGAAGGTAACTAAGCCCATTGATTTGGGTCCCCAAGAGATGGGAAAAGTGTTAGGGCAAGTCATTGATACCATGGGGCTTGCTCCTGTTCACTTGGTGTTGCATGATTCCGCGTTAGGATTGAGTGCGAATTGGGTTTCTGAGAAGCCAGAATTGGTAAGAAGCGTGACGCTTATTGACACAGCACCTTCAACTGTGGGTGCTTTTCCTGTTTGGGTTCTGGAATTTCCTGTGATACGGGAGATTGTTTTGGGGCTTCCGTTGGTTTATGAAAAAGTGGTGAACTTGTGCTGTTCTAAGAGAATTGGTGGTTTGGATGTGGATGCACAGAGGGTGCTCTTGAAGGGCAGGGATGGAAGAAGAGCGGTTGTGGCTATTGGGAAGAATTTGAATGCTAGCTTTGACATTGCTGAGTGGGGTGGTTCTGATGAATTGAAAGATATGCCAATGCAACTGCTCTGGTCAGCTGATTGGTCTAAAGAATGGAGCCATGAGGGTAACAGGGTTGCTCATGCACTTCCACAGGCGAGTTTTGTTATACATTCTGGAGGCCGGTGGGCTCAGGTGAGCACAAGTTGTGTTTGCTTATCTTATCTTACTTCTCTTCCATGCTACCATACTTACTTGCAAATGGTTTTATTTTATTGTATTGTCATGAAATGAATGCCTGGAATGAAATGCAAACAGGGTTAATTACACTAATAGTGCGTTTGATTTACTATAAAATCATGTTTGAAATGTGGATCCAGACCAACGCTGCAGAAAGTAACGTTTGCTCGGATCCACGTTTGAAACGTGGTTTTACAGTAAACCAAGCATGCGCTAAGAAGTTAGGAATTCTGAAATAATTATGTTGTTCCTAGTGAATGAGCTGGGTAATGGTATTGTTCTTAAATCTTGATGAGATGTACAATAATTTCAGTGTTAGATTTTGTGATGTTGTGACTATGCTACATTCATCTAAACTTTCTTGAAGACTCTAGTTTGCTATACTCTAATTGAACTTTTTAATAATTTAAGCTGCCATCAAATATCAATGTTAACTTTTCAACATGCCCATACGCCTTGCAAAGAAGCTAACCATACACCAGAACTGGTCTGTTTAGTTCATTGGCTCATTGCCTAATAGGTTTATATGGGTTTTCCCTAATCCGGGGAAAAGCATGAACTGATGCTCCATTTTAACTAGTCTAGCAAAGGAAGAATCTTTTTTCTATTACTACAACTTTGACACACACAAACCTCTCCCATTATGTTTCGGCATAGTGCTTGCCGATTTGAAGTTCTGCCTAAGTTCTTATTGCTCTTCAGAGATCTGCATGTCATCATTTGTCTTCTCTTATTCTTTGTGAATTGTGAGGTTTTCATTAGACTTGAAAATGTATAGAAATTATGTATCAATAATAATCAGTTCTACTGGATTTGATTTTAAATCACTTTCATCTCACGTGCTTCATAAATTATGTATCATTCATTTCTAGTAATTGGATTTGTAATTCTATCAAAATCAATTCTATCCAACTATAAATTAAACGGACACTAAGTTATTATTCTTTTTCACATTTGCTCAATAGAACTAACTAATGAACTTCTCATGGTACATTTTCTCTTTCAATACAGTATGTGTATACTTTGGTTCTTAATAGGATATCTAGACCAACTCCAGTAACAAATCCAACGTTAGTTGCTTCCTGAGAGAAGCTAGGTGTTAGAGTCTCACATTGCCTAGAGATAAGGCCAAATTGTGGCATATAAGTCTTGGGCCTCCACCCGTATAGTTGTCCACGCTCCAGATGTCCAGTCCTGTGCGTGAGGGGGTGTGTTAGAGTCCCATATTGCCTAAAGATAAGGCCAAATTGTGGTATATAAATCATGGGCAGTCCTCACCTTACAAGCTAGCTTTTGGGGTTGAGTTAGGCCCGGTCCAAAAATCTGAGATGGTATCAGAGCCTATCCTAGATGATCCGTTGTTATTGGGCCGCCACCCGTATAGTTGTCCACGCTCCAGATATCCAGTCTTGGGCGTGACCTAGAGATAAGGCCATATTGTGGCATATAAGTCATGGGCAGTCCTCACCTTACAAGTTAGCTTTTGGGGTTGAGTTAGGACCGGTCCAAAAATCTAAGACTAGGTACCACCAGCCACAAAATTCTTTACTAAATTGTGGAGCTTTTATACCGTATCTTGTCTTAGGAAATTGAATACTAAATTGAGTACTAAAAAGTTAAAGAACTATACAATTCTTTCCCCTTGGTAGATTCACTCATATTCCAAGGAGGAATAATCTTGGTTCCTTTGGGAAGAGAAGGGAAGAGGATGCTCAAGTAGGATATTCGAGGAATGGGGAAGAAATAAGTTACTGTGCTAAGGAACTTTGTTTTTGGGTTTACTTTTAAAGTTTTCAATCAATGAAAGCTGAGAAATTTTACCTCTGCCTCCTGATTATTTTCATATCCTGCCACCTTTATTTTATATTTGTTTGTATATCATATACATCACCATTTTACCACTTGATGTCAATTTCCTCTTTGCTATTGAAACTAATTCAATTTGTTGTGACCTCAGGAGGATGTAGCAGCTGAGATAGCTGAAAAAATTTCTCTGTTTGTCTTGTCGCTACCAAAGACTGTCAGGAAAGTTGAGCAAGAGTCCATCCCAGACCACATACAGAAGATGTTTGATGAAGCAAAAAGTGACGGTCATGATCATCTTCACCATCATGGTCATGGACATGATCACCATGGTGATGCTCACATCCATGGAGCTGGTTATATGGACGCATATGGGCTTGGTCATGGACATCATGGTTTTTGAAAGTGATCACTGGCTTGCACTGACTAATATTTGCACTAGCAGATAGTACTATCTGCTTCATATTGCTCATACAGTGCATTAGTCGGAAGCTCGTGCCATATAGAGTTCTTGCCAGCTAAAGCTTCCATGTTGTATGTTATTTTTTTTAGCTTTTTTAATTTTTTCTATTCTAAATCTCTGAAGGGTGAGAAGATCATGCACTAGGGAATGATTATGCATGAGAGGAAGCTTGTTCTCACTAAAATACGAATTACATCTTTGAACTCATTGTTCTCATATGCTATAGTTTGGAGCCATTTTTTGTGTTCAGATTCTAGGTGGTGTTTGGTGAGATGAAATTTTAATCAATGTACTTGAGAGTTGAGATATTAATTTAATTTGGTGATTTAATTAAAATCTCGCAGTAGAAATATATGAATGTACTATAGTCCCTCAATATAATTTTTAAATGATTTTTCCTTTGTTAAAGCATTGAAATTTGTTAAGATATTTAATTAAATTAAGATAAATGCTAGATCGTTCAAAAAGAATTATACATACGAATAGCATACGGAAGTGACCTGCCGATTTTTAAACCACAATCCTAGCGCATGCATGGTCATTGCACATTCGTAAGACGGTGCGCAACTGTGACTCTGTGTCAAATTACTCTATGTCAAATCAATAAAATATAAACGATACCTTACAAAAAAAATAAAATATAAACGAAACGTAACTACTAATAGTCTAATACATTAATTAATTAATTGAGATGCAATCCCAAGCCTCATCTGTAACAGTACGATCTAGCAAAGCGTAATAAATTGAACCACGGGATTAGCTAGGTCTTGCAGACTGCAGTTGCAGGGCAAGCCAAGGGGAAGACAGCGATGTCGAAGCCATCCTATACTTACAAGCTGTTTTCAAGAGCCTCATTTTAGGCATATGCTAATAAATTATTATTTTTCTTAATTAATCTAAAGTTTGGTACATGTACCACTGATTTTTACATATGAGCTGAGGAATTTCCACCACGTGTTCTACCAGTTCTTTGACACTCGGTTTGGATAATGAGAAAGAAAACTAACTTGGAAAAAAAATTAATGAGTGGTTTATATATATCAAGAATCACAGTTTTTTAAAAGTTAAACCCGATGTATTATTCAACCAAATAATTAATGAGTGGTTGATTTAAATAATACCTGTTTTTTATTTTCCTTCAATTTCAAATCTTGTATATGGAAAAAAAATCTATGCCTTCAATGAGTTTTACAAAGCTTTTGTTCCAAGTTTCAACAAATTAATTTGCTAATGTCACAATTTTCCATTCTTTTGATTTTAAATTAATCGCTATTTTAAACTTTTAAATTATCTTACTTCAAAAAATTATGAAGCTGTTTTTTTTTTTTTACTTTGTCATCATTTCTTGACATTTTTACCGGATGAAATAAGAAAACATTAATAAATAATATATAATAAATTTATTTCTGTTAATTAAAAATATTTAATAATGAGCGAGTATATTGCAATAAAGAAAAATTAATGTTAGTAAATACTCTTTCCGTCCCATTTTATTTGACATTGTGGCTCAAGAATTAAAGAACGTCATTAATGTTTTAAGTTTTATAAATTTTTTTAACTAATTTCCTATTATACCCCTTATCTCTTATATTAAAAACACATTCTTTGAGAAATACACATTAACTAATTAATAAGGATGAAATTGGAAAATGACATTTAATGATGTATTGATATTATAAGATGACAATTAAAATGAGATAAAAAAAATTCAAAAATGTCAAATAAAATGGGATGGAGGGAGTAGAAAAATGAAATGAGTTGAGTCACAATAAATCTTATCTTAAACATGTTGCTTTATTTTCTAACTTTAAGGTATAAACTAGCTAGACTTATTCACTGGTTATAAATTATTTTTAAGATCTAGCATAATCTTATTTTTTAGAATTTGCCTCTTTTTTTTTTTTTTTACAAAATCTTGACTTATTTAGAAGTATATCTCATATAAGTCCTTTAAATAGACTAAGCCTACTTATAAATAAGTTACAAATCTAAGCCTCTAATGAAATAACTTAAGAAGCATATAGTTTTAAAATATTGTAATGAAAATCCAGTGTAATATTGATAACAACAACAACATCGTTTTATTCATATTGTATTAAATGAGATAGCTTAATTATCCCTCTGTTTGTTATCATAGAAATAGTGAAGAGAGAGCTAAGAGAGAGCGAAATATAGTATATATTAATCAATCACCGTGTTTGTTATTGGGGAGAGAGGTAGAAGTGAGTTTAGGTGTGAGTCCCGCGTGTTTTTTTTCTCTGGTGAACAACGAAGAGATTAGGGAGAGTTGGGATTGATGTGTGAATTGACTATACTTCCTTATTGCATCTGTTTGCAAATTGTTATTTGCAAGGGTAATTTAGTCCTTTGAATTTTTTACAAATATATCTCTCTCATTTATCTACAACCAGACAACTGTAAAAAATAATTTATCTTCTATCTCTCTTTTATTTCTTCAATACCAAGCAACCTCATTCTACTTAATTTATCTATTATTTCTCTCTTCCCTGTCTCTCTCTTCCCTGTTTCTATCATCCCTGTTTTTGAAAACAAACCAAACACAGTGTATGAGATTGAAAATGTTTTTAAATGGTTTAGAGTATATATTTTAAACAAAATAGTTTTTTAAAAAAGTATTGAAATAATTCAGTTAGTAATTAAGTTTAAGCTAATAATTAATTCAAGTTTAATGCAGTTTTAAGTAGAAAGCAGTTGTTTGGGATTGTGAGGGCTCAGAGTGTCTAGGCCCTGATGGTTACAATTTCAATTTTATTAAGGATTTTTGGGAGGAGTTGAAATCTGACTTCATGGCATTTATTCAAGAGTTCTACTTCAATGGTAAGCTGGTGAAAGGTTCAAATAGCTCCTTTATCGTACTTGTTCCTAAAACAGAAAACCCCCAGAAGGTGGAGGAATATCGCCCCATCTCTCTTATTGGATGTATGTATAAGGTTCTAGCGAAACTACTAGCAAATAGACTGAGGAAAGTGATTGGAAAAGTTATTTCAGAATGTCAATTTGCTTTTGTTAAAGGTAGATTAATTTTTTACAGTGTTGTAATTGCTAATGAGGTGGTGGAAGAGGCAAAGAGGAAGAAAGAGTCATGTCTATTTTTCAAGGTAGATTTTGAAAAGGCATGTGATTCAGTCAGTTGGGATTTTTTATAATTTGTGATGGAGAAAATGAATTTCCCTTTGAAATGGAGGAGGTGGATTGCAGAATGTTTATCTTCTGCTAGAATTTTAGTTTTTATTATCGGGAGCCCAACAAGTGAGTTTGGCATTGGTAGAGGATTAAGGCAAGGTGATCCTTTAGCACCTTTTTTATTCCTAATTGCGGCAGGAGGGGTTGAACTTTTTGATGACTATAGCAGTTCAGAGGCCGGTGTTTCCGAGATACCATGTTGGTCAGGATGGTGTTGTGACATCGCATCTTTAGTATGCTGATGATACTATCTTTTTTGGAGAGGCATCCTTGTCGAATATTTGGGCTATTAAGTCAGTGTTGTAGTTGTTTAAGTTAGTGGCCGGTTTAAAAGTTAACTTCCATAAAAGCCAACTCTTATGTGTTAATGTTGATTCGGTGTGGTTAGAGTGCATGGCAAAATTTCTAAACTGTAAAGTTGGTTCTTTTCCTTGTTCTTACTTGAGCTTGCTCATTGGGGCTAATCCTAGACGTTTGTCAACTTGGAAGCATGTTATTCAAAAGGTGGAAAAGAGGTTGGTTAGATGGAAGAAAAATCTATTGTCCTTTGGGGGTAGACTAGTTCTCCTGAAATCTGTGTTAAATTCAATCTTGATCTACTTCCCTTATTTGTTCAAGGTTCCCACAAGTATCATCTCTCAACTCGAATCTTTATTTAAAATTTTTCTTTGGGGTGGGAATGATGAGAAAATAGCTTGGGTTGTTTGGGATGAGATTTGTAAAGAAAAAAAAATGGTGGTTTAGGGGTGAGGGATTTAAGAGGTTTTAATTTGGCACTTTTAGAAAAATAGAGGTGACGTCTTTTAGCAGAAAAAGATAGTTTGTGGGGTAAAGGTGTTAACTTCCATATATGGAGTGGGTTTTTCAAGTAGGGAAGGTGTGAGAGGGGGGACCTCTAGGTGGTGGTTTGATTTGTGGAGTATTGAAGACGGTGTCAATATATCCTGTGATTGGTTCTCTAATGCATGTGTAAAAATGGTGGGAAATGGGAGGAGTACTTCTTTTTGGAAAGATTCTTGGTGTACCTCCATACCTTTTTGTGAGCGTTTTAAGAGGTTATTTTCTATATCCAATAATAAAGAGGTGTCTGTGGCGGATATGTTAGTGTGTAGGGAGGGGGAACTTGTGTGGAAGTGGAGCTGGAGGAGGCAACTATTTCAATGGGAACTTTCTCAATTATCCTTGTTATTTTTGGAGCTTAGTTTTGTACAGGTTAATGCATGTAATGAACATTTTGGGAGGTGGACAGTCGATCCAGGAGGTTCCTATTCAGTCAAGTCAGCATATCATTTAATTAGAAATGCTTTTATTTGTGTTGTTATTCCTCTACATCGTTTTATTTGGTGTTCTCTTGTACCCTTCAAGATTTTTTGTTTTGCTTGGAGGGTGGTGTTAGACAGAATTCCATTAAGAGCAAATTTCGTCAAGAGAGGAATTTTACAATGTTCTGATGCAAGGTGTGTTTGGTGCAATCATGAGGTTGAGACTTCGTCTCATATATTTTTTGAGTGCCCTTTTGCTTATCATATTTGGATGTTGTGTGTGCAATGGTGTGAGTTCTACTCTGTCCATCATGTTAATTTTTTTGTTCATTTTGAGCAGTTTTTGGGACTGCCAAATAGCAATTTGAAAAATCGCTATAGGTGGCCAGTGATTTGGTTTTCAGTTTTGTGGAGCTTATGGCTAGCACGTAATGAAGTTGTTTTCTCTAATATTTTTATTAGTCCTGTTGAAGTGTTAAATTGCGTTCTTGGAAATGGATGAAAAGCAGAAGATACTACTTTTTATTATCAATTCTCCTGCTGGGAATTGGAACCTATGGTCTGCCTAAATTTGTTGCATGGGGCTATTTAATTTCGGTGGGTGGTAAGGTGTTTGCTTCAAAATTCAATTTTGGCGCATTGCTAGTTTTCTATCAAATGTAATTCTTTTCCCAGCTCTTACTGTAACTTTCTTTTATTTGTATTATGGCTTGGAGTACCCCTTGTACTCCCTTTAATTAAACTCTTTTGCTTAAAAAAAATAAAAAAAAAACTTTGTTATTTGTATCCTACTCAACACAAATAAGATTGATTCTTATAAAAGATATCTCTTGCTAAAAGGATTACAAAGTCCTACATGAGCCATTTATGCTACCTATTTTCATCTTCGTGGCAATCCTTTTGCCACATTCTCTACTATTTGATAAATTATTTTATAAGTTCTATTAAATAATTTGGCCCATCATCTATTTAATAGAATTCATATAAAAGTTATCTATTAATAAAATACTTCATTAGTTGTATTTTTATCTCTATAATTTTATTAATTTGTTGTTTTTGTTAATTATTGTAATTTTTTTTCTCCACTTAAGTCTTCATAATTTCCTAATTGAGTAAATTAAATGTGATCCTTTCATTAATATTCCATCCAATTGAAAAAATTGAGTCATGATGATGATTTTTGACATGGTAGGAGAGAATGAATATTGTTTTGCTAGATAATCAAAATTCATTATCCATGCAACCCAAAATTTTATTTTCTAATTAAGTAAATGTGATTTGACAATTTGTATTTCATTCAATCGCTAGCAAAATTGGGTGATGTGGATGAAGTTTTTTTTACATGACAAGAGAGAATTATAAACATTATTTTATTGAAAATATAATCTACATCGCCCAATTTTGTTAGATTTATTTATCTAGTCTTGAGTTGAATAATCAGCATGGGCAGCAAAACTCTATAATTGAGTATTTGTTAGCAATTTAATATAACACTAGTGGTAGGATATAAAACATATATTTGTTTAATTTTAAAAGTACGAGGAATTTAATTATAGGGGTAAAAGAAATTGAATAAATCCTCAAATTTGTTCTTATATTCTTTCTCAAATTTATTATTCAAATAAAAATTTCTCAAAAAGTAATCCCTAAATTTTTCTCTTTCCTTCACATGAGTTATTGAAATTATAGTGTTGAGAATTAAGGTGAATAATGAAGAAAAAATTCACAAACTAATTTGAAGGATGAATAAAAGTTTGGGGATTACTTTTTATGATTTTTTTGTTGTTAATTAAAAACCAAATTAGAAAGAAAAGAATAGTTTAGAGATAATTTTAAGGGTTTATTCAAAAGATATTTTAGTGACTAAAATCACACATTTATAACTTAATAAAACTGAAAAGAGTGTGATAATGCTTCTATTCAAATCTAGGAAGATCACAATTACAACTATAAATGAATGGAAATAATTTTTTTTTGGGTGTATAAGGAAAGTAATTAAAATTAAATCTAAAATCTCATGTTAAACTATCCAAATCTCAATTACAAAATGAATGGAAATAAATTAATTGATGACATTGGGTTGTATGCCCTCTTCCAGTCAATTAATGAGGTCTTGATACATTCAACCATCACAATTTTCCTCTAGGAATCTAAAGAACACTTCAATATGATCGTAGCCCTGAATATTGTGTTCCAATTATTTGACTGTCAAATATATGTGCAAAGAGTTGCGTCTTTGATTAGAAAATTACATCTTTAAATTGTGTACACAAACACACATATATATAGACACATACTACTATTATATAGTAATTTAAAAAACAGTAAAGTAGAAAAATGTGCAAAGTACATTAGCGTAAGCGTAATAATATTGCAAATTCGCAAATATCATCGTCATCATTTTTTAACAGGAAGCCGCCGGCGGCATATCGTGCCCCGAGAGTTCGAAGCAAATAAAGAAATTACTAGTACTAATTAAGAAAGCAGATTCAGACAAGTTAACGTGGAAATTCCTAGAAAAGATATATATTCACTTCGAAGAAAGAGACACCCCCTATGGCTATGGGAATGAATGAATAAATAAATGATTTTTTTTTTAAGTAAATTAAATAAGATTGTGTAATTTTGTTTATTTATTTGTTTGACTAAACTTTTGATGTTGGTTCCTAAAGTTAAACATCTTATTATATTAGTTAGTCCTCTAAAAACATCAATAATCAATTGATTTTTTCAAAGATCTTATTCTAGTCTTCTAAAAGTTTTAATTTTATTAAATTAAATTTTCAAAGATCTAAATATTATATCATGTCTATAAGTTAATGAAAATGCTATCATAAAAAAGATGATTTGAATTGTTAACAGGCTAATTTAGAAAGGATTAATGAAATGATGTGTGTCACTTTAAATACCAACTTAAGATGGTCGATTTTTTTTTTTTTTTTACAAATATGAAATAAAATGGATTCTGATAAAATTTATAAAAAATTGTATAAGAAACATGTTGTTCTTGTATGTACGGGTGAGAACACGAAGAAACCCGTCCATAAACACGAAGAAACCCGACAATGAACAAGATTACTTGAAACCCGAACCCGTTCACAATCCGAAGAAACTCATTCACAACCCGAAAAAAACCCGTCCACAAACTCTAACCCCTCGTTTGGTGCAGTGGAAATGGAGGGAGGAGGAGAGAAGTGGAGAGAAATTCACTCCCTACCTGTGTTTGGTGAAGAGTGGAAGTGAGAGAAAATGAGTGGGACCCACTCAAATTGTATTTCTCCCCTAAAATGTAGAGAAAATGAGAGAAATGGAACTGACCACATATGAAACTCGATTTTCATCTACAAAAATCGATTTTCAGCTACGGAAAATTGATTATTTTGTCCCAAATGTTACCCATTGTCATAAAAAAATCGATTTTTATTGTTCCATAATCGATTATGGGTCAATAAAATCGATTTTTTTTATGAGAAATCGATTTCAAAAATCTTTTTTTCTTCATTTCATACACATTTCTCTCATACCAAACAACCAATTTCTCTTCATTTCACACATATTTCTCTCACACCAAACAAACTATTTCTCTTCATTTCACACCTATTTCTCTTCCCCATTTCTCTCATTTTTACTTCTCTCCTTTTCACTTCCCTTCTCTCTATTTCCCTAATAACACCAAACAGAGCATAAATCCTAATATTTTACTTTCTTATGAACTTTCAAATATTGTTAAGAGAAAAATATCACTATATTATTATATAACTTTACGTATGGAATATGTTTTCAAAGTAGATATAGCCTCTATCATAGAGAAAAGTTAAATTAAAAAAATCTCTAGAGAGTTAAAATGATATTAAGCCTTTAAATAATATAAAATTATAAATGTTATATATTACATATATACATATATGGGACAAGTTGGGTAACCCGAAGATTAATCCGAACTCGTCCTCAACCCGATAACGGGTCATTGAATGAGAGCCGATATATTAAACCCTAATCTTTCATGTGTGACATGGTCTAACCCGGTCCAAATAGCTTGGGTTGGGACGGATCCGTAGGACGGGTCGGATTTTGTTCAACCCTACTTGTAAGAAAATAAATTTTTTAAAATAAAAAATTTAAGACGAGGAAATAATGTTTTACTCCAACACTGGGTTATTAAATGAACATTTAATGCAAACAAATGCAAGTTTGGTATTGGTGGATGTCCTGCCCCCGGTATTGATTCTCTCTTCCTTCCTTCCTTTATTTACTTGGTAAACTCACAGGTCAATATTCTTTCTGTCTATAAATATGCAACTTCATCCACATTTCATACCACAAATTAACATTTTCTCACTATTCTTTATTAGTATTTGTTATATTTCAGACAAATTTTGTGCCAATTAGTGCTCTGCCTCTCAATACAGAAGAGATGTTAAAGAACATAGTGAATGCCCTCAGTACTAGCGATAGCGATGACAACAAGAGCAAGAGCCATCGCATCAGAGGGACAGTGATCTTGATGAAGAAAAATGTGCTGGACTTTAACGATTTGGGTGCCTCCATTCTCGATCGCCTTCATGAGTTTGTGGGCAAAGGGGTTTCTATTCAACTCATAAGTGCTGTTAAAGTTGACACTGGTCAGTATACTATTTCCTCTCTTCTTGTTCTTTCCTACGTTTTAATTTCCTCGTACATTCCTCTTTCTCTCTGTGTGTCTGTCATGGTTTTTGCTTAATTTGCTCACGGGAATATGAAAAGTTGTCTTATTTTATTTGTGTCTGGCCAATAAAACAATAATAATAATACTAGCTAGCTTAGTATAAAATCATGACCGTATCACCTTTAATTTCCTTGATTGTTTATTCCCTACCTCTATGAAAGCATATGGTTAGTTTTTTGCGCCCTTTTTTGGTTTTCATCCTTTATTTTTAATTAAAAGCTAGAAGAGAACCGAATTTTGAGCTTTCCACGTCATGAGTTAACTCAATCGTTATGAAAAGGAAAAAGATCTCGGGGAGAAATAGGAAAAAGAAAAATAGTGAAATAAAAAATAAAAATGATTTGTAAGTTACTTAATAAAAAAATAAATATTAAATAAAAGATAAATAATAATGAATATTATTGAATAATAATTTCTCTTTCATCTCTTCCTAAATTAGTAATGAAAAAATAGAACGTGTAGAATGAAATGTAATAAAATGTCTGTTGAAAAATAAAAATTGGTATAAAAGAACAAAATTAGTGATACAGACCGTTTGACTTACGGATCGAGATCCTCTCTAATTGAAATTAACTGGAAAGTGTGCAGTTTTAATATCTAATAACTATAATTTTTTTCATCAATTTTTTTATTTTTTTAAAAATAAAGGGTTGAGATCCCATCCCGTTATTTATTTAGGGGAGAGGATCGGCCATTGACTGTTTGGTATTTTCCATACTGTTTGGTTCGGCTTTGATAAACGTGTTTATCACTCTACCAAAAAAACGTGTTTATCACGTTTCATAGTGAAACCCAACATACTGTTAGCTTTTTTTTTTTTTTTACGTAAACCCAACATACTGTTAGCTTACTAATTAATCAAAGATCCATAAAAAGTGCATTGAATTTTTATTTTCATTTCCTTTTTTTTTTCTAAAAACAACACTGGAAAGATTTTTTCATAGTTCAATACTACTTCAATTATTCACATTTAAAAGAAAAAGCCAACACTATTTATTGTGAGGGTGAGTGTCAACTATTAACGGCAGGTCAATTAATTGTTGTTTTCAATGTACACGCTATATGAAGAATTTTTTATTTTTATTTATGCCAACGATTGTTCACACCATAACAGTGTGTATTGAAATAGTTTTATTTTATTTTTTAATTCTTGGAAAAGATGTTTTCTTTCGAGTAATATTACTTGTACAACAATTTTTTCTCCAACATCATACAACACGTGTAAAAAATTGGAATATAAATATAATAGGCAATGAAGCATATGTCATTCAGATTTGAAAGAAAAGGCTGTAAAAAAGTGACAGCTTAAAGACTATTTAAAAAAAATAAAAATGAAGTAAAAACTTCACATGCTGACATTGTTGCTTTTTGTAAAAAACAAACAAATAAAATTTGAAATTAAAATAAGGTAAAAAGAAGATTGATAAATATTTACACGTAAGAAAAATACAGAATTAGATAAATATTTTTTGTAAGAGAAATGCAGAATTAAATAAATATTTTGTTACATGCAATAGAAATGCATAATTAGATACATATAGAGTCCATTGCTTATAATTTACATGTATTTTACTTAGTTATAAAGTGAATGTCAAAAGATTATAAACCATACGTCAATTGGTTACAAACTGCATGTTTTTATGTTATAAACTTTGTTGTACTTGCTAGCTTCAAATCAAAATTAGGTGTTAGGACGCGTCTTTCAATTTTTAATATGTTACATTTATTTTTTTTTAAAAAAATTTAAAATCAGTTTTTTATGACATTTGATGTAGCACCAGGCAGGTTTCTGAGAAGATAAGCTAATTTTCTTTTTATTTTTTTTTAAAAAATGAAAAAAACTACATTTCGTACGATCTTTTTCTTTCAAATCCAAAATGACATGCTTCATTGCTTATTACTTTAATTATATATTCCAATTTTTCACACAATGACACATAACTGTTGTATGATGTTGTACAAAAGATTGTTGCACAAATAGTATTACTCTTTTCTTTTCATTCTTCAGTACTTTCAAAACCAAGTTCAATCACAATGAGGAAAAAAATATACCCAAAACTCTACATGCTTTATATAGGATTATTTTTAATACGAACAAGACTACAATATTTAACAAAATAAAAGTGCACATGTGTAAAAATATAAAATAGAAAAATTAAGGCATGTTTGTTTACATTGTTTAAAAACTGTTTTCAGTTTTTAAAAATAAAAAACAGAAAAACTTGTTTGATAGATTTTTTTAAATAACTTTGAAAAGTGTGATTATTTTTCATTTTTAAAAACTAAAATTCTGATACTATTTTTAAAAGTTTTGAAAAATTATTTTTTAATTTTTCTATTTTTGTGTTGAAAATATTGTTCATAAATCATTTCATTTTTAAAAAAACTATTTTATAAAACAGTTTCCAGAAATTAAAAAACAAAATTAAACCAAACACACCCTTAATTAGATAAGTTTAACACCAATTACATCATTAATTAATATTTATCATAAGTAATAAACAAAATAACAACCAAAATTAATTATGTAAATTCTAGGTTTATGTAAGTATTTATTATAATTATAAATTAGAAATAATTCTTACCTTAATATTCCATGTCATTATACTAGTGTGAACTAGATGTGTTCACATTTATCTTTTTTTTCGAAATTGTTTTTTGTCTAATGAATATTTTTTTTACACATGTTAGGGAAAACCGTGAGTAGAAGGGATGAAAACTACACGTCCCTTTTTTTCTGTCTCCTTTCATGTCCATTCATTTAAAATATAATATTTATATTTTAATAAATTTTTAATAATCAGGAGAGAAATTGTTAATGTTAAAGTGAATTATTTTACTAAAATATATTTTGACAAAAAACATTTTATGTTTTCATTTTTTATTTTTTAGTTTTAATTTCAAACAACATTAACTTGTTTTTTTTATTTCATTTAATGATTTTATAATCAAAATTTAAAATATTTTCATAATTAAAACCCAAAAAATAAAAAAATAGAAAATGTTTCATCAAATTAAAGACCTTAAAATTTTTATTGAAACAACATGAAAGGGGACAAAAAAAAATGCTACCGCAACGGCTTGTGCATACCTATTTTTGGATGAAGAGTTGTAGTGGGCCAAGCCGTGGCTCAATCCTAGTCATGAGTCAAGATCTTCTTTTAGTGTGTTTGGTTTATACTAATCCACATTTCAAACGTGGCATAAGCTATTCTTAGTGTGTATTTGTCTGATCCACAATTGAAACGTGATTTTGGGTAAATCAAACATTTAACAAAATAAACTTCTTTAGTCAAATATTTGGATTAACTTGATGCAAGTTAAAGATAACACTGAGAACTTTGAAGACAATACTCTACATATATAAATCAACTATCCTAAAAATCATCAAACTATTGGCAACGAGTTTATTTTATGTCATCTCCACACATCTGAATCTGATACCTATATTTTTATCAATTCGTTTTTTATGCCTAAGAAGTAGACAAATCATAAACTATCTATATTGTTAAATTTAGTACTTAATTAACGAGAAAATTATATTTGCATGAAGTTTTATTTACTAAGGAACCTGAATGCATGTTATTATGAATCACAAATTTTGAAGGGAATGGAATGAAAGGAAAACTTGGGAAGCCTGCATATCTGGAAGATTGGATTACCACAATCACACCCTTAACAGCTGGTGAATCAGCATTCAGTGTTACATTTGATTGGGAAGAGGATGTAGGAACACCTGGAGCATTTTTGATAAAAAATAATCACCACAGTGAGTTCTACCTTAGAAGTTTGACACTTGAAAATGTTCCAGGCCAAGGTGCTATCCACTTTACATGCAACTCTTGGGTATACCCTGCACATAAATATGAAAAGGATCGCATTTTCTTCAGTAACAAGGTAAAGTTACAAATATAGCTATCATTGTTTAAGCTGCAATGTTGTATATTAGTAGTTACATATTTAATTATTCGTAATGTATTTGCAGACATATCTTCCAAGTGAAACACCAGAACCACTTCTTAAGTACAGAGAAGAAGAACTAGAGAATTTAAGAGGAGCTGGAAGAGAGAACCAGCAGCTGAAAGAGTGGGACAGGGTCTATGATTATGCATACTACAATGATTTGGGCGAGCCAGATAAAGGTCCAAAATATGTTCGTCCAATTCTTGGAGGGTCCAGTGAATATCCCTACCCTCGGAGGGGAAGAACTAGTAGACCACCTGCAAAGTCAGGTTAGGCTTTTTATGTTGGTGATTCAGTGTTTGTTTGGTTTTCAGTTGGGAACAGTCAGAATCAATTTTGTGAAATTGATTTTAAATCACTTCCGTTTAAGGTTCTTCGTAAATAGTATATTATTCATTTTCTATCTCTGATTCTATAAGGCTATCAAAATCAATTCTAACAAATTGTAAACCAAACGAACTTTTAGTTGCTTGGCTTTTCATTCAATTTTATAAAAAGATTTTGGAAAATAAGTTTTAGTCCTCTTTGTTGTAGTTTTAAATTTCTGATGTGGCGTTGTTTGTTTGTTTATTGATTCTGTTGTTGTATTACCAGATGCTAATAGTGAGAGTAGATTGAATCTTGCCATGAGCTTAGACATCTATGTTCCAAGGGATGAAAGATTTGGCCACTTGAAAATGTCAGACTTTCTTGCTTATGCATTGAAGTCCATAGTTCAAGTTCTCAAACCCGAGTTTGAATCTCTGTTTGATAGCACCCCTGATGAGTTTGATAGCTTTGAAGACGTGCTTAAACTCTATGAAGGTGGGATTAAGGTTCCTGAGGGTATAGTTAAGGAAATTACTAACAATATCCCTGCAGAGATGCTTAAAGAAATTCTCCGAACTGATGGTGAAAGGTTCCTCAAATTTCCCGTGCCTCAAGTGATTAAAGGTATTTTACACAACTCTTGTACAACTTTCATGTATATGGTCACATGTGTAACACTGTAACTTAACATGTTATGCATTTTAATTTGCAAACCATTCATACATGATAATGACATTCTTAATGATTTGGAGCAGAGGATAAGTCTGCATGGAGAACTGATGAAGAATTTGCAAGGGAAATGCTGGCTGGTGTAAACCCTGTCATAATTCAATGCCTCCAAGTAAGCCTATGTGATTTTAGCCTTAATAATTACAATCAATTGAATTCAATTATTACACAATAGTATGTTTGTCATAGTTATCAATTTTTGTTCTCCTAAACTTAATAGGCTCTGATTAGTCCAATAAATAATTGACTAAAATTGTTTCCCCTCACAATTATCCTAAATAAATTGTAGGAATTCCCACCAGCAAGTAAGCTAGATCCTAAAGTCTATGGTGATCAAACAAGTACAATAAGGAAAGAACAAATTGAATGCAACCTGGATGGGCTCACTGTAGATGAGGTAATTTTCTAGTTTGATAATAAAATTTTATGTGAATTTTGCCATAGCTTTGTAATCCAAGTCAATTCATTTTTTATCTGATGTTTTGGTTCATAGTTTTATAATATTAATTTTGTATTTGGTGGAACAGGCAATTAGACAAAAGAAGTTGTTCATATTAGATCACCATGATGCACTGATGCCATACTTGAGGAGAATAAACTCCACTTCTACAAAGACTTATGCCTCTAGGACAGTTCTTTTCTTGCAAAATGATGGGACTTTAAAGCCACTGGCCATTGAATTGAGTTTACCACATCCTGAAGAAGATCAAAAGGGTGCCATTAGTAAAGTTTACATGCCTGTGGAAGAAGGTGTTGAAAATTCCATCTGGCAGTTGGCTAAAGCTTATGTAGCAGTAAACGACTCAGGCATTCATCAGCTTATCACCCACTGGTATAACTCTATCAACCAAAACAAAAACAAAACACAAACTCAATTAATCAATCCTTTACTAAACTTTTTTTAATGTCTTTTACATATCACAGGTTGCATACTCATGCAGTGATTGAGCCATTCATTATAGCAGCAAACAGGCAGCTTAGTGTGCTTCACCCTATTCATAAACTATTGTACCCTCACTTCCGTGACACCATGAATATAAACGCACTTGCACGACAAATCCTCATCAATGCAGGTGGCTTTGTAGAGACTACTGTTTTTCCATCTAAGTATGCTATGGAGATGTCATCTGTGGTTTACAAGGATTGGATTTTCCCTGAGCAAGCACTGCCTGTAGATCTTCTAAAGAGGTAAGTACACCACATAATATTAATGGTTTGCTCTGTATATGGTTGAAGTCACAATAACACATGTTACTTGGAATTGATTTTGATAAAATTATAAAATCAATTGTTGGAAATGAATCATGCACAATTTACAAAATACGTTGGATGAATGGAAGTGATCTAAAATCAATTCCATCAGGATCAATTAGTATTGTTATCAACCACGGATTTCGATTTGGTTTGCTTTGTATAAGGTTGAACTCACAATAACATGTAACATTGTTCATGTTACATAGAATTGATTCTGATAAAATTATAAAATCAATTGTTGGATTTGGTGCAATTGAAATTTAGTGCAATAAGTCCAATCACCAAATTTGGGCCTTCCTATTAAAATAGGAAGGCTAAGATGCCAATATGTTGTTTTAAATGCCGATTTAACATCGCACCATCTAAGTCATCGGACCAATTAAGATCGGATGATTCAGATTTGGTGATTGCAATGATTGGACCAAATCAAATCTGGGTCCACCACCAATAAAACAAATTGGCACTAAATTGTTCAATTTGTAACTAAACTCACTTGGACTTGCATCACTTAGAATAGAGAAGAAAGAAACTTAATTGGATGTTAATGAACTGATAGTTATTACTTCTTTCAGAGGAGTAGCTGTAGAAGATTCAAGGTCTCCTCATGGTATTCGACTGTTGATAGAGGATTACCCTTACGCAGTTGATGGGCTAGAGATTTGGTTTGCTATCAAGACATGGGTTAAGGACTATTGCTCTTTTTACTACAAAACAGATGAGACATTGAAGAAAGATGCAGAACTACAATCTTGGTGGAAGGAATTAAGGGAGGTGGGTCACGGTGATAAGAAAAATGAACCTTGGTGGCCAAAGATGCAAACTCTTGAAGAGTTGATTGAATCTTGCACTACCATTATATGGATTGCTTCAGCTCTACATGCAGCAACAAACTTTGGACAATACCCTTATGCAGGTTACCTCCCAAACCGTCCAACTATAAGCCGTCGATTCATGCCTGAGAAAGGAACGCCAGAATATGATGAACTTGTGGCAAATCCTGAGAAGGCTTTTTTGAGAACAATAACGGCACAATTGCAGACTCTTGTTGGAATTTCACTTATAGAAATATTGTCTAGGCATTCTTCTGATGAGGTCTACCTTGGACAGAGAGACACTCCTCATTGGACATCTGATGTGGAGCCATTGGAAGCATTTGACAAATTTGGAAAGAAACTGGCAGAAATTGAGAAAAGAATCATGACAATGAACGATGATGTTAAACTCAAAAACAGAGTTGGACCAGTTAAAATACCATACACCTTACTCTATCCTACAAGTAAAGGTGGACTAACTGGCATGGGAATTCCCAATAGTGTCTCAATTTGAAAGGCCAAAATCCTGAGTATGGGTCGGTGCAGTCATAGTATGTCATGTATGATTATGTATCTTTGTATTTATAATAACTTTTAGGATTGCTCTTGCTGTAAGTTGTGTAAATCTGTTTTATTAGCAGGACACCTGTGTTACTACATGGGTTAGTACTTGTTATTTTTATTATTTATTATTTATTTACCATGGCTTGGTAAAAGATTACACATATTTTAGTATTGATTTGTTTTCATTTGATATGAATTTGTATATGCAAATAAAATATGTTAAAAATTAAGATGATGGATAAATAGTTATAATAAAAATTTAATGTTAATGATATATCAATTTTATATTATGATTATGATGTTATATACGATTTTTATTTCTAAAATTGATTCATAAATTTGGATGTTAAATTGTTAATCATTTTTTTTAATTGTAAGAAACACCTTTTAACATTGTTATTGAAACTAGCAAACAATAACACATCTCGTTCTTTACATAATTTGTAAAATATTTTGAATAAATATTAAGTTATATTGTATTATATATATAAAAAGAATAATTAAGAATAAAATAAATTTCATCAAGTGAAAAATATTAATGCATGTAAAAAGACAATTAAAAGTATTTTTATCATGTTTCTTTATCTTCACATGTATATAATTAAAATGATAAAAGAGAAAAATTGTGATGTAGAAAAAAGTATGTAATAAAATTTGACGTAACATTTTTTGGAGTTATTCTTAAATAAATGAATATTTTTTCATTAATATTTTAGATAAATCTTTATAAACAAAAGTCTCATATGTTTAGTAAAGTAAAATAAAACATTGTCTAGTGATTTTGTAATCAGAATATAATTATTAATGTAATTTTTTACAATGGGTATTTTAGTTAGATTATTATACTTTCATGTATATTTATCCCATTAACTTTGAAATTAATGTTCTTTCACGTAAACGTTTATTAGAGAGTGATTTTATTTGAATATAGATAGATCGATATGTTTTATAAATCTGATTTGATTCTAAAGCTTATTTGATTTGAATATAGTTGTATTTTCTAAATTTGATTCTAATTTTGTATTAAAATAAATTAAAATCATGGATAAAAGCAATAATTTGATTTGAGTATAGATAAATTAATTTCACTTTATGTGTATAGACCTGTTCTGATTCTAAATCTGATTTAATGTGAATATAAATACATAGGTTTTCTAAATTTGGTTTCATTTGAATATAGATGAGTATTATAAGTTTGATTCTAAATATGATTTGATTCTAAATTTGTATTATAATAAATTATAATCAATGATTTGATCTGAATTTTCTGATAGTGGATCATTATTTCAGATTTTAATTTATGTACCTGCTTAATGTTTTGATACCCTCATCTATTCCAATTTCCCATGTTCTATTAATCTATTCATTTGGAATTCTAATTCCAGTGTGAACTTAATAATGACAGGTATTAATTACTAAAATCTCCTTACCATGTATATATATATATATATATATATATATATATATATATATATATATATATGCAATGTTGAGTTCACTTTGTTAGATTTTCCATAGGCTATTTGGAATATATTTAAACATACAAGTATGTTTTTTGATTATGCAACATTCCTTTGAGAAAATTCTCTTATTCTTCTTTGTTATCAGTACTCTTTCTTCTATTAAATTCATCTAATGTTATGCTTTCTTTACTTTTTTTATTAGGTTTTATGACCTGATTTTTGTATTAAATTCTCTAACCTTTTATCTGTTTAAGGATGAATTGATGGATTTGATTCTTTTTGTATGATAAACTCTGCTTTTTCTTTCCAAAAAATCTGTTTCGTTTTGATAAATTCACATGATAACATAATCCTATTTCAAAAAAATATGTGAAAAAACTACGTGTCCTTCTTCTCTATTATTAGTCCTATTTTCTGTTTTCATAGTTATCTTTTTAAATGTTTTCTTAACTTATTGTTGAAATGAAAAATTCACATCATTTTATGTTGAGTTATCAATTATGAAAAATTCACATCATATTTATTTATTTATTTGATTATTGTGTTTGAATAAACAAACAAGGGAGTCGTTATGTTATTTATTTATTCACTCAAAGGAATGTTGCATAATCAAAAAACACACTTGTATGTTTAGATATATTCCAAATAGCCTATGGAAAATCTAACAAAGTGAACTCAACATTGCATATATATATACATGGTAAGGAGATTTTAGTAATTAATACCTGTCATTATTAAGTTCACACTGGAATTAGAATTCCAAATGAATAGATTAATAGAACATGGGAAATTGGAATAGATGAGGGTATCAAAACATTAAGCAGGTACATAAATTAAAATCTGAAATAATGATCCACTATCAGAAAATTCAGATCAAATCATTGATTATAATTTATTATAATACAAATTTAGAATCAAATCATATTTAGAATCAAACTTATAATACTCATCTATATTCAAATGAAACCAAATTTAGAAAACCTATGTATTTATATTCACATTAAATCAGATTTAGAATCAGAACAGGTCTATACACATAAAGTGAAATCAATTTATCTATACTCAAATCAAATTATTGCTTTTATCCATGATTTTGATTTTAATTTATTTTAATACAAAATTAGAATCAAATTTAGAAAATACAACTATATTCAAATCAAATAAGCTTTAGAATCAAATCAGATTTATAAAACATATCGATCTATATTCAAATAAAATCAAAATACTGTCTCTCTAAATCTAAATCATGTCTCTTTAACCTATTGATTATAATCAAAGCATTAAGCAGGTACATAAATTAAAATCTCAAATAATGATCCACTATCAGAAAATTCAGATCAAATCATTGATTATAATTTATTATAATACAAATTTAGAATCAAATCATATTTAGAATCAAATTTAGAATACTCATCTATATTCAAATCAAACCAAATTTAGAAAACCTATGTATTTATATTCACATTAAATCAGATTTAGAATCAGAACAGGTCTATACACATAAAGTGAAATCAATTTATTTATACTTAAATCAAATTATTGCTTTTATCCATGATTTTAATTTATTCTGATACAAAATTAGAATCAAATTTAGAAAATACAACTATATTCAAATCAAATAAGCTCTAGAATCAAATCAGATTTATAAAACATATCGATCTATATTCAAATAAAATCAAAATACCGTCTCTCTAAATCTAAATCATGTCTCTCTAACCTATTGATTATAATCAAAGCATTAAGCAGGTACATAAATTAAAATCTGAAATAATGATCCACTATCAGAAAATTCAGATCAAATCATTGATTATAATTTATTATAATACAAATTTAGAATCAAACTTAGAATACTCATCTATATTCAAATCAAACCAAATTTAGAAAACCTATGTATTTATATTCACATTAAATCAGATTTAGAATCAGAACAGGTCTATACACATAAAGTGAAATCAATTTATCTATACTTAAATCAAATTATTGCTTTTTATCCATTATTTTAATTTATTTTAATACAAAATTAGAATCAAATTTAGAAAATACAACTATATTCAAATCAAATAAGTTTTAGAATCAAATCAGATTTATAAAACATATCGATCTATCTATATTCAAATAAAATCAGAATATTGTCTCTCTAAATCTAAATCACGTCTCTCTAACCTATTGACAAAAACACAACTTTGTATATATTAATTTATTTTAATCAAAATTTAAATCAAATCGAATTTACAATATTTATTTGAACACCTATCTAAATTCAAATCAAATCAGCTTTAAAATCAAATCAGATATAGAAAAACTATCTATCAATATTCAAATAAAATCAAATTTAGAATGAGAACGGATTTATACAAACAAATTAAAAGCAAACCTATAAATTTTCAGATCAAATCATTGATTATAATTTATTATAATACAAATTTAGAATCAAATCATATTTAGAATCAAACTTAAAATACTCATCTATATTCAAATCAAACCAAATTTAAAAAACCTATGTATTTATATTCACATTAAATCAGATTTAGAATCAGAACAGGTCTATACACATAAAGTGAAATCAATTTATCTAAACTCAAATCAAATTATTGCTTTTATCCATGATTTTAATTTATTTTAATACAAAATTAGAATCAAATTTAGAAAATACAACTATATTCAAATCAAATAAGCTTTAGAATCAAATCAGATTTATAAAACATATCGATCTATCTATATTCAAATAAAATCAGAATACTGTCTCTCTAAATCTAAATCACGTCTCTCTAATAAAGTAATTTAGAAGTATAAAAACTTACTTTTATATTTTGTGTATTGTCCATAAGTTTATAGTTATGTGCAAATATGTTTATAGTTCAAGGTTTATGAATATGTTTCTCCCATAGAAAAAAATCGATTTTATTCAGAAATGATAACAATTCATGGTGATTACATTTACAATATGTTTCTCCCATAAAAAAAAAATAACATTTTTGTTGTTCTCAATTTTCATTGTTATTATTTGAGTTTAAGTTCTCATACTAATTGTAAATCGATCATTTTGAAATGTGGGAGTATCACTTTTTTTATTTTATTCGTTCTCTATTTTGCTTTGTTCTCAGTTTGCTTAATATTCATATTATTGTTTGTCAACTATGATTTGTGGGTTTGTGACATTTTTTCGTTCTCTGATTACATTCATTCTCTGTTCCTTAGATACAAAGATTAATGTTTGTTCTGATTATATTGATTATGAATTGTGGCTATGTTTTTTCTAATGCTATTGTTTGTTTAATCTTGCATTGTAATCTTTTGCTTGATATTGTGAATGTGGGAGTCATATGTCTATTGCATCATAACTCACAGTTTTTATAGGTAAGATCCTAATTATTTTTCATTTCTATTAATAAAGGCTACCTTTTGTTGATTTTAAAACTCTAACCTATTTCAAATTAGTTTAAATACTTTACAAGTAATCACCAAATGTAGATGCGGGGAAAATTGAAGTACAAATGACATTCTCCAACGAGAAAAATGTCTTGATTAGGAAATGAAATACTTATATGCCTCTAATGCTAGAATGATTTCCTCTTTATTGTAGCATTCTACTGTTTTAGGATTAATTTTTATTCAAGAACAGGTAATGCACATGTTCAATGTACACTAAATCTTCTCAATTCACTTATCATCTGATTTTTTTAATGCATGTTTGCTTATTTGCACTTTTTCCATTGACATATAGGCCAATGTACGTGCTGCTTACTTAGTTATATGGAATGGAGTGAACTAATAGAGATACTTGCAAATCTTAATTCTCAGTATTGTAAATACAATTTTTATATGTCACCCCAAAATGTATTCCAAATAAAACTCTTGATATAAGTTATTTTGTAGATAACAATTTAATTGGCAAATGTCATTTCAGAATATGATTACTCCCTTACTGATTAAGGTACACACTTCATATGTTTAATGTATTAAACTTTAGGATGCTTATTCCTTTTTTTTATTTATAGATATTGTTAGTCATTTTGAAAGGAAAGTGTATTGTCGAATCCAAAGAAGTTCCCTCTAAAGTTGTGATAGTTTTGAAATATGAAAGGTAATTAAGAAATGCCTATTAATGTTAGAATAATTTCCTTTTTATTGTAGCATGTTACTGTTTTAGGATTAGTTTTTATTAAAGAAATGATAATGCACATGTTCCTTTGCCTTACCACATAGTAGATAATTGTGATATTGTATTGAGACATCAAACAACTAACAGGTAATCATGCGTTCTTTGAAGATAAAATTCAAGGAAGCATCTTGATATTTTTTTGGATGGAATTTAATCAGTACCTAATTGGTCTAACTTACTAGATCAATTATTCATAATTTGAATATTTGTGTGTTTGTGTGTGAGAGAGAGAAGGTGAAGAAATTATTGAGCTTTTAAATTTTAGCATAGATTAATTATTTTTAATTGTTCTACAACAAATACAATAACAATAAATAAAAATAAGGTGCAATCATTTAAATAATCAACGCTTCATTATATTTGTTATTAGGACGTTTTTTCAATGAATTTTTAATAATTATTAACCTTTTTTTTCCTTTTTTTATTCTTATTTAATATTCATTGTTATGTATTCTTAGCTAAATTTAATACTCGACTATTTATCATTTTCCTCATTTTCTCGCCCCGTGCATCGCACGAGTACCTGACTAGTATTTATAAACAAAAGTCTCATATGTTTAGTAAAGTAAAATAAAACATTGTCTAATGATTTTGTAATCAGAATATAATTATTAATGTAATTTTTTACAATGGGTATTTTAGTTAGATTATTATACTTTCATGTATATTTATCCCATTAACTTTGAAATTAATGTTCTTTCACGTAAAGAATTTATTTTTATGTGATATATTTTTATTTTGTAATTTAATAATTAATAAAATTCATGAAAAAAAATTCTTTTGTAGTTTATTTTTACCCTTGTAATTTAGATTCCAATGCATTTTTCCACACACATATATATTGACAAATAATAATTTTTACACACAGGTAGGGAAAATCCTATGCTCAAATAGAACATACAAAATGATTTACAATTATCTCATCCAAAAACAGGGAAAATTTGGGTTTAAAGAAGAACTTTTTAACATAATTTTCAGAAATTAAGTATTTTTGAAAAATTAGTTTTCAGAAATTAATTTTTGAAAATATGTTCAATAAGTATACTTCTAGAAATTAGTTTTTGAAAAGAGAAAAATTTCAATTAAATTGCTCCCAAAAAGTAATTTTCGAATATGAATAGTATGTTTGAAAAAAAAAACTAAAAAAAGGGTGGGTGTAAAAGCAATTCCCCAAAAATAATTGTTATGGTTGGGCTGAAAATTGGCTTAGTATATTTTTGGGCCGAAATCGGGCCTGGCTGATTATTTCCACTAAAATAACAAAAAAAAAATACAAAGCGTCTGGGAGAAGCTTTGAACTTCTTCTAACTACCTACCGCCAAAATTTTCCTCCGTTTTCAATTTCTTTGGGAAATGTTTTCTTCGTCATTAGAAGAAAGCAAAAGCGTTGGAGAAAAAATGTCAGATTCACAGTCAAATTCAGAGATTTTCAGTGTTCGTATTGTCTCCATCGACTATTACATAGCACCGCCTATCCCAGGCGCGGATATCTGTTACAGCAGCTTCCATGGTACGAGACTAACCCTAAGTGTGTGTTTGGATAGAGAATTTTAGAATTCTCAAAATTGTAATAGACAATGTTGAGTGAATTGTTGAAATGAGAGGAATTGACAATGACAATCTAAAAAGTTTGAAGAAATATTGAAATTCTCTCTCATTATTTGTCATTTGAAATTCCCCTATTAATCATAAAAAATCCTCCTATTTGTCATTTGAAATTCTTTCTTCTACCATTTTAACACATGAATTCCAGTAATTTTAAATTTCTCTATCTAAACACAAGGTAAGTGTTTTCACTTTCGATGTTGAATTGAACTGCCGGAGAACAAACGGCAACGATTTAATTAGCGTTCATTTCAGTGTCTGTGCACTAATTTTCTTGTCCTGATGAAGTTGTTGCGTTTCTTTGTTTAATTTTTATACTAAGGTGGAAAAGTGAACGAGGTCCCAGTAATAAGAGTGTATGGTTCAACTCCTGCTGGCCAGAAGACTTGCTTGCACATACATGGAGTAAGATCACACATGAAATTTTGTTTGTCTTTTACACCATTTTTGGCTAAGAAACCGGATGCAGAATTAGCTATGCTTCATATTTACTTTCGTTTTATTTACCACTGAGTGCGAGTGATAGCAATTTCGTTATCATAAATGCAATATTGGAGTTTTACGTTCTTGTATATTATATAATGCTGTTACTGTTTCTTTATCTTCCATATCATACTATGGTTAGACTTAAATTGTTTATCCGTATTATTCTTTGTAGGCTTTACCTTATATGTATGTGCCGTGTTCAGATATACCACTTCAATTAGACCAAGAAGGTAATGGCAAATCGTCTTTACTGGTCCCCATTTTGTCTGTATCAAGTGTTTGTTTGAACCTTTATATTTGAAAGTTGTTTGATTTCATTCATGTAATGATTCTGGTAAATGAGTACCTATATGTCAATGTTTTATTATTCAATGTGTGAATTTCATGTCCTTTTTCTTTTCTCTTTATTATGTTCTAGGCCAATTTTAATCATCTGGATGATGTTTTTTATTTATCTCTCTTTCTCTCTCTGTTTTTTTTCCAGTATTTATGCTTCAAATAAATCTCACATTTTGATTTAGTGACTTAATACTTGGAATACATTTTTCATGATGTTGCACAGGTGATGCATACACCTATAAGCTAGCTGCTTCTCTTGATAAAGCCTTGAAGGTATCCTTGTACGAGTTATAATTTTTTTGTACTCTCTATTTTATGATTTTCTTCGTGTGTTTATAGATAAAGTTTCTTTTATTAAAATGTGACTTCAAATTTCATATAAACTTCCACAGCTAAAAGGCAGTGCTGGTTCAACGAGACAACATGTACATGGCTGCAGCCTTGTACGAGCAAGGAAATTTTATGGCTATCATTCATTTGAAGAATTATTCGTAAAGATATACCTGTATCCAGATATTTTATTCATTTTCTTTTTTCTTTCTGTAACATATTTTCACATGCACATTTGCACAGCATGTACATGCCACTTGTATGTACAAGCTAGGATGATAGCATGCTTAAATCATGGGAAGCCTTCTTACCCAATCCTTGACTGATGCTTAAGATATTATCCTCAAGATGTCTCCCGTGCAGCTAATCTTCTCTTGGTACAATTTCTGGATGTTACTATCACTTTGTTCAGAATACTACAATTTTTGTTGATAATTGGAAAATCTTTTTTGAAATTAGTACATCTTAGTCTGATGTTACAGATAATAAGCTTTTATCGTGACATTTGCTTCTCAGGCTGGTGCCGTTCTTGATAAAGGTTTACAGCCACATGAATCACATATTCCCTTCATTCTTCAGTTTCTGGTATGTATTTTCATATGATTTAGTATGACTGGAACTTGTTATATTTGTAGTTTACATGTAACTAAACATGATAAAATGATTTTCTGATTGAATTTCTTAGATTTTGGACTTGGGCCTAACTCAACCCCAAAAGCTAGCTTATAGGGTGAGGACTGCCCAAGGCTTATATACTATTAAATGGCCTTATCACTAGTCAATGTGGGACTTTCCAACACACGCCCTCACGCCCAGGACTGGACATCTGGAGCGTGGACAACTATACGGGTGGCGGCCCAATAACAACGGATCTAGGATAGGCTCTGATACCATCTTAGATTTTGGACTTGGGCCTAACTCAACCCCAAAAGCTAGCTTATAGGGTGAGGACTGCCCAAGACTTATATACTATTAAATGGCCTTATCACTAGTCAATGTGGGACTTTCCAACAGAATTAATCATTGATTGTTCCTTAGCTGCATCCAGCCACTGAATTTGTTCAATCTGATTTTAAGTTTCCTTTTTCTTATTATTTATATGGTTGGGATTAGCTTGGATGGGTTTGGAACATCCTGCTACTAGCCTGCGCTTGGGTGATAGTCATTTGTGAATTGTGATACATTTAAACAGCTATTGCTTTATGACATTTTACTTTGTATCTTTTTATAATAAAATTTCTGTTAATAGTACATGTTAAGTGAGGTTTTTTTTTTTGGGTGGTGTTCAATGGATTTTGTGCCATTTCCAATGGCTTCTTGAGTTATGAGAACTGAATGTGTTTGTTCATCAATGTTCTCTCATTTGATTGCCTTATAGCCCAAATGCAAAATCCTTCAGCACATTTTTGCCCTTTTTTGTCCCATGCTTGTAGATAAGCTTTGTTTTGTCACGTCAGGTTGATTACAACTTGTATGGCATGGGTCATTTGCACCTATCAAAGATGAGGTTCCGCCATCCCATACCAGATTCTTCTCACAAGAAATCAATTATTGATAGCCAGCATAGAAAGGTGAGTTGACTTGCGTGTTTTCAGATTTCAAAGTCCCCCTAATTTCTCTTTCTTGTTTAACTACCAAATTGTTATCTTGTTTGATGATGTATGCCTCTTATTTATATTTGATATCACAATCTTTTCATTAGGCAGATCCGGATACTGATGCATGTTTAGAGTCAAAAGTGTGGATGTCTTCCATGATCCCATCTGACTGGATGTGGTCAGCCCCTAGTGAATTTGGTGCTTTGTCAAATGATAAGACTCACTGCCCTAAACGTCAAAGCATCTGTGAGCTTGAAGGAGATACTTCTGTAGATGGTTTGTCTTGTTTCATGGCCATATTGACACTCACAAACCAAAATGCGCATGCACGCACACACACACTTAAATATGTAATGGTGTCTTCTGCTACTGGTATTCTTCTCATTATAAAAGCATATCTGTTCTGGCAGAGATTCTTAATCAGCAGTTTAAAATGTATTCATCTCTCTCACAAACATGCTCAGATGTCAACATGGTTCAGTCACTTGTACCAATATGGGAGGTAACCTATTACTCTGTCCTTCTAGATGTCTATTTTACATGTTGTGTTGTCAATGTCTGGGTTTTATCTAAACTAGTTGGCTTATATTGTTTCAGGAACAGCAAAAACGAGCTGGGATTCGTGAGGCTACCATGCCTTCTGATCCTGGCAAACCACTTCCAGAAGATGTCATGAAACTTCTCTCTGTTGGTCTTGACTTTGAGAAAAAACTTATTGAATTGTGCAGTGAAGCTGAAACCTCTTTACTCTGTACTCCTTCTGAGAGGGAATTTAGGTTTGTGGACGGCCATTGTTACTTGATGGAAAATTTAGTGTATCTTATATGTGAAGCCTAACAACCCTTGAATTGTTGCAGAGAAACAGACATAATAGGTTCAGCATCACCACCAGCTTCATTGTGTGAAAAAGCCAAATTGCTTGAGGAAGGGACTGACACAGGTCTCAAATTGTTGACTATTGATGAAATGCAAACATCTGAAAAGATTGGAATGTTAGACATAAAGGCAATAACTTTTTCCAAGATTTTTCTTCGATGTATAGCAAGATATTTTAATAATAATTCTTACCTTCTTTAAACAATATGACCTTTTTCAAGGGTTGGGGTACTATTGTGTAGTGTTTATTTTATAGGTTGTGTGTGTTTTATCCCTATTATGTAACCTGCTACAGATATTACCTACAAAATAACAGAAGTACATACCTGTTTATTTCATAGACTCTTTCTCCCATCCCCTTCTCAAAATATATCTTGCCATGATCAGTTTCTCTGCATGTAGTCAGGATCCCATGAATGATCTATTCAGAAGAATTGTTCAATGTTAAATCTTCATTCTTTCTTCAAACACTGGCATGGCATCACCTACCGTCTTTAATATGTTTTTATTGCTGTTGTCTAGATCTTAATTACTAAAATAGTGTAAGTTTTGATTAGAGCTTGCTATTTGCTGCCTGCTGGTGCATATTTGCATGCATTAATATATTTGAATGTTACTCAATCATGTCATGTGTTTATTACCTTCCTAAATGAAAGTTGATGTAAATTACTTACTAAAAGATTCATATTTTCCATATATTTTTTTTAGTTTTTTTAACTGTATTTGTGGAAAATTTATAGTGAATTATTGAAAACTTCATAAGAACCTGTTAAATAAATAAGAAAATAATGTGCTCACTTATATATAATTTTTTCATTATTGTTAAAAATTAATCCAGGACCAGTATCTGGTTTACTAAATGGAGCTGAAGGGATTTTAGATTTATCATGGCTATATTCAACCTCTGGTATTCTTTTACGTTATTTGGTCTACTGAAATTTTCTCGTGCATTTCTGTATTTTCTTCTTTCTAGGCTGCTGATAAGGAAGCACAAAATCTTCTTAAGTGGCTTGCAACTTCTCAAGCTGCAGAGGATATAAACTCTGATGATGAACTTCTTTGTGAAACGATCTTGAGTCCCTTGTTACCTGCTGCAACAATTGATAAGGTGCTGGAGAAAGCTAATATGGCTTATGAGAGTGAGTCTCAGAAGGAGTGTCAGGATATTCTAGATTCAATTGATGATATGCTTGAATTGGATTTTCCAAAGGAAAAGCCTTCTTGTTCTGTAGATCACAATAGTCCTGTTAAGGCTTCATCAAACAGTATGATACCCCAAGTTGATGGTTCTAATGATGATGAATGCTCAAGTCCACGTGCTAGTTTGACTGGAACCTCTTCTGCAGTAGAGATAAACAGTGAATACAAAAGGGCTTCTGAGTGCCATATGCACAATACTGACACAAATATAGTTAGTACAGATAAAACGAATAAACAATGGGGGTCCTTGCCTTTTTCCATGACCAGTAAGGTTAATAATGATGGAGAGCATGCTACTTCACATCTGACCCATCCATTTGAAAGTGAAACTGGAGATTCTTCTCATTCAGATTACTTAACCAGAAGAAATAATGCTTGTATTATTAGAAAAGTGGGCGAAGGTGCTTCAGATTCAAAAGAAGTACATAGATTGGCTAGCTGCTCATTGCGGGACTTGATGAGGCGAAAGCGATCCTATCGAGTTGAACATGCTGAACATGAAACTGGAACTACTAAAAAACTTCTTTTAAATAGGCATGGGGGCCTTTGGCAAAAACAACTGGATATGAGAAAAATTCAAACCGATGAAGAAGAAACAGAGTGCCATAAAGATTGTGATCTTAAAGTGAGCAATCGTGATAATTTAGTTTGTGGGAAATTGTCACTACCTGCTGGCAGTAAAAGGTTTTTACAGGCTAGTATGCCAAGAGATGAATGTTTTGATCCCCATGAAATGGAGTGTCTAGAAGCAAGTATGGTGTTGAGGAACTCCACAAATGGAGGTTCTTCTTTAATGAGTGAAGGACCAGGCATCCATAAACTCGAAACTTTATGTTCTATTGATTCCATAGACCAATCTATAGCTTGCAGGGATAAAAACATTTTGGTTGGAACAGCTTATGCAAAACCTGTAGCTTCTGATGCCTATACCTCAAATCCAATTTTAGACACTCAGTTGAGAATGGATGCTGATCATAATGTCGGAGCTCCTGAGAGGAGTCAGCATACTGATTCTGCTGCTTCAAGTAGTGTACAGAACTCATCCATTGATGATAAAATGTCAGGCAAACATTATTGCATGGATCAAAGTTCTTGTATATGTTTTATGCAACATGATCAGATGAAGTTTTATGAGCATGCTGTGAGCATAAGTGCTGCAAGTGACACACAAGTATTGCTAAGTGAAAAAGTTGATAATCAAAAGATGGGTACAAATTTGTTGCATGAGACCATTGGCTCAAAATCCATTGCTGATGACATGAAGGGCGATCACGTGAAATTAAATGAAATAACCACAGGCAAGAATCTTGAAAGTAATCTTCCCTTGCCAACTGTCTCTAACACCCATTTACATTTGGATGAGGACAGCTGTGATGAACTGCCAGGTTTTATTTTGAACTTTAACTTCTTTAACCTAATTTTTGCAATTTATTTGAATTATTTTCATTTGCCTCTAATTTTGTTATATACATTGAATGGGTTTTGAGCTGTTTCTCAATAGAGACATTTTGGTGAATGTGTGATCCAGTCCATGTCTTTTTAAACTATTGATATAGTTTGTTAATGTTGCTTATCTAATATCCCATGAAAATAAGAATAGAATTCTGTTTTAGATAAGATATATATCAATCCTTGAACTTTAGGGATTTATGAATTTGAGTTGTATTTGAATTATGAACACTTTATCATTATAAAATAGAGTGCTGAGAGGTTTCTCTCAAACAACCGAAACAGTTCAAGTTGGCATTAGAGCCTTGGAAAGTCCTAGGCTCCTAGCCTTCGCTGGTAGTGAAATCTCTGACCATCACTACTGTGAAATTTCCAACTAATCTCCAGGAAAGCTCAACTGCTGCAACCCACTCCAGCAAACCCTATCCACCAGCCTTAGAAAGCTCCAATCTACCTGTTCGCACAAGTGATACGGCCAAAATCCTTCACACGCACTCCCACGTGCTGCCACACGCGCAAACTTCTTTATTTCCATCTGGGTTACCCGAGCCTAAATAAAATCAAACAAATGGTCCCTCACCTTTCACATTTGCAGTCTTTTGAGTGAGTCATGTCAGTTTGGCAAACATGTTTGAGCTTCTTATCCAAGCAAAGTCAAAAACTGAGTAGAGTGTCCTTTTGATCTCATTCATAACAATGTTTTGGGTCCGAGTTGTATTTGAATTGGGAATGCTTTTATCATTACAAAATGTAAAATGCTTTTTGTTACCAATGACTATTCATATGAAATGTAGGAATGGTTGTGATTTGCTGAATATAAGAAAGTGAGTCTGCAGTTGTTTACATAAGTTAATAGAACCTCTCTCGTATTAGGTTGTGTCAATATTAGCTGTCAATCAGCCTTTATATTTTTTGGGGGGCACAAAACCTGCCATTCTGTGAAATAGCCAATATACAGAATTTACAAAGGAGACTGAGATGGTGCTTTTATGTCATTCTAGGTATCCAATTCCAGAGGTCCAACCATTCAAGAAAAGTTTATAGCAGATATCCTTTCATATACTGACTTCTTACTCTTCATTGTTTAGCTTGAATGCTGATTTATTTGAAGTTACTCTGTTGTCAATAATATGGTTTAACTTTTCAAAGAAACTTGGATAGCATACTTTTCAAACGCTGCTAGGTGGCTGCTTTTGGCATTGTTTTTCCAGGAAGACACATTGGTCTGGCATGAAATGGGGTATATAGAAGCAGCCACCTTGGCAGTGGAAATAGTATTGGGAATGTCAATATCTGGTTGAAAGTCCTCAAGCTAGCAAAACTTTTCAAAATCCTATCGTTTCATTTACGGTTTCTCTCTTCTTGGTCCTGGAGACATGCATTTTTATTGATCATCTTCATTATATAAGCATGTTGAGATGCACTTTCATCCCAATGAATGTTGATGACTTAATTGAACCAGGAAGTGAGGCATTTTATGAAATTTCTACAGTTGATGTTGTATATTATGTAGCTGACCCTGCCAAGTGGGATAAGGCTTGGTTATTGTTATCATTGATTTTAATTTGTTATGACTTCTTCCATGTCCTCTGATCTGATCTCACTGGGTATTTGATAAAACCTCTCACCAGCTTTTGTTTATTTCTTAAAGGGAATGCTCGGGATGTTTTCCTTCCATTTTCTGGAAGGGATTCCCCAAAAGAGAAGGAAACTTGGGACAACTGTGTTTCAATTAAAACCCACAGATCTAATGGGACAAAGGGTATTACCACTCACTATCAAAACGATGGCTCTCACCTCTACTTATTAGCACCTAATATTTTGCCTCCTTCTGCGGGTTCTGTGCAGAGATGGCTATTTTATAATGAGAGAGGTATCTACTTAAACATGTGTTCATTTCATACCTGATCAGTGATTTGCTTTTACCCATATTATTTTCTCTTGGAAATTCACTAAAGTGGAAAAAATTTGCCTTCATATCTCAATGGTATAGTGTTTTTTATTTTTGGGAAAATGATTTGAAATTTGAATTGGTATATAAGTTACCCATTGGCAAATTTTCTAGCTGAGATGTTGGTATTTCTTTTGAGTGTTGGTTATTATTAACAGAAAGAGATGGACCCAAAGGTTAAGAATGGAATTCATGTCTTGTTCAGACACTGTGCTCTGAATTTGATAAATTAAAGAGTGCTTGTCTTACAAGCTTTTACCTGTTCAAAATAAAATTCAATACTAACCCATAAAGCTAAAGATACAGAACTAAAAAATAAGACTAGAAGAAACACCCCTGTGTGTCTAACAATTATGATAAGGTAATATCTCAATCTGGTTATATTAATCTTCTCTAATTCGGGCATACTCCTCATCAAATGCATCAAGAACCTGATACAGAGGACAAGGATGTACCTAATTGTGCTTCTGCACCTCCTCGTGGGCCTGAGCTGTATCAAGATGCTGGTTCAGAACAGAAGCCTCCATGCATTAGTGAAGGACAAACAAAAAGAGTAAAAGCAAGTCTAGATGGCTCACAAGATATTTCTCAGATATCAGGCCCTGATGGGAAATCAAGTTTTACCCCCCTTAGTCAAATCGGATTTCGAGACCCTGCAAGTGTTGGCCATGGACAGCAATTGACATTACTTAGTATAGAGGTACTGGAGACAGTATTGTCCTAATTTTTTTTCAAGATAATTTATGAATGTCTTTGATGTCCCTGAAATTTGCATGCCGGACTCTGATTTGAAGACCATTTTTTTAGGTATATGGTGTTTAAAACAACTTTTTCCTACTATTTTCTAAGAATTAGATTCTTAATATTTGGTGACAATCACACACTCACCTACCTACACACATACACACATACACACATACACACAAGCATCAAATCATCAATTCCCACTGTTGATCACACTTAAAAGTGATGATGTGGATAACTCAATAACCAACCCTGCTGTTGATTTCTTTTTTTATTGGCTATTATTATATTATTAGATGTTTTGTGGTGATCATGCTTCTTCTGTTATCAAATTAGCTTGCTATAGTTATAGTTCTCCACTTTTGAAATCTATTTTTGAATGATATTGAATTAAAAATCTGAGGGTAGTAGTCATTTACCTTTGAGACTTGTAACAAGTGATCAGAATGTTTCACTATAAAGTATTGAAACTATTTGGCTTTTATTGCTTGTTATCAAAAAATACAAATGTTTTTTTTGGGACTTGTGTTATCTTTGAATTATGTTTTTAAATTTTAAATAAGTTTCTTTTATTGTCTTATTTTAAATGAACATCTCTGTAGTCTTGTTATTCACGTAGGTCTGACTTGACTGCAACACTGGTAGGTTCTTGCAGAATCTAGAGGAGACCTTTTACCTGATCCTCAATTTGATGGCATCAACATTGTAGCTCTTGGTTTTCAGAATGATAGTGATTCTATTATTGAAGTTCTTGTTCTTTTGCATAGTAAATTTGACCCTTGTCAGAGGTATGGTAATATCTCTTTGTACCACCTGTTACTCATTATCTTTTCTTGTTTGGTTTTGGTGACAAATTTTATGCTCCAGTATACACTATATTCCTCACAGGCTCATCATATGTTTATAAAATTGCTACTCATGTTTATTTTTCATTGGTTTGCAGAAGTTATGATGGTCTATCAGGCTGCAGAGTATTGGTCTTCACAGATGAGAAGCACTTGTTGAAAGAATTTATAAAGATTGTGTCTTCATCTGATCCAGATATTTTGATGGGTTGGGATGTTCAGGGGAGTTCTCTTGGTTTTCTAGCAGAAAGGGCTTCACATCTTGGTTTAGGATTACTTAATGGTTTGTCTCGCACTCCATCTGATTCTTGGAGTGCTTCTGAAGACACCAAAACTTCTGAGAAAGGTATTGTGGACCTGGACATCCCTGATACCCCCAGTCTACATAGTTGTACACAAGAAAGTTCAATAATTGAGGATGAATGGGGACGAACACATGCCAGTGGAGTTCATGTAGGTGGCAGAATTGTCCTTAATGTATGGCGATTGATTCGTGGAGAAGTTAAGCTGAATTTGTATTCAGTTGAAGCTGTAGCTGAAGCTGTATTGAGGCGGAAAATTCCTTTATTTCATCACAAGGTGCTGACAAAATGGTTTTCAAGTGGTCCTGGACGAGCAAGACATCAGTGTATGAAATATCTTATAGAGAGAGCAAAGCTGAACCTTGAGATATTAAACCAACTTGATATGGTACAGTAGAATTATAAGTTTATTGCCAATGGACATGGATTTGGTTGCACCGCTAGCAGAATCTATTTTTCAGGATTGTTTGGGGAATTGAAATATTAAAACATGCTTCCAATTATTTACTCATACTTTTTGAAGTTTCTCACAAGTTATTTTAAGCATCTTTCTTTAAAGCTAATGAATGATACAGATATTATAGTATTTTTGTGAATCAATGGCTCCTTAGATTCCTTAATTAGCTTTATTATGATGTTTTGGGGTCCAAAAATAATTACATCTTTTTCTTGTTCACTGATTTGTAGGTCCATATTTCTTTTTTATCTTTCTTCTGCAGGTGAATCGAACATCAGAACTTGCTCGTGTCTTTGGCATAGACTTTTTCTCTGTTCTCTCTCGAGGTTCACAATATCGTGTTGAATCCATGTTTTTGAGGTTGGCCCATACACAAAACTATGTTGCTATCTCACCTGGAAATCAACAGGTTCTCACATCCTCTCCTTTTTATCTGTGGATAACTAATTATGATGTATGTTGAAGTTATAGGGTTTTAGAGATAAGAAAGGAGAGAAGAGAAATGTAATCAAGACTAAATTATGACTATGGTTTTATATGATGTGATACAATGATACGATACTAAACACCGAGGCACTAACCCTTATTTATACTAATTACTAGACTCCTAATTGTACTTAAATAAGGAAACAAAGCATGATAATTAATAAGAAATATGGAAACTAATTCTAAAATGCTCTAAGATAACAAACTAATTCTAAGAGATAATTTAAGATATTCTATTTAAAATTAAGACATTGTAAGATATTTTCCTAATAATCTAACAATGTCAAATCTTTGTGATACTATTACATAGCAAGCATAATAAGATTATATGCCATAAAAGTATTCTGGAGGTCTTTTCTTTTATCTGGACAGTATTGAGTTGTACTACTACTCAGAGTAGTTATCCTGTTGTGCACCTGCCCTTCTAATATGATTTCATTTTTAATATGCACTTTTGCGGTTTTTACGGTATCCAGTTATTTAATATTGTATATCATTTTATTTTATTTTTTAATTTCGTTTAGATGATGTTCTGATAACTAAGGGGCCGTTCGGGGTGGTTGTGAGTTTTCAGTTTTTTGTTTTTAAAAATTTTCAATCAAGCTTTTACAACTAAAAACCAAAAATTGAAAACTTGTTTTTGTGGTTTTCACCACAAAAAGTGGTTTTCAGTTTTTGGTTTTGAGTTGTAAAAACTTTAAAAACCAAAAACTGAAAACTCGCAACCACCCCAAACGACCCCTAATAAACCTTATTTGATAAACCGTATGTCTCTGACACAAGGAAAAAACAGATCTCTAAACTAAGAAAATGGTAAGAAAATAAAAGAGCTGGACCAAGATGTGTACAGTATAGTTTGTGACAAAGGATACAAGTTTTAATAAGAAGTTGAAGACAAAGTTGCTCGCCAACCTCTCCTCTGCTGCCATTGTCAACTCTCCCAAGCTTCTCCACATTACTTCTGTTCTGTCCTATTAACTCCTCCCTTTCTTCTCTACCACAAAAAACAAGCAGTCTTAATTTTTTTTCGGGAGGGGGGATCTTTAAATTTATAGTTCTATGGTCATAGCATACCATGCCTACTACTAATACTAAATACTACAGACCAAATGTGCTTAATGTTCTCATTTTTCTCATCTTAGTTTTATAATTTTCTTCTTAATTTAGTTATGAGAAAGAAGATTGAATGTGGTGAGTATAAAATTTCGTTATTAAAATGGTTCTTGGGTGGCTTTTGTGTTCAATGCATCACCAGGGACCATATAACTTGCCAAGTCATTATGTGCAATGAATTTATCTCTATCAACAATTTCTTTAATTTTATTTTCATTCACCCATTGAAACAGGCTGTATTGTTATTCAAATTTTCAAGTTTTATCATAGTCAAGCTATTGGCATTCTTTGTGGTATTAAAGCTGGCTTTTGTTTTCCCTTAGTCATAATTTTTGTGGTGATTTGTTATTCTAGGACTTCTTTTAAGGTTTATTTAATCTTTGTTTTCTTCACCTGTACCCAAGGCTTAGCAACTCATTTTTTCTTAGGTTGCTTCTCAACCTGCTATGGAATGCCTGCCGCTAGTGATGGAACCAGAGTCAGGATTTTATTCAGATCCTGTTGTTGTTCTTGATTTCCAATCTTTATATCCATCAATGATAATTGCATACAACCTTTGCTTTTGTACATGTCTTGGCAAAGTTGTGGCATCAAAGGCTAACACACTTGGGGTTAGTTCATTTTCACCAGAGCAACATGTTCTTCAGGATCTAAAAGACCAAATCTTGCTCAGTCCAAATGGTGTTATGTTTGTACCTCCCAAGGTGATTTAGTCAATATTTTTTTATTAAGAAGTCATTACTCATGTGGAGAGGATGAAGTAACTTCAATTATTGTGCTGTCGTACAGGTTAGAAGAGGGGTTCTGCCTCGCTTATTGGATGAAATCTTATCAACTAGAATAATGGTAAAACAAGCAATGAAAAAGTTGGCTCCTTCAGAGCAAGTTCTTCAGCGGGTATGGATATGAATTGGAATTTAATGTCTTCTAGTTGCACACAATAAGTTTGTTTAATATAACTGGTACAATGGTAAAGAACTGAAGATTTATTGCCCAAACTTGCATTAAAAATAATTTTATGGTTCTTTCCTGTCTGGAAGATTTTCTGAATAACTAAAATTTTCAAAAAACATAGAAGAAATTGAAAAATTTTATAAAATATTCCAATTGAATGCATGCAGAACATTTTTACGTTCACGTGTTACTGCTTTTCATGGATCACTGGATGTAATTGCATCTGGTGTGTGTGATGTATATAGGATATGATTCTTTTATATACATAATGTAAATAGATTTACCAAGTAGTACTATTTTCTTTTCAGATATTTAATGCAAGACAACTTGCTTTGAAGCTTATATCAAATGTAACATATGGTTACACTGCTGCTGGATTTAGCGGTCGGATGCCTTGTGCAGAACTTGCAGACAGTATCGTTCAATGTGGCCGTAGTACACTGGAAAAGGCTATATCATTTGTGAATCTACATGAAAAGTGGAATGCTAAAGTTATTTATGGAGATACTGATAGGTAACATTATACAATGTCTCTAATACACTCACCTCTCTTAATTACTAAGTATTTTTCTCCCAAACAGAAGTATGCATACAAGGGTTATGTGTCTGGGAAAAGTTTGACCTGGGTATTTGTCCGGTACAAATTCAAAATATGGGTGCTTAGTGTAATTTAAGGCCTAGGGGAGGTCAGTGTAAGTGTAATTATATATACCTTTCTGCTTGTATGGCTTGTGTGCTGTAGACACAACTCAAAATTGTTTCCTCATCAATATCCTGCATGGCAAATTTTACACTGGTACTTTTGGAATTGTTTTAGTAAACTAGGTAATACAATTAGTTTAAGGAATTGGAGGGATTGGGTTGGAAGGAGAGAACTGTGGTTTAGGGTTTAAAAACTTTCAGATCTAAAATTATATTTTGACTTCTGAGTGGCCATTCATACTGTGACAAACCTTTTTAATAGAATTAGCAAACATGATAAAAGTTATTCTTAAGGACCTAACTCAACCCCCAAAGTTAGCTCAATTGGTGAGGATTGTTCAAGTTTATAAGGACTCCTTTGGTCATATCTCCAGTTGATGTGGAATCTCAACACACACCCCTCACACCAAGAGTTGAACATCTAGAGCGTGAAGGTTTGCATCTAGGATAATTTTGATTGCACTGGCCATGAGGCCAAGACTGTACATCTACAGGTGACCCAATATCGAATTTAGGATAGACTCTGATAACATCTTAAGATATTGGGTCTGGATCTAACTCAACTCCAAAAACCAGCTCAAATTGTGAGGATTGCCTAAGCTTTATAAGGACTACTTTGGTCAAATCTCTAGTCGATGTGGGATCTCAACAATTATGATAAAGTCTTTCTGACAAGAACTCTTCTATAACATTCTATATTTATTTAAGTTCCTATTAGTATTCTAATTCTAACATGACTTTCTTAGCCTCTTTATGCTCAGGATATTTTAAGGGTAGTTCTAGGTCAGACTAGCAAATAAAATAACAAATAAAATTCCCAAAGACATTCCATGTGGAATTTACATAAAACCCCCTTTTTCCCGACATCATTATATTGTCATCTCATGTCAAAATGATTATGGTTTGTAATTGCATGATTGCAAAATCAAACATTTTCATTGGTCATTTCTTACAAACATGTGTTCGTTCAACAAAGTGTATACATACAGATGGCTGGGATTTATAACAATTGAATGATGGCTATATTCTGTCTAATTTTGACCATAGTATCATCTCCTTCATGATTGTCATTATTTTATCAAATAATGATTAGTAAAGTGGCCGTGATAAAAAGGAAAAAGCATATTAGTAAACTGAGTAAATTTTATGCAGTATGTTTGTCCTCCTTAAAGGACGCACTATCAAAGAGTCCTTCCAAATTGGGAGTGAGATTGCTTCTACTATCACTGCTATGAATCCCAGTCCTGTTACCCTGAAGATGGAGAAAGTTTATCATCCGTGCTTCCTCCTTACTAAAAAGCGTTATGTTGGCTACAGTTATGAAAGCCCTGATCAAATTGAACCCGTTTTTGATGCTAAAGGTATTGAGACAGTACGCAGGGACACATGTGGTGCAGTTGCAAAGACAATGGAGCAGTCTTTGAGACTCTTTTTTGAACATCAAGATTTATTGGAGGTATCAATGCTTGCTGATTGCATCTTTCCTCTATACATCACATTGAATGTAATAGTTCTTTGAAAATGATTATGATATTCTCTGATATAGGCCCATTCGTGTTTGATTACGTGGAAAATGAGAAGGTAAAAATTGAGGAAGGGGTTAAAATGTAGTTTGATAGTAAAGTTTTGATGTTCACTCATCATTGCTTAGAGGAGGATGGAAAATCACTTTAAGCTCAATTGAATACTAAAAGAGATTAGCACTAGCAGTGGCCAAAATTTGTGAGATGGAGTTTGAATGAGTTGCATTTCATTTTGAATTGTTGCACAAATTTTTGTTGTACATAGTGTGAATGTGGTGTATTTCATTATCATATATTTGTCCTTGCTATGCATTTTCTGCATAGTTTATTACTTGGATGTTGTATTTATGTCAATGTTTTTAAAATTGGACCGGTAATTGAACCGGTGAAGGCACTAGTTCACGGTTCATTGGTTCAACCGTGGTTAAACCATGATCGAACCGGTAATAATTAAATATATATTTTAAATATTATATAATATTTTAAAGTAAAAAATAATATGAAATTATAAGAAAGCAAGATATGTAAAATTATAAAATAATATAAAGGATCTTATTATATGTATTATAAGTTAAAAAATTAATAATAATTGACTAAATGATAAATATTTATGTGCAATCCTTAAAAATTTATCATTATTTATCTAAAAAATATTTTAGATTAAATTAAAAAAATTAAAAATAAAATAAAAACTTTGAAACTGACCAGTTCAACCGGTTTTCTGACACCTGTTTTTGATTGATCCGACCGGTAATTCAGCCCGTTTTTGGGAGTGAAATGGACCGGACACCGGGCTGGTTGAACCGGCCGGTCCGGTTTTTATAACTATGATTTATGCATCCTGAATGTATTTTAGTTCTTGCAAATATTTCATAATGGAAATTATCTTGGTGAGAAGTTTATCTTCTTAATCCTCCACTCCAATTTTTGCCTTTTTAATTTACCTCCTTGTTCAAGCAATTTTCTTTGTAAGGAAGAAAAGATACGGAGTAACAACAGAATTCCAACTATTTATTGTGGATACTTCATCTGAAAAATTACAATATTAGTTTAACCTGAATTCATGCTTATCACTTTTTATTTGCTGCTTGCAGGTGAAGACTTATTTGCAGCGTCAGTGGAAGAGGATTCTTTCAGGCAGATTCTCCCTTAAAGATTTTATCTTTGCAAAGGAGGTTCGCTTGGGTACCTACAGTGCAAGGATCTCATCACTTCCTCCTGCTGCAATTGTGGCTACTAAGGCAATGAGGATTGATCCTAGGGCAGAACCACGTTATGCTGAGAGAATACCTTATGTTGTAATCCATGGAGAGCCCGGAGCCCGCCTGGTTGATATGGTTGTGGATCCATTGGAAGTTTTGGCAATTGATTCCCCATTTAGAATAAATGATTTATATTATATTAATAAACAAATAATACCAGCTTTACAGCGGGTGTTTGGGCTTGTTCGTGCTGACCTGAACCAGTGGTTTGCAGAGATGCCCCGCCCTATAAGGGAAGCTTCTGCAAAGCATACCTTCGCTCCAAATTCCCATCGAACCAGAATTGATTCTTACTATCTCTCAAAACATTGTGTACTGTGTGGTGGGTTGGTCCAGGCATCAGCTCGTTTATGTAGTCAATGTTCTGAAAATGAAGTAGCTGCTGCAACAGCAGTGATTAGTAAGACTAAAAATTTAGAGCAAGAGATGCAACGCCTTGTTGCTGTAAGTATATTTAAATGTATTTCATCAATTTTGGTAAAGACTCTTCAGAAATTGTGTAGGTCTTATCCTTCCTTCTTTCTTTTGCTAAGGGTTTGTATAGGTTATTTCATGCATAGAGGAAATGTTCTTGAAAATGATAGGATGTTGCATCACCGTTTTTAGTATGTAGTTTTTGGCTTGCATTAAATTATTTGTTTTGTAACTTATGCTATCTCAGGTCAAGTTTGATGAGAATTTCTGTTGTATCAATAATCTGCCTCTCTTGCTCCTTCCGCAGTTTGTGATGTTTTCTTTTTGTTCTGGTGATAGTTATGCTTTTTCCCCTTTCTTTTGTAGATATGTCACCATTGCGGAGGCGGGGATAGGCTTCTCGAAAGTGGTGTAAAGTGCACGTCCATTTCTTGCTCGGTGTTCTATGAGAGGCGGAAAGTTCAGAAAGAACTACTAGCTGCCACCAATGTTGCTACAGGTAAAGGCTTCTATCCAAGATGTACGATGGAATGGTTCTGAAAGCCTGTTTTCGTTGCTAGTGCAACATATTTTGCACAAAGTGGTAAAAATACATTCGTTTTGCGTTAAGCCAAATCAAATTTGTATATTTGGTCCTCTTGCGATTAATCAATAAATCAAGCGTAGAGCTAAGTTAATCCAATCACAAAAAAAAAAAAAAAAATCTAAGTTAATCCACGCGGGTGTGTTTTCCTCTTTGTGCATTGAGCAACATTTTACTTTGAAATAGGTGTATGAATAGTATATCCCTTTTTATCCTTAATTACAAAAGAAAAACCTCGTTGATTTTAAGTATAAATATTATGCTGATTTAATCAATAGGATTTTATATCATGGACTTTTAGATCGGGTAAGTACTTGAAATAGCAACGATAAGTGTAACTTCATCTTTGCAATTACTCTTATGCAAATCTTTTATTAATAAAATTTACTTTCATTTATTTTTTTATAATCTTTTACTCGCATTATGTAAAAGTTAGTATGAGAATATATTCGTCTTTTTGAAAAAGTTAATAAGCGTCATGAAATGATTTTTGCCTCACTTTAAGTAACTTGACAAAAATGAGTTTAGATGTTTAAATCAATATATTGTATATTTGAGCCCTTTTCAGTTATTTGAGATTCTAGGATCCTCTCGCTCGCTCTCCTAGGGTTTCCTAGGGCAGGCGGCGTGTAGTGCTTTCTCTGTCCGTCCCTCGTGATCACCAACGCTTCATGCTGTCTCCTTCCTGCTGAGCAGTGACATGGCTTCTAATCAACGTGAAGAATCTTCTCATACAACATTCTCACGTGACGAAGGTGAACAAGAACCAAGAATAGTAATTTTTGATGATGACGACGTTCAAGAAGGGGTTCAGGAGTGTGAGAACAGTGTTATTGGAAAGATAATAACTAAAAAGGTCATTCACCTTAATAGCTTAACCAACGCTTTATCAAGTATTTGGAGCTCTCCAAAAGGCTTCAAAGTGGAATCACTGGGCAAACAAATATTTCAGTTTTTCTTTCAAGATGGCAGGGATGTTGATCGTGTTATTAAAGGAAGCTCGTGGCTCTTTCGTAACTCTTGGCTGATTCCCCAAAAGTGGACACGTGGTTTGGACCCCTTGGAGACCTCCTTCAAAACTGTTCCTGCATGGATTCAAATATGGGGGTTACCACTACACTGCCGTATAAAGAAAATGGGTCTAAAAAATGGCGAATGCATGGGTCCGATCAATGACGCAGATATCTACGAGATTCAGGGGAGAGGATCGTTCGTAAAAGTCCAAGTACAGATTGATATTGACAAACCCTTGATGAATGGAATTAATGTGGGATCGAAGAAGGATGGGGTTTTCTGGGTGGATTTCCAGTATGAAAGATTACCACAGTTTTGCTATTTATGTGGTCATATTGGCCATGACGATTCTGCATGTGATGTCAAGGAGGGTGCGGAGGAAGAGGAACGAAGTTTTGGTCCATGGATGAAAGCGTCTCACTTTGGGCGTAGGATCCAGACAAAACAAGACCAGATGAGGCGTGATAAGGAGGATGTTGGTGCAGGCTCTAACCGGAGAAGGAAACCAATTACTAAGGAAATCCTGGACAAATTGACTCGCTTGACCATGGAGGACAAGGGGGAATGGATGACATGAAGTCACTAAATGAACCACATGACCATCATGGTACACCAACCCAACCATCCACAGAACCTCCTTCGAGCACCCTAACAGAGAGTGAAATACACAAGGGAAAACCTATCCACATTCCCACCAGTGATACAACCAACGCTGTTGGGGTTCTGCAAGAGTGCACTAATGTGATGTCACAGGTGGACAAGGATGGGAAGAAGTGGAAGAGAATAACGGGAGTCAAGAGACACGTGGCAGACAAGGAAAATATAAATACTGAGCTTGATAATTTAAAGAGAAAGACCCCCATGGAAATAGACACTGGAGATAGTATCAACCATATTTTGCAAGCTAAAAAACCCCATTTTGAATTCACAGCGGCGGGCCTGGAATCACAGGCTTGCCGAGAGCCATGAAAATTCTTTCTTGGAACTGTCGTGGGCTTGGGAACCCACGAACAGTTCAAGCTCTAAAGAAGATTATTTCTTCTAAGTGTCCCACCCTTGTTTTCCTTATGGAAATAAGGAGAAAAGCAGAGGAAGTTATGCGGTTGAGACATCTTGGTGGCTTTAGTAATGTGTGGGCTATGAGCTGCTCTGGGGAAGGAAGATCCAGGTTTGTGGTTTGGCTATATTTTGGAATGATGATATCCTAGTTGATATTCAGACTACTTCCCTCCACCATATTGATGCAAGAGTTTCTTTAGATGATGGTCAAAGCTTCTGGAAATGTACAGGCCTATACGGCTACCCAGAAGCTAATAAAAAACACCTAACTTGGAGTATTCTACGTGACTTGCATGCGTCCACAAATGGCAATCCTTGGATTTGCTTTGGTGACCTCAACCAAGTCCTAAGCTCGGAGGAAAAGCGAGGTGGAAACTCTATTCCGGACGCAACTCTAATGGGCTTCAAAGATTGTATCCAAAGCTGTGAACTGGTAGACTTGGGCCTTATTGGCAGCGCTTTCACCTGGGATAACAAGCATCTAGATGACACTCGCATCAGAGCTAGACTGGACCGGTTACTTTGTACTCAGTCTTGGAAAAACGCATACCCAGCTGCAACGGTATATCACCTTAACAGGTGGTTCTCGGACCATTGTCCAATCATGCTTGATGTTCATTTAAACTCTGCCGAGTGTAGAGGGCGGTCTTCGGTGGTGCGGTTTGAAAAGGTATGGGTGGGAGATGAGGAGTGTGAAAACGGGGTGGCTGCAGGTTGGGCTTCTAATCATGGCGACATCCCCCTGAAGTTGTTTGAATGTTTGAGGGGGTTACATAAATGGGGCTCTCGCAAATATGGTGACATACCAAAGAAGATCAGAATATGCCAAAAGAAATTGGAAGATTTAGAAAAGGAAAGTCATCTACCGGGTAAGCTACAAGAACTTATTGCAGAGGAAGCAAAAATGGAAAGGTTGTTGGCTCAAGAGGAACTATGGTGGTCACAAAGATCCAGAGCAATGTGGTTAAAAGAAGGTGACAGAAACACCCGGTTCTTTCATCAAAAGGCTTCTCAGAGAAAGGACAGAAACTGGGTGTCCTCCATAAAAAATGACAATGGAACCGTTTTTAGAGAGGAGGAAGCAATTGCTCGAGTGATGACCAACTTTTTCATTAATCTTTTCTCCTCTTCATTTCCCCAGGAGATTGAAGGAGTGGTTGAGGTAGTTGGGGGTCGTATCAATGATGACATGAAAGCCCATCTTGGTCAAGACTTCACTGAAGAGGAGGTTAGAATTGCTCTAAAAAATATGAAGGCCTTTTCCGCCCCTGGTCCCGATGGATTACTGACTTTTTTCTACCAACAATATTGGAAGATCATTGGAACAAAGGTCATTTCTTTTGTCTTAAACGTTTTAAATAATGGTGGAGATCCCTCCTCTATCAATAATTTCTTTATTTGCTTGATCCCAAAAATTAAAAAGCCCAGGCACACTAAAGATTTTAGACCTATTGCATTGTGTAATGTAATTATGAAACTGATTACAAAAACAATTGCAAATAGGATTAAAATTTACCTTCCAGATATTGTGAGTTGTAACCAAAGTGCTTTTGTCCCGGGGAGACTAATTACTGATAATGCACTCTTGGCATATGAAAATTTCCACTTCATGAAAAAAAAATCAAAAGGTAGGATGGGGTATGTTGGGCTCAAGTTAGATATGGCCAAAGCCTATGATAGAGTGGAATGGTCTTTCCTAAAGAATGTTCTTGTATCTATGGGTTTTCCTATTTCTTTGATTGATCTTATTATGAGGTTTGTCACTACAGTTTCTTGTCTCGTTCTTTTAAATGGAAATCCTTGTGAAGCTTTTAATCCTGGCAGGGGCCTTAGGCAGGGGGACCCGCAAATGGAGTCCTGAATTAGCTGCTGCTTGTGAAGTATGGAAGGAGATCAAATTTGAATTTGAAGCAATGGATACTTTGTAATCCAGTAATTACCATTCATTCTATTAATTGCAATTAAATAAACTCGGCCCAATCTTTTACTAAAAGGATTGAGCCGAATACTAGACAGAATCCAGAAATACTTATTTGATATGTAATATATATATATATATATATATTGAACTTTTTATTGATAGTAAATAAATGTTATCCCCATATTTGTTTATTCTTTGCTCTGAAGTCTTCTCTGGTCTAATATTAAAAGCCCAACAGGAAAAATCTCTCCATGGAATCAGCATTGCTAGGAGAGCCCCGGAAATCACCCACCTTTTCTTTGCCGATAATATTTTATTTTTCCGGAGTAGTGATAAGGAGATAGGTGTGGTATTGGCAATTCTACACCAGTATCAACAGGCTTCTGGCCAATTAATCAATTTTGACAAATTTGAGTTATCTTTCAGCCGAAATGTTCGTGAAGAGAGAAAGATCTTGATCCAAAGATGGATGCAAATTAAGGCAGTCGATAACCATTCTAAATACCTGCGTCTCCCTACCTTTGTGGGTAGGTCGAAAAAGCAGGTTTTTGAATTTGTTCAAGAGAGAGTTTGGAAGAAGCTAAAGGGGTGGAAAGAAAAATTCCTATCTAGAGCTGGCAGAGAGGTTTTAGTGAAAGCAGTGGTCCAAGCTATCCCTTGTTACATTATGGGGTGTTTTCTCTTACCCAAAGCTGTTTGTGATAAAATTGAAGCAATGATTAGTAGATTCTGGTGGAGTAGGAATGGGGAGAGGAAAATTCACTGGACTCGTTGGGACAATTTGTGTCTAAGTAAAAAATCAGGTGGTATGGGCTTTAGAGATTCTCAAGCTTTCAATTTAGCCCTTTTAGCTAAACAAGGATGGCACATTATCTCTCAACCACATTCCCTGGTGAGCTCTGTTTTGAAGATGCGTTATTTTCCTCGTGTTCCCTTCTTGCACTCTCCAATTGGGTTTAATCCAAGCTACACGTGGCGTAGCATCCACAGATCCTCTTGTGTTTTGAAGAACGGTGGTTATTGGTGGATAGGTACTGGCAGTGAGGTTAGCATTTGGTATGATACTTGGCTGCCTTCACAATTAGGCCAATTACTATGGGGCCCCGCCTGACCATCAAATAGCATGTGCCAATGTTTCTGAACTCATTAACCACGACCTTTGTGGATGGAAAGTTGATCTCATTGAGAAGAATTTCCTGTCCGTGGAAGCAGAACAAATCTTGCGTATACCTCTTTCCACCACTCCCCAAGTTGACAAATTTTGTTGGGGAGAAACTCGTTGCGGGCTTTATAATGTCCGATCCGGTTACCATGTTGCCTTACAAGTTATTAGAGATGAAAACTATGTAGGTATTGATCGCTTTTGGCCACCAAATTTCAACTGGAAGAAGCTCTGGTCTTTGCCTTGTCAACCTAAGTAACTGCACTTCATGTGGAGAATTATACATGGCACCCTCCTAGTCAGAAGTAATCTCATCAGAAGAAGGGTTTAATGTGATACAAGGTGCGAGTGGTGCGGGGATAATTCTGAAACTGAGGACCATTTGTTTAGGGACTGTACTTGGACTGCAAATGCTTGGGCCCAATTGCCCCTGAATTTGCTAGTTCAGACCCTTCCATCTGGCCCATTTAGGGAGTGGATCAATGTTTTCATATCTTCTGGACCTGAAGAAACAACTTGCCTATTTATTGCAATTTGTCATGGATTATGGTATGCGAGGAACAAAAAAGTCTTTGAAGGCCGAGAGATCCCTTTACAGAGTATTTTTTCCAAAGCCTGTGAGTCCATCCTCAATCCCATTCCTCCTGAAGCTCGTTCTATGGCTGGACCGGATTCACATACAATGCAGGAACACAAGTGGGTGGCTCCATCCATGGGATGGTACAAAATTAACTGTGATGCAGCCATGGCTGCTAATGGATACTGGGGTATTGCCGTATTGGCATCGTTGCCCGAGACTCAGATGGCTTCGTTATAGCGGCTGCAACACACATAATAGAGACATTTGGGGATGTGGCACTTGCGGAAGCTATGGGCTTAAGGTTAGCAATGCAATTTGCCTTGGAATTATCTTTAGAGGATGCAATTTTTTAGTCTGATTGTAAGGTAGTAGTGGACCAGTTGATGCAGAAATGCTTTCACAGCTCATATGTTGGCTTAGTTATTCAAGACTGTTTTGGTTTGGGGTCTAATTTTAGGAATTGTTCTTTTCATTATACACGTAGGAATGGTAATCTTGTAGCTCATTTCTTAGCTAAGTTTGCTTGCTCAAATCCAGATATCACTTGGATTGAAGAAACTCCTGATTGTATTCTCCCAGTTGTGGCTGTGGATATTTGTCCCGGTCCCTCTTAATCTATCTTAATATATTTTTCGTCAAAAAAAATATATTGTATATTTAGTAATGAACGGTTAATAAAAAATAATAAAAGTTTAATAAGGTAAAATGTTTTTTTTCCAAACAAATAAAAACCAGATTCTGTTTTTGTGAATTTTCAAGATGAAATGAAAAGTTTACGAGTGTTATTTGAATAGGAGCAGAGTAGAAAGATAAAACAGCATCGCTTTATTATTCTTTTTCCCAAAATATCGTTCATTGAAAAATGTTCAATGACACATATAAACTTGTAGATGCTAAATAAAGAGTATTACAGTGATGCATTACATATCAAAATAATAAAATAGGCATGTATATTTACAAATCTAAACTATAATCTCATCCTTTTATTACAAAAATATGTTGAAAGAGGTTTGGACATTCTTTCTTTTTCTTTTCCATCCCTTTTAGGCTGATATGTGACTAATAATTGCTCAAAGTAAAAGTTCCATAATGGGGTGGAAAAACGGGTTAGGAGCCAGCCCGTCAAAAACGGGACGAGATGGACTGACTTTAATTGAAAAATGAATAAAAAATGTCAATTCGGCCCATATTTGAACAGGATGAACGGATCAGCTCATATAACAGACTGAGAATTGAAAATTAAAATGGGATGGATTAAATGGGTTGACCCACCCAAAAAAATAAAAAAAAAATAGAAAAAATAAAAAAAAAACATAATAATAACTAAAAATTAACAAATTAAAATATTAAAAAAGCTAAAACGCCTAGATCTATTCTTACAACAACGAAACTCAGCTAAGAGAGTTATATGATTAGAGTACTAGCCTTTTTTCTAGTAAAAAAAAATTCGTTGGAACAACAAAATTACTATATAAATACATCACCACGATATTAAATTTTTGAAATGAGATAACGTTGCAAGGTACATCATCTATGTAAAATATGTAATCGAGAGAGGCAATAAAATATTCCAAACGTTTTTCTCAAATTTTTTTACCCAGCCTTAAAATAAATTTATTTATTTTTATTTTTTTGGCCAATCCGATAGGCTGGCCCAACTAGAAAACTCCTTTAGCTTGTTTTTAAACGGGCCCATACGAGATGGGTTACACATGTTAATGGGTTGGACTCCCTACTCAGCCCTATAAAATTGACTGGTTTGGGACGGGCTGGCCCAATGGGCCAAACCCATTTTTCCATCCCTACTTCATGACAACAACTACATCCAAATTGAATGAATCAGTGCTGCAAAATTTGGGTGCGTAAAGATAGCAAATCTAAGTGAAATAGTGTTGCAAAAATACTAAGAGAGGTGACTTTAATAGAATATGTTAAATAGAACAATGGTGAAATAAAATGGAGGAAATGACAAAAAAAGTTTAGAAGAAGTAGGAGCTAGGGGTTATGGAGGTGGTGGTCGAAAAGGAGGAGGAAGAAGTGACTATAAAAGATGGAGAAGAAGGTGACTATCGACATGGAGGAAAGGAAGATAATGGGGGAAGGGGAAAAGACTCTCACCAATGAGAGAGAAAAACTCACCTAAAGTGGGTACGAGGTCTCCCATTAAATGAGAGGAGCCCTCCATGGAGGGAGAGCAACCCCTAAGGGGGTGGTGGTGATAGGGCTTCCCTATTACAAGAGAGATTGTTCTACGACACTTCACTAAATTAGGGCATCAGTGTGTAGGAGTGAATAGGAGTCACTCCATTTTTATTGTTTGAAAACCACCGTATAACAAAAGGTTCTACTAAAGAGGGCACTTCTAATATTGCATTTTGAAAGGGGAGTAGTCCGAACACTATATAAGCTCATACACAATTTGAGAAAAAAAAAAAAGCATCCAAACAGTAATAAAAGAAGCCAAAACGAGAAAGTAATTAAGGGGAGTACTCATCTGACTCTTCCAATTTTTATATTGGAAAAATTTAATAATTTATAGATTGCATAATTCAATAAAAATTTCTATTTTCAATTTTCTTAACCACATTTGTTAACATTTACCTATAATAAATCATGACTTGAAGTAGGTTATATATATTTGACTTTTAATATTGTTTAATAAATAAGTGAATAAAGTGGATTATACATGTAATTTTAACGGGAAATGCTAATGTATTATTAATTGTTTAGTATATGTAATAATATATAAGTTTAATTAGTATAAACTGACAGTGTAAAAGAGTTTTACACAGTTATTTAATAATATGGTGCCGCATCATTTAATGAGTGTAACATCTCATATGTTATTAAATTCATTAAATGACGTGACAATACATCATTAGATGATTATGTAAAATTTTGTTACACGGTCAGTATATATCCATTAAATCCATAATATAAATGCAAACAATGACATGATTGAATAGCAAAATAATGAATGAATTACATTTATTTAATTTTAAAAAATATGAGAACTAAAATTGAGTAAAAAAACTAAGTCAGTACTAGATTTGATTTTATCTCTTAAGTGAATTTATTCAACTTGATTTAGATTAGAGTTTAATTTTTTTGTGACTAGATTAGAGTTTAAAATTTTGAATCAATTCAAATTAGTCAAAACTAAAAGTTCTAAACTTGTCATAAAAAAAAATCCTAAATTATCTGGCTTCATTTCTTAACCATTTTCACTCCTTTGCTTATAAAGATAATGAATTCAATGTCAAATTTGCTACTAACAATTATACTTTGATCATCCAAATATATTTTTAGAAAATATTTGTTTGAAGACAAGGATGAATTCAAGGGGGGCAAGCATGGCCTTGGCCCCCCTCCCCATTCTATTACTCTACACACTACATACAAAAAACAAAATACTGTTTATGTAAATGTAATAAATAAAAACAAAAGTTAAATAAATGAGTGTGATACATTTAATTTTTATAATCTAAATTTTATTTAATGTTTTTTATTAAAATTTAGCACCTTCAAGTGATTTCTATCAAGATATTTATTTAATATAAATATTATTATTAATAAATTTTATAACATGAATGTACTATATATATAACTTAATTAAAAGATACAATGAATTTGACTAATATTTAATATTTATTATAAAAAAAATTCAGTCCCTTATGAATCCTGAATTCGTCTCTAATTGAAGATATATAGTTATATTCTCATAACCAAAATTATTTTTTTTTTATGAACTCAAAAACATATACAAATTTTTTTAGAATTTTATTTTTTAAAAATCGTTTGGTTTAAAAACCTCAAAAGATGAGAGAAAAATGTAATAAAAAAAGAATGAAAGTGAATAATGGAGTAAGTTTCAAGCTAACTTCAATTCGCAGAAAGATAATTTATTCTTTTTGGTTACAAGAAAGATAATTTATTTATTCTCTCATTCTGAAAATAAAAATTAAAAATCAAGTAAAACATGAGGACATATAAATTTATTAACAATTAATATTCCTAAAGTATAAAAAAAAAAAAAAACTTATACAAACGTAAAAATGCGATATCGCCGTGATAATGTAAGTAGGGTTTAAGCTTTCTGGCAGCTGTGTGTCCCATGGAGGTTTGAAGTTTGCAGAAGTGATGCATAAAGTCAGTTACTCAGATAATGCGACACACTCTCCCGCTCTAAATAATGGCTTATGGTCGTTTCTCTCTTCTACTAACCAAACGCCACTCTCTTTCTTCCCTAAACCCTAAATCCCCTTTCTTACTCTCTCACCTTATTACCAAACCTTTCTCAGACTCTGCCACAAACCCAAACCCCAAACCTTCTTCCCTTTCGGCTCGTCTCAGCTTCGTCTTTGATCAAATCGACGCCATTGAAAAAGAGCGCTCCCAGAAGCACGAAACGCTTCAACGCATTCGAGCTTGGCGCGAATCCAAGAACACACAAAACAACACTCATGAGCCCGTATCAGAACCAACAACTTCGGCCCATGAAAACCCTACCCCTGTGGAGGTGACGAAAAAGGAGGTGGAACTGATGCACCCGTGGCCAGAGTGGATCCAATTGATGGAGAGACTGGTGCACCAGAATTACTTCGATCATAGGAGGAAGGACGAGGATAAAATGGTCCAGGAATTAGGGTTCGATTCCCCCGAGGTTGCAGATGACGCGGGATTCGATTTCACTAAGGATTTCAAGAGTGTTCATGCAGCGTGTCTAAATTTTGGGAAGGACCGTTTTGACATATTGAGGTTTGTGCATTTTTACGTATGGTGGATTCATTTTGGTGATTGAATGTGTTGGGTTACTTAGGTTAAACAAAACTGATCCCAAATGATGATTTTGGACAATGTTATGTTAGATTTTTTTTATCGAGCAGTGTAACAGAATGATATTGTGGCTGTTACTGCTACTGCTCTGCACCACAATTGCTGAAACATGAGATTGATTTCAGGTCCTTGTCGAGGCAGGATATTCAAATTTTGGTTGGTTTTGGATGCCCCACTGTGGACAAAAAGGTGGTTTTCTCTGCAAAACTTTTAAGGAAGCGTGCACACCTTGATGAAGGAGATGTAAGTGTAACTCATTTTGTTTGATTCCAACACAACTGCCTATTGTTCAAGTGCTTCTTAATTCGGTGTCATGTCAATTGTGAAGTATGAAGATTTCTTTGTTTGAGTTTCTTGATTCCGTATGCATGCATACAAATGTAAATGAAAGCGGATTTTGTTTGAGGTATTGGAGGCAGGAGTCATTTCAATCTTCTCAACTAGTGTACTGATAAGATTTTAAATTAGTATCTTTGTGCCTATATTTAGATCACTTGGATTGTACTAGCAATAGCGTTCTTTTTATCTCTCTCAACATACATCTGTTGCTTTTTCTTTGTCAGGCCTCCCTCTTCATCTCTCTCTTGTTTGGTCTTGTTCTTTAATCCATAGCCTGTGTTACTCATTTTGGAATATATTTTGTATATTTATGATGAAAATTCATTGATATCAGGTCTGTAGTTCCTGCAGCTTGAGAAACAATTGTGAAAGGGCATATCTGCTAACAAACAAAGAGGACGAGGCACGGACTATAGATATCATGAGGATCCTATTGACCTTTGGTTTTGATCCTATAAATGGATCAGTCATAAATAAGTCACTTCTAAAACAGAAGTCTGTCAAAACAGTGGTTCGTAAATTGCTTCATGAAGTTGTCAAGTTGAGTTCAGTTCCCATTGATCCAAATCTCCCTCCTCCAGTGATTAAAAAAGCACCACCAAAAGTGAAACAACCTCCTCCTCCTCCAAAGAAACGTGTTGGAAGGGATGATGTCGAGATGAAAAAAGGAGACTGGCTATGTCCTAAGTATGTCCTTTGAATCTCTTTCATCTTCTTGCAACAATAAACACTTAGTTTTACTTTTACCTCATGGGTGCGTGTCAATTTCAAGTGAATTTTCTATTTGAAAAACTCTTTTCACCAACTTATTATGCTAGGTACTCCGTGTGAACCAGGTGAACTTGATTTTTTGCCATACTACTGATATGCATCATCATCATTATTATTATTTATTTGTTCTTTCTCCTTTTGGTAATTGAAGATATAAGATTAGACAAGGTAATCAATTTGGTATTGCATTACATCATGCATATAATAGTTGATTTTTCCTGTTATTGACTGAAGATGCTGAACACTTCCTAGGTGTGATTTCATGAATTTTGCAAAGAATACTGTTTGCTTACAGTGTGATGCCAAGCGTCCTAAGAGACAGTTGCTGCCAGGAGAATGGGAATGTCCCGAGTAAGTTCAAGTCCATTACTTGTATAATTACATTTCACCATTCATTCATCCCCCCGCGCACACACACACACATCACACAGACGGCAACTATACTTATCATATCTGAAGTTTAGGACATCAGTTTGAACTTTGAAGCATGCCATTTTAATATAATTAAATTAAATATTAATAGCATGCAATATTATATTCACCAAAGATCATGAGGCTTATGTGTCCCTTGAAGCTCCATTTGCTAAAATATTTTTGAGCTTGACTTGTTTATTTCTCTTCTGGCAGGTGCAACTTCTTGAATTACAGGAGGAACATGGTATGCTTTCATTGTGAGTGTAAACGCCCACCTGATGAATTTATGGAGAATAAAATGCAAGATAAAAGACACAGTTCCAAACCTAAGTTAGGTGAGACGGGAAGCCGCCAAGAGGTTTCCAATGCCTGGAATTTTGACTTTGATGACAATGAATCAGATGGTGCAGATGTTGCTGCTTTTGAGTATGCAGATGCTCATGCTATAGATGAAGATTTCCCTTCAGATAATGATGCTCAACGTGGAAAATATCAGGGGTGGGAAGATGATGTTGAGAAGAACAACAGAGTGCAAGGATCCCATGATGGAGAATGTGCTAATCCTGGTCTTTATAGACCTAGAATAGGGTTTGATGATTTTGAGGATGAGGATGACGATGATATAGATAGTTATGAGCTAGAAACTCAAACTCAAAATAGTAGTACAAGAATGAAAGCATCAAAAAATACATTTTCAGAAACTGAAGACTCATTAGAGTTGGATGATTCAGAAGACACCTATGATAAAATGCATGCACAAGCACAACACAAAACAGCTTCTGGAAGAAGTCTACGAACCCGTTCAATTCGCAAAAATACATCTTTCTCTAGATACAAGGATGATGAACTTGATTTTGACACAGATGAGCAGCTACCCATTCTTTCCAATTTCAAATCTAGCCATGCTTCTGCTGCTGGCCAGAAAAGAAAAGGCAGAGTTCCGGCCAAGAAATTAAGCTTTGGCTCTGAATCTGATGAAGATGTTGGTGCTGGATTATACTCTGAGGAAGAGGATGACTCAGATGAGGCATATTCATCCCGAAAAAATAGAGGGAATAAACATGATCCATCCAGACAAAATAAAGGGAATATACGTGATTATGGGAGAAGGAACTTTGCCAAAGACAGGAAGTCTGGATCTATTGGTGGTCGGAGAGCAAATATGTTCAGTGATGATTTTGATGGATCATCCCGGCAATCATCTAAAAATGGTAGAGGGTCTCGGGGAAGTAAAAGGTTTGAAGACTTTGCTGGATCATCTAAGAATGGTAGAGGGTCTCGGGGAAGTAAAAGGTTCGAAGACTTTGATGGATCATCTCGGCAATCTTATGGTGATGGCAGAGGGTCTCGAGGTTATGGAAATGATAGAGGGTCTCGAGGAAATAGCCGTAACTGGCAGAAGAGCACAGGACAGTTTAATAAATATAGTATGGATGAGAAGGATGTTGGTGAATTTAGAAATAGTAGGCGTGTGATTGAAAGATAGCCCGATAGCTCCATGATCAAAATTTTGTAACTTAGTTCGTTTTTTCGCACATAACTTATGCTGATCGCCACGGTCAAATGTCGTGCAAGCCTCTAAAGGTTGGTGTATTCATGAGATCATTTGTTAAAATTTCATGGAAACGACCGGAAAACTTGGAAAATTTTCTCCCGTCCAATGTACCTATACCAAGTCATTGAAAAAGAAAAAATTACTTTTATCATCATCGTATTTTGCATTCCATTATGTTTCTAAACCCTACATAAAACCTCTCATGTTTTATAAATACACCACTTAAGTCTCTCCAACCCTTATTTTTGTGCAAAAATGACCAAAGTTCCCTTATTATAGATTTGGACTTATTTTATAAAATCCCCTCTAATTCATAAATATTATCAAAATCTCATTTTATTTTATTAATACATTATAATTAAATTTATATGCTATGGAAAAATTTATAAATATAATTATTTAATTAATAAAAAATTTAAAATAACATTATAGTAATATGAGAGAATAGACAACAAAAATAAATTATATTTTGATATCATAAAAATAATAAGAATTGTTTTAAAATTATTGAAATAAAATATAATAAAAACTTAATCACATGAATTTTTAATAATAAATAATATAATTAATTAATTAAAATCAAATTTTCAAAAATTAGTAATAATGAAAAAAAAATATTTTATATAAGTATTTGTTGGTTGGTGTTATTACCTTTTTTTTGTTGAATTTTTACTACAATAGTTTGAATATAATTCGTTATTTTGTAGATGTGAAACTATAGTTTCTTTTATTATTTTTTTTCTTATACTATTTTAATAGTATCTTATAATTTATATCATCTAAAATTTTATATTTTTAATATGGTAGAGAGGGTTTAGTTGTAATTTACTTATAAAATAAGAGAGGATTTGTATAATCTTTAAAAAATAGAGGAAATTTTGTGTAATAAACCAAAATTTGTAACAAGGGTATGTTTGCCAATTTCATGCAAATTAAAGGTTTTGGATTATAGTGTAGCATTTTTGTAAAAAGAAAAAAAAAGAAAAAGAAAGGGTATTGTGTATGTTTTAAAAATAGAAAGGGTTTTGTGTGAGAAATGTAAAATAAGAGGGAGGTTAGAGTCATTTACTCTTTGAAAAAATGATAACAACCTTATAATTTTACAATATTTCATTTTTTTTATTATTTATAGATTTTAAATGGTCTCCACTGGTACACACAACTCATTTTTATTTTTTACAATTTAAGCAACTTCTCCCTTCAATCCAACATTTCTAGAAATTCAATTAAATGATTCCACAAATAACCCTATATATTTATATTTTATTAACACTAAAGTAAAAATGGACCCCCACCATTTACTTAAGAATCAGTGCTTATATAAGCACACTCTCCAATGACCTAAGTAAACTACCACGTGGATCTTACACTGAGAATGAGAACTGCGATAAGATCTTGTAGTGCAAATGGTCTTATGCGATCAAGTCATGTTTGCTTGATGCTATATATCAACAAAGTTAACTTGCCAAGGAAGGACTTTTTGACCAATATGCGGCAAAAAAAATATTAATTACTGAAATAAGGCAATCAAAAAACTAATTGTCCTGTCTGGTGTGAAAGATGGCAGTGTGGACAGGCTTAGACTAAGGCGCTTGAGCCTCATGCGTCTACTGCTGGAGAAATTTACAGAAGCGCTTAACGCTATAGCACATCACCTTCCAATACAAGCACGCACCACGATGTCTTCACCAACAATAAAAAAGGGTGCAGTAATAGGAGGAAAAAATATGTGTATGTGCTTGGATTTTGTGATATTAAAATGGGAAAAATATGTTTTTCGTCCCTATAGTTTCGATCAACTTTAGTCTTCGTCCCTTTATTTTAAATCTTGTATTTTTTTGTCCCAAAACTTTCTAAACCCTCAAACCGTGATCCTTGCCCGTCAGTGAGATCTGTTAACCTGATGAACTGGGTAACAAAAGTTAGGTTTTTTAATAATTAAAAATTAATAAAAAAACCTAACTTTTGTTATCTAGTTCATCAGGTTAACAGATCTCACTGATGGGCAGGGATCACGATTTGAGGGTTTAGAAAGTTTTTGGCAAAAAACACAAGATTTAAAGTACAGGGACGAAGACTAAAGTTGATCGAAACTATAGGGACGAAAAACATATTTTTCCCATTTTAATATCACAAAATCCAAGCACATACACATATTTTTTTCCTCCTATTACTGCACCCTATTATCCAATTTGCACCCTTTTTTATTGTTGGTGAAGACATCGTGGTATGTGCTTGTATTGGGAGGTGATGTGCTATAGCATTAAGCGCTTCTGTAAATTTCTCCAGCAGTAGACGCATGAGGCTCAAACGCCTTAGTCTAAGCCTGTCCACGCTGCCATCTTTCACACCAGGCAGGGCAATTAGTTTTTTGACCGCCTTATTTCAGTGATTAATATATTTTTTTGGCCCATATTGGTCAAAAAGCCCAAGGAAGTGTGAAATTTTCATTTTCATAAGCGAACAATGAAGGAAAAAAACCCTAGAAGAGAACTTTTTGAGGTGGCCATCCAAAAATTTAAATATAATCGTGTACAACTACAAATTAAAATTTCCAATGAAATGCACAATCAGGACCGTCGATATTACATACCAAAGAACGTGTAGGGTAACCCATAGGCATGCGTTTCCGGCTACACCATCTTCACCTTGATACGCAGTGCCATAAAGAAAAATACACAGATAATATCATTGGCGAACCAAACCCACCTCTTTGCGCGGCAACTATTTTCCATCTCTATCTTCCTTTCTCTCTCTAAACCCTGTCATTTCTTCCTCTCTCCATCACATGCAAGATTCTGCGCGAATCTAATAAGCCTATCTACGGTGAGCCAATTTTACTGTTCGATCTGTAATTTAGGGTTTAAATTTAAAAGAAAGAAACAATTTCGAGTGACTTTTGGTAAATTTCTAGAAATTTAGACTTTTGCCGTTTTTTTGCTGATAATGTAGCTATTTTTCTCTTAATTTAATCGTTTATTTGTTATCTATTTCTGTTCCTGGTAAAGCTGTTGTGTTGCAATTTGTTTCTTTTCTTCTAATAATGTGCGTCCGGATATCTTTTCTCCTTGTTACTTTTATCGTTTTTATGAAGTTGTTTTTTAGTTTTTTTTTTTTTTTTTGGCCCCAAGAATATTGCAAGATACGATGCAATTGTAAGTGAGAACCTGTGCTTCGTAGATGAAGTTCTTGATTGCTCATTGGTTAAGTTTAGCTCGGAGCGTTTGAATTTTCTGCTTCTTGACTCGGAAGTGCCTCAAGTGCATCTCTAAGTCTTGTAGTACTGGTTTTTCAGATTTAGTTGATACTTACTCTCTTTTTCTTTCTTGTTAGTATTTTTGCGGTGAGGATGTATTTCAGATTCAATTTGTTCTGAAGTGAGATTGATGCTTCCGGTCAACTAGAAGCTGCCATGTCATTATAGAGATAATATAATTCTTAAGTGCACAAGGGCATTTTTTGTTTTCTGTATAACTGTCATGTATTTATGTTACGCGCCTCATCTATTAAAAATAAAAGAGTAACAATAAGAGCAACTATCACTGTGTCATTAACTTTTTGGTTATATAGAAAATGCCTGTTATAATGTTCACTGACCTTAGCACCAATGTTAGTTACGCAGATCTCGAGATGTGTTATGTTTCTTTTATGCACTATTAATCAGTTCACTAGCTGAGCTTTTATTACTGCTTTTTTTAGGTGCTGGGTGTCTGTGTGTGTGTGATATATATATTTTCTTTCAAAAATTATATAAATTGTAAATGTCATCAGAATGAGTAAGAAGGATGAGGATTTTGCACTGACCTTAGCACCAATGCTAATTACGTAGTTCTCGAGATGTGTTATGTTTCTTTAATGCACTATTGATCAGTTCACTAGCTGAGTTTTAGCTGAGCTTTTATTACTGCTTTTTTTTAGGTGCTGATAGATAAAGAACTTATGGCACCTACAAGGAAACCTAGAAGTATGAACAAGCGGTTTTCAGGTTTGAATGAAATTTTGCCTGAGAAAGATGGAGTTAGCTCAAATAAAAAAAAGCAAAGGGTACGTGTTTCATGTTTGTTTGGTAGCATTTGTATGTTGGGGCTTTAAGGAATTGGGCAGGAGCAAATAAAATGCAGTTCGCTGTCCTGCTTGGTGACTGCTCTGCTGTTAAATGAGAAAAAATGATAGCTATTGGGTTTGTTTAACATATAATATTGGTGTATTATAGGTGTATTTCACTTTATAAGAGTTTGTATTATATGTATAACTTTTATTAATTCCCATCCATTACTCACTCTGGTCATCATTTATTCTCTTGTTTAAAACTTGACTTTTTAAATAATATCTTGCCGTGCCCATTGTGCAGAAGAAAAAGCTGTCTGATAAATTGGGATCTCAATGGAACAAGGAGGAACTAGAGAGGTTTTATGAAGCGTACAGGAAGTACAGGAAAGACTGGAAGAAGGTGTGCTTGTTTTGCTGTTATTTTCTTCCATCATCTTGCTTGTTCATTGGAAATTTGAGGGCAGTTGTACTTCTTTTTTCTTCCCATTGTTATCACCACAATTCACCCAAGTCATTATAGTTATTGTTACGTTCTCCATTCTTAGTGATTTATTTGGATTTATAGGTGGCTGCAGTTGTACGCAACAGGTCTGTTGAAATGGTGGAGGCTCTTTACAATATGAATCGGGTACATTGATACCACAGTAGCTATATGCCATGAATCTTATCTTTATTTACTCTGTCTTTAGTTTTGGATTTTCAGTGTTATATATGTATGTAACTATGTATTTTTTTTCTCAGCTGAATTGTCTAAGATTTAGATTAGGTTATTTTCATATAAACTGATTAATTACTGTTTGGTGTATACATATGGATTCTCAAACTTTTGTTCTTCCTCCTCCCTTTCCCATCCCCTCTACTTTTGCTTTTTAAATCTAGACGTTAGTGGATATTGGATATCATGCCATGGTAGTCAGTTCACCGACTTGTATTGACTTGTGAATAATGATTACACCTCCACAAAACCACACATTTTTCTATAAGCGTGAGTTAGGTTGAATATAGTCCATGCTTGATTTCAGATTTCTTCTCGATATCATGAACTAACTAATTGATGTGGTGTAGTTCTTTTGTTTAAGGAATAATTGAAACTGTAAGTTGTAATTTGCAGGCATACCTATCTCTGCCAGAGGGGACAGCTTCTGTTGTTGGCCTAATTGCAATGATGACAGATCACTATAATGTGCTGGTATGGTCAAAGTTAAGTTAAATCTTGAGCATTCTTAAAAAAAAGGTTAAATCTTGAGCTGAAATTTGATACTTCTTTACGATTTTGGTTGTATAATATTCCAATATCTTTGTGACTGTTGTATCAAATCCAATTTCCTTCCAATGTTCTATAATTGTTTTCTTATCTGTTTGGAAGATTTACTTTTTTTGAGACAAAATCTGAATTCTGAAAACAGCTTTTGGTGTGAAAAATTCTTTTAGAAAAGCAAAATATTTCAGCTTGTAGAAAGTAGGATGGTTAAACCCTAAATTTAGAAGTATTGTGGTTATTGTAAATGACCTCCCTTATAGTATAATATATTTCTGTTTCATTTTCCTGAGCAACTATCATGACATTTTATGTGGTGTAATTCATGCTTACATTTGGATTTTCATCTCTTAGTTTGTTGAGATTTGAGATTGATTGATGTTTGGCTAAGTTGATTCCTTCCGAGTTTGGGTTGGCTTTGCTATCTCGTGCTCAAAATTTGTCTCAGTAGCTTCAATCATGTGTTTCTGAATTAATTTCCTGCACTGGAAATTTACAGGAAGAGAGTGACAGTGAAAGGGAGAGCAATGATGCATCAGGATCTGGAAAGCCTATGAAACGAAAGCGTAGAAAAATTCAGCTTAGCATAGAAAAAGATTCTGTCCAGTCTCCATTGATTGCTTCAAATGATGGTTGCCTCTCTCTTTTGAAGAGAAGACGATTCGATGGTGAATTACCATTCATAGTTCTCCACCCCCCCACCCCCCTGTTGAAGGGAATCTTCCTTAGTTTTCCACTGTGAATTTTCATCCTTTTTGAATTATTTTGAATTACTAGAAGTTATATCTGTTTGAAATCTTCCTTAGTAACTACTCCCTCCGTTCCATTTTGACAGTCGTTTAAGGTTTCTACACACAAATTAAGAACAATAATAAATGACTTAAAAGACATAGTAATCTTACTAAATTGCCCTTATTAATTTACTACACACCTTTTTTCATTTTACCTAAATATATTAATGAGTAGTGTGGTGCACAATTTTTTAAGTTTCTTTTCCCATAAAAGTGAGAGGGTAAAAATGGAAAACTAACATTAATACTCACATAGAAACTAGAGAACGACTCATATTATGAAAAAAATTTATTTTCCTAAAACGACTATCAATATGAAATGGAGGGAGTAATGATTAAGATGGAAAATTTTATGCTGATAACTATAATGCTTACTAATCTTTAGCTCAACCACCACCCCCTCCCCGCAAAGAAATTACATAAACATTTTTACAAAAGATTTATATTATATATTTGGACTTTGTTCTGGCACTAGTAAACCACTAAACACATGTAAATCACATGTACTTGGCAGAAGGTTATAATTGTGCAGCATTTTAATTCTTGTTTCTGTTGCCTGTAAGGTGCCTTCTTCAATTTAAACTACCACCTTAATATGGTCATGGTCCAGCTGATGTCAAGTGCTATCAAGAGAAATTGATATGCAGAAATCATTATGCATTACTTTCTTGATGTAGTCTGGCATAGTGGCATTTGAGAACAAACTTTATTTATCATTTGCCTTTGGCAGGGTTTGCTTTCATTATGAGTGAAATTTTCTTTTAATTAAAATTTCAAAATTAAGTAGTACCACTGATAAAACTAGACCCTCCTTGAGCTCCCCCTCCCTTCCAATTCATGTTAATTAACAATTTAGCATTGAACATTCAACTTGAATACTTCCCTTCATCTTCTTTAAACTTAATACTTGGTAACATATTTCCATAATATGTGATATATTATTTAGTTGATTACAATTTTGATTGTTGTTTAATTAATCAGGCAGCCAACCTCGAGCAGTTGGGAAAAGGACACCTCGCATCCCAGTTAACTACTCTTATAAGAAAGATGACAGGGAAAATTATTTTTCACCTAATAAAAGAAGGCTAAAGTCAGCTTTTGATGTTAATGATGATGAAGTTGCACATGTTGCAGCTCTGGCATTAACTGAGGCTGCACAAAGAAGTGGCTCTCCCCAAGTATATGCCATACAAAAGATCAGAGCAGAAGCCCTCTCCTGTTGGGACCTGGGGAAGAATGGTATTTAACTGCTTTCCCGTATGTTCTGCCATTGGCCTGTTTCTGTTAGCTATATTATTATTTAAAAAGATTATTTCAGTTTTGATTTTGTGAATAAGCAATAATTTTCAAATATATGCTTGTGACAAACTTTGTAATGGACTTTCTTGTGTTCACACCTTTTTTTTCCAAAGTTTGAAATTTGAAGTAAATATTTTCATATTTGTGAACTAGCACCAAGAGTCTGAGACAGTTCCTGGCAAGTTTTATGACACTTATGTGGATGAAGAGTGCTTGGAAGGTAGCATAGAAAGCAGGGGAGCTGAAAACGGCGAATATGCTAGAGCTGCTAGTTCCTTGATGAATGTGGAAGGCATAGGCACTGTTAAAGTTCATCAGAAAGGGAAAAAAAATTATGGAAAGAAGGAAAGAGGGGAAGCTGTTGGAAATCATCTTCTTGATGAGGGTGGAGAAGCATGTAGCGGCACTGAAGAAGGACTTAATTTTAGTTTGAAGGAAAAGGTTGATATTGAGGTTACTAATGCCAAACCAGAGCAATTCTCACTAAAAGGTCAGAGGAAAAGAAGCAAAAAACTTTTCTCTGGAGGTAACTCTGTCACTGCTGCACATCTATGTGAATTGTTTGTGTAAACCATCTATCTTTTAATTCCTTCTCTCTTCACCTTGGAGCATGGTGAATGGTTGGACTTTATAAAATCAAATTTCCTTTTCTTCCACATCTCTCTTTAGTGAAGATAGTTAATTATTTTAACAGATGAAAGCTCTGCCTTGGATGCTTTGCAAACTTTGGCTGATTTGTCTCTAATGATACCGGCGTCTACAATGGAATCTGGTAACTATGGAATCATTTATAAATTTTATATTGTAAGAGACATGTAAAAACGCATGCACAGTAATAGCCGAATTAGAAATTTCTTCCATTTGTAGCATTTTCACATTCAACGTAATTTATTATACATTTATACTCCCATTTGCTCACTTTAGATTGACCTGCCTCATTTCAGTCCATCTAATAACAACCTAATCAGCATGAGACTGAGAGCATGAGTGGGCCTAGTACAAGAAAGAAGCATGCATTTTCCAACTTCTTTACACTGGCAAAATTAATTGCACTTTTAACCTCTTACTTCATATGATTGGGGATGTGGTTCTTTGCACATTTTAATGTTCAACTTAAATACCATGAAGTCCTCAACTAGAATCTACTTGTTGCTACTGTTGTTCATGTTGATGCTTTAGCCTTCATTGGGATGTAGTAAATTTTCTACCCTATCCAAATTATTTTAATTCATTATTGTCCTTCTTTCCCTTCTAGAATCATCAGTCCAATTGAAAGAAGAAAAAATGACTGTTGATAAAGATGAAAAGTCTGCTTTACCTGAAGGCACATCAACAAGCCAAAACAGAGATAAAATTAAACTCCCAGGTTTGAAACAAAAGATTGTTCATGCAGTCCATGGAGTTGAGATTTCAACCTCCAAAAAATCAAAACTTGGTGGGGAATCAGTAGATGATGCTAACGCTCTCTTTGAATCAAAAGAGCAGTTTACCTCTGCTGATAGAACATGGAAAAGAAAGCGCAAATCCATGGTTTCAAAGGTAAATGGAATTTATTACTGCTAGTCATATGGTTTCACAAATGAAAATTTAGATTTTGAGATGAGATGTAATGATGATAATGCTGGAGATGTGCAATCATGGTTTATTACTAATTTACTTTTTTATACTAATTTTACTACTAAATAAATTTCACCAGTTACCAATTAGCAATGTAATATCATAGGAATTGTGCTTTTTCTCACAATTAGCAGGTTCATCTCCCTCTGGCTCTGTCTCATACTTGAGTTCCAGAGGCTAAGGTTGGACACTAAAAGTGACATGAGAACCTGACAGAGTTTCAGCTACCTATTGTCTTTTTAAAGCGTCTCTGTGTCTATTATGAGGGTTCCATAGTGGACCTTCTTTTTTTGAGGTGTCCATGCTTAATAGCTAACAGGATAGTTATGCATAATTGCAAGTCATGGGTTTTTAAACATCCATTATGGCATTCAAGCATGCAGGGTTGAATATTTGTTCTTTCTGTTCTTCTCTTTTAAATTGTTTTTATTAGTAATGGTAGTAGTCCCTTATAAAAATCATAATATAATTACAAATGTCAAGTGATTTTGCGTGCCTATATGCGACAATGTAATCTTTTTATCCTTCTTGATATTAGTAAATTAAGATCTCATCTTAATTTCTCAATTCAGTGATATTTGCAATTAATCAATTAGTGATGGAGGTTTTAAATTTGGTTGTCGGGTAGCAAATGCAAAGCTTGGTTTTTATCCAAGTGATCCCTTGAATAATGAGGTAATGAAAATATTTATATTTCTATTGTCCCAGGTAGGAGTTTGTGGGTGTAGGTGTAAACCTTTGTGTAAATGAATGCAAGCTATGTTATTATGAGATTATTTTCCATATAGAATCTTGAAGACTGTTTTCAGGTGGCTGGGGTTTGAAGTAATATTGGGTAATTTTATCAATTATAAAAACAATTGTTCCATAAATTAAGTCTTGAGTTCTATCTAGTTTTAAGGTTTGTAAAAGCTTAAGTTGTTAGTTGTTCTGGTCCTATTTGGCAATATATCTCAAAGTGACAGAATTTAAGTTGCTTTATGTCATCTTACCAATAAAAGATGCTTGGTATGTATTTATTAATGTACTTATCAAAGATATGATGCTTGCTGTGTAGGTTGTAGATGAAGAGAATAAGCCAGTGATTATAGGAAAACACACTGATCAGATTTTCACTCTGGCAAAACAATTGAAGTCAGTCAGATCATCAGAAAGTTCCCTGTGTAGTGACCAGAAAGATTTGAGAGTATCAACTGCAGAAATTCTACCTGTGAAAGAAGTTAGTTCATCTACTAAACAAAGAAATAGACATAAGATGAGTTCACAGAAATCGTTCATGCCTAAAGAGAAATCTTCTGAGAACATATTGAAAAGTCACCCTAATAAGTATTTGACCCCTGTCCAAGATAGGGCATTATTTATAAAGGTAAAAGCTGTTACTGAATTTAAATAGATTAAGCTTTAAGCTTGGAGGGGTATTATTTTTTTTTTTTATTGAGGGGTAATTGTTACTTGCAGGAAAAGCTTTCAGGTTGCTTGTCATCTTATATGCTTCGCAGATGGTGTATGTTTGAATGGTTTTATAGCGCAATCGATTATCCGTGGTTTTCCAAAAGGGAGTTCATGGAGTACTTAAATCATGTTGGTCTAGGGAATATCCCGAGGTTAACACGTGTTGAGTGGAGTGTCATAAAAAGGTATTAAGTTCAGTTGTTACTTGTTAATATGGTGTACTGCTGAATCATATGAAGTTATGAACAGTAAGGTAAATAATAGGAAAGGACATATTTGACACTGCATTTACTTGTTTCTTTCAGTTCCCTTGGCAAACCTCGCAGGTTTTCTGAACACTTTCTCCATGAAGAAAGAGAAAAACTTGAACAGTATCGGGAATCTGTTAGGAAACATTACACTGAACTGCGGACTGGTATGAAAGATGGACTTCCAACAGATTTAGCTAAACCTTTATATGTTGGACAACGAGTGATTGCTCTTCACTCAAAAACAAGAGAGATTCATGATGGAAGTGTGCTTACAGTTGACCATGAGAAATGCAGGGTTCAGTTTGACCGTCCTGAATTGGGTGTTGAATTTGTCAAGGTAACAGGGTCCCTTATTATCATGCTATTTTTAAAATATTATAGCCATTCTTCAAGAGATAGTTGCAAATAAGATCAAAATTTTCTTCCTTGATATATACAAAAATTCTTTCTATACCACACTGTTAAATAAAATTTAACTCCTTTTCTCCCTATTGAAGAAAATTGGCATAATACTTATGAAAACAAGAAACTAGTTTTTACAATTTCTATCTACTTTTAATGAGTGGTAGTTTGGGTGCAGGACATTGATTGCATGCCTTTGAATCCACTGGATAATTTGCCAGAAGCTCTGAGGAGGCAGATTGGTGCTGCTAAAGTACCTTGTATGAGTAAAGAACCACATATGAAAGGAAATTCAAGTTTTGGGGGGTGCGTGACATGTGCTTCAAATGGACCTGTGGGGAAGGCACCCACCTTGTCAAGTACTTTGGCTAAACAGGAAAAGGTTAGATTGCTTGTCTTTGAAGAGATTAAGAGACTTGAAGATTTGTGAAATTGCATGAGTGAATTGCACTCAGCATACTTAGGGTTGTATATACATTAAAGAATTAATTACATTGTGATATTTACACATATAATAAATTGGAATAAAACATTTCCTAGATAACTAAGGTTCCAATGCTACTTGAAACTAATTACTAACTTAATACCAAGTAAATCCCAACACTTATCAATAACAAGTATCAATATATATTTATCTAGTCTCAGAATACTCTTCTTTGATGTAATGGCTGTCCTTTTCAATCCTGCATCACCCACCTTTGTATAAGAATTTCTTGATGCTTATATTTTTTGTTTCGTATGCTCCATATATACCTTATCTCTTATTATTTTCCCATACCAAGTTTGGCAGGATAGGATTCCAATAGATTATTATTTGCATTGCAAATTTTTGTTCTTTACTTGTTATCTTGAACAGTTTGTAGGGGAGATTCATAGTGAATATTTTCAATGATTTACCATGTTTGACTAATGGACTGACCTCCACGTAATCCCATTGTTTCACACTGCTGTAATAACTGGATCAATTTAATTAGCAATTTCCTTTTCTCATTTCTTTAGAGTCAGCTAAGCTAAAGCCATAAAGGTGTATTGGTTCTGCATCCTCCATCCTTTTCACATAAGTCTGCTATCCAGATTTTTATATCATTAAAATCTCTTACAGGCTGATGTTAACCCTTCAGTTGCCCAAACAAAGGCTGGTGTTATTGATCACTTCTATACACAACAAGCAGTGTATACTCAACCTTGTATAGGGACAAATGATCAAGCTAAGGAAGCTGACATACATGCCCTTTCTGAGCTGACGCATGCTCTAGATAAAAAGGTTTCTATGCTCATAAATTAATAGTTGATTTTGTGCAGTCATGTTGGAAACTATTTTACTTGCGCTCTCATTTACATTGTTTATTTTGGTGCTTTTTTAGTATCTAGTTGGAGTCATCTGTCTATATGTGAAAATAACTTGATTATTGGTGAGCTTGTTGACATTTTGGGGGCACTGTTACAGGAGAGATTGTTGATGGAACTTAAAAATGCAAATGACATGATGGAAAATCAGAATGACACAGACTGCTTCAAAGATTCAGATGCTTTCAGGAAGCATTACGCCACGGTACTTGTACAGCTAAAGGAAGCCAGTGGACAGGCATGTGGCTTCCATGGATTATTAATTTATTTTTTGTTATTACAACAGTCTGCCTTGACATTGAAAGAACTTATGATTGATTATTTCCTTTTCAGGTTTCCAATGCCCTGCTTCATTTGAGGCAACGTAATACTTACCCAGGAAACTCTCTGCCACCATGGATGAAGCCCCAAGCAAGTTTCAATGTTCATGATGGCCTTCCCAGTACGTTGGATAGTTCTCTAACTCAAGAGTTAGGGTCAACTGTCATTGAAATTATCAAAGGATCCAGGCTTAAAGCACATGCCATGGTGGATGCTGCATTTCAGGTATGGGGCCTATGGATCCTGCTTTTGCAGTCATTATGAAATATACATATTACATATAAATGATTTTAAACATATTTTGTTTCCCGTCCAAGTGTCCATACTTTGGTGATATAAGACCCAGTTGTGTTTTTCTATGTACTCTTAAATTATTCATTGTTCTTGATCTGTTAATGCCTTTTCAGTGCAACTAGACACAAAGTCAGATGTAATGATCTTATCATTGCTCTAGCCTCTGGTGGAACACATCATACATTGGAAAATTGTTCAAGTATTGCATCAAACTATAAGCTTCTAAAAACTCGATGTTGTTTTCAGGCATTGTCTTCAACGAAGGAAGGAGAAGATGCTTTCATGAGGATTGGGCAGGTATTGGATTGTATTGATTATCAGCAGTTGGTCACCAACTCTAGGTTACCTGTGATCAAGTCCCAAGAGCAAGCGAATGGCAGTTTTGATTACCATAATAAGTCAATTTGCTGTTCATCTGAGCCTATACTCAATGATGCTTCTGGTCCAAAATTGCATCATGATTCTGACAAAGTTGATACTCAAATTCCTTTGGATCTCATCACGTCCTGTGTTGCTACATTGATCATGATACAGGTAATTAGTTGAGTCATGAAACGCATCAACTCACCACTTCCCCATGTGTGACTGGACATAAAAATGTGTTTCTTATCATATTTGGATACTTCCATGAGGTTTTGAGCGCTCAGCTTATTGGATTATATATCTTACCTTTCAATTTCGTGACGTTTATCACACAATATTTTTGGGAATATACTAACCAGAAATAAATTAATATTCTTCAACTTGCAGACTTGTACCGAACGACAATATCCTCCAGCTGATGTGGCCCAGATATTAGATTCTGCTGTTACGAGCCTACACCCATGCAGTCCACAAAACCTTCCTATTTATAGAGAAATTCAAATGTGCATGGGTAGAATTAAGACCCAGATGTTAGCTCTCATTCCTACTTGACTTGTATCTGTATCTGTATCTGTTCCTTTGCTCGGGTTGTTGTATATAGGATAGGATGCTGCTGAAATATTGGTTCAGATCACATAGAAGTTCCTCGCCAGTCGCCAACCGTGTGTTTTATGGCCTCTTTTATATCAGGTCAACAGGAGCCAGCGCTGGAATTTTAGTGATAATATAATTGACCAAACTAATGTTGTAATATTTCTTTGTATTTATAAAATAAAGTCTCGTACAGCCGAGAATAGCTTTGGATTTCGGATACTCTATTTAGCACTAATAAAAGGAGGGCACTCATTATCCGGATTAAATTGGGATTTTATTTGAAATTGAGTACTCCATCAGGACTAGGGATGGCAATGGGTACCCTCTGGGCAGGGTACCACAGTGCCCGTCCCCGTACTCACGTTTTTAAAAAAAGTGCCCGTACCTGCGTGGGCAGTAACTTTAGTGTCTGTTCCCATACCCGTTGAGCACTTATATGCCCGTACCTGCGTGGGCAGTAACTTTAGTGTCTGTTCCCATACCTGTTGGGCACTTATATGCCCGTACCTGCGCCCGTTACCCGCACTTTTATTAAGTAAAAAATTAACTTACTAAAAAATATTAATTTAAGAAAATTATATCTCAATTGAAAAAGTTACTCGAAAATCGTCCAAGCATAATTTTAAAATATCAGTGATATAACAATTTAATTACATTGAAACACAATATGTTGATGTTCTATAACACAACAAATGATCTAAAGTTCAAAATTTTTATTAAATATTACAATATACTTATACTTTCACGTCACACTCTTTTATAAACTTGGATATCATGTGTTAGAATTTTTCAAGATTTGTAAAAAATAATTATTAACATTAATTAGTCATATATTATAAAGTAAAAAAAAACACAAATAGATAGTTATAAAAATATATTTTTAATTTGTAATATTATATATCAATTTAAAAATATGTATTAATATATTAGATATTTTAATAAAATTAATATGTCCTTATATATAATTATATATGGTATTTTTTATTAAATAATTATATATATGAGTGCGGGTATGGGGCGGGTTGGGCATCAAAGTGCCCGTACCCGCGCCCGTCCCCATTAAAAAATGAGGACTTTTGCCCGTACCTGCACCCATACCCGCTTTGCGGGTTTTTACCCAGCCCATTGCGGGTAATTTTTGCGGGTACCCATAGGGTTTGAGCTCAATTGTCATCCCTAATCAGGACTCAAATATAAGCAATAAAAATTTCATTTATGGTGATCTAAAATATAAGCAAATTTCACTAATTTTATTATATTTAATGATCTCATACCAAAATATTCTTTATTTAAATTCAGATTGTATTTTCCAATGATTCTATTTAATAAATCATGTAAAGAGAATATTTACATTTGGAATAAGTTTCAATAAAATTGAAGTCTTTTATGAAGGGTAATTTAGAGAATGCAATTTATTCTTAAATGACATTAAGAAAAATGAGGTTATCTAACATTTTTAATTAACATGAGTTTTTTTTTCTTATATTCAAGTCTAGAGTAGTACGAATATCAACCAATGGTAAAAGCAAATGATAGAATATTTTTTAATGATCATCATCTTGATTTGCATATTTTCATTTAGGCTTTTAAATTTAAACAGAACTGCTTTATTGTTTTTAGGATAGTTTTTGTATGAGACTTCAAATTTAAATTTATTTATAATACCTAAATATAAAACCCTTTTGCAGATTTTGGTAAAAAAAGGTTTAGAAGACTAATATAATGACACTTTAATCTGGGTAATGATTTGAGTAACATTCTTGATGACAATTTTTTTTTTTTTTTTTTTGGTAATGATTTGAGTAACATTCTTGATGACAATTTTTTTTTTTTTTTTTTTGTAATAAGGAGGGCACTCAGCCCCACTACACATGGAAACTACGAGTAAAGGAAATACCAACATAAAAAAAGCAAAAAAATCTTTTGATGACAAAAATTTAGAAGACTGATATAGTGACATTCAAATCCTTATCCTTTTACATTTCCTTTGTAAATGTAAATTTATGACTGAAGTTAACATAATATTGTGTTATAAATCTCTATACATGGATTATATTTATCTTAAATTAATTCATCCCCCGGACTCGAATATAAGCAATAAAAAATTTACATATGATGGTCTAAAATATAAGCAAATCTCAACTAACTTTACCCTATTTAATGAACTCGTACCACAATACCCTTATTTAAATTCATATTTTATTTTTCAATTACCCTATTTAATGAGCCATGAAGAGAGTGTATTCCCATTTGGAACAAGTTTCAATAAAATTGAAGTCACCTATGAAGGGCAATTTAGTGAATACAATCCATTTTTAAATGACATGAAGAAAATTTAATGAGTTTAACTAACATTCTTAATTAGTGAGTTAGTTTTTTTTTTGCTTATATTCGAGTACGGAGTAGTATTGCAAATATTAAAACATTTGTATGCATTTGCATACATATGTAAATTAAGTACATACAATATATGGACATTAATTTAAGCATTTATGACGTCACTAGTTTAATGGTAAGATATTGTTGTAAGGGTGCACATGAGTCGGGTTGAAGGTATTTTGTACTCAACCATTTAAAATAGTTCATGTCGGGTCGAGTTGCTCTATTTTCAAAGCTGGAACTCAATCCAATCCTGACCATTATGGTCGGGTTGAGTTGAGTTGAGTCAAGTAGTCTGGTTCACATAAAAAATAAAAAAATGAAGATAAATAAAAAAGAGAAAGGAACACTAAAAGAAATGTAGTCGGGTAGGGAAAATATAAATACTTTAATATTTTAGTTTTTTTATATGGGTTGGGTTGGAAATGTGGAAACCACACATTTCAAATTAATCAAATTTCACTTCATCGAACCCGATTCAACCCAAAAATTTAATTCAATCTGTCATTTTTATCTTGGATCAAGTTAGGTTGAGCACTTCTGCCCAACCCATATGCAGCCGTATATATAGCTGGTTGAATGTAATTGATGATTCCAGAATCTTTAGGGCCTATTTGATTTACATTTTCTGTTTTTAACATTTTCAGTTTTTTCTTTTGTAAAATTTCAGAAAACAGAAAACATGAAATAGAAACAGGAAATGAAAATGCAAACCAAACATGTCTTTATCTTTCAATTGTCCAGGTCAGGTTGTAAAACTAGTGAAAGCTTTCAATGATCAAAGATAAAAGTTTGTGGGAAAAAAGATGAATAAAAGATAAAGAAATAAAATAAGTGGTATAGAAAGGTAAAGTGAAGATTATAAGAATAAAATTGTAACGAGTATCATCATCTACAAATATTTCTAAAGCAACGAGGGAAAAAATTTAAATAACAAATATTTAAAGTTAAAGCACAGTAATTTCCCTCATTATTTAGAAGGAAACTAAAATTAAGAATTTGAGCAACTAAAATTATAAAAAAAGATTATAAGAATCAAATTGTAATGAGTATCATCAACAAATATTTCTAAAGCATCGAGGAAAAATAATTAAATCACAAATATTTAAAGTTAAAGCACAGTTAATTTCCCTCATTATTTAGAAGGAAACTAAAATTTAGAATCTGAGACTAACAAATTTCCTCACATTATTCCATTTGCATCAGTTGCTTTCTCCTATCCCCGAGCGAGAAAATGAAAACCCGTTTCGCTCGCTCTCTAGTTTCACTTTCAAGAAAAATTTAAGACATTAGTTGCGTGGCTAGAGAGATACAAAGACTGGGCAAGAAGATATCGGAGACTTATTATAAATCAAATTTCCCTTTCAGAATTGGCAGCAAACTTGTCTTCACTCTTCAGAAGTGCAACAAAATGGAATAATTTTCTTCACTTTTCAAGTTTTATCGTTAAGTGATGCATTTCGCAAAGAGGATGCTATATGACCTATATCTTCCTAGCATATTTACTTATCCTCCTGATTATTTAAAGAATAAAATATTACATATTTTTCAAGTTCATAATATATATTAAACACTTCTGGCTTTTCACTCAATACAATACGTTCTATTTAAGTAATTAAGATATAAAGATATATCATTACTCTTCATTATAATGCAAGTTACAGCTCCAGGAACTCAAGTCATAATTAACTTGTCAGCGGAAATCTAAAGTCATAATAGCCTGACCCAAAAAAAAAAGATAACTTAAATTACAACGATACAACCAACCAACAGCAATGCATGCTGCCCACGGCTAAATTTTCATCTTTTCCTAGTCTTTATTTTTCCCCCCAAAGTCTCTCCTTGATTTCTGTTAGCACTGGACACAAACATTGCAGATGTGCCGGCACAAAGGAGATAACGATTTCGTTGAGATGTTTAAAGGAGAAAACTGATCCTCAATTTACAGAATTTTCTCTCCCAATTTCTATCCTAAAAAAACGTGGGCAACAGCCAAACATGCCCGAAAGTAAGCAGGTCAGGAAGGCCCATAGATCAGAAAACAAGCGCAAATGGAACAGAAGAGTTCCCTTCCAATGCTACTAACACTGATATTCCCTTCATATACGATGGCCAATATAGTCCCAACTAGCCTAACAAGAATCTGAACACGTCCCTTAAGGAAATAATCCCTTCCACGCGCTTGCTGCCAGCCTCCACAATCACAAGTCTCCTAACCCCTGTAAAGTGAAGAAAATCAGTGAACAAAGAAACTACTATTATTTTTTAATTTTTACCCTTTCCCTTCCCTTTTGAGAAAGGGGTGAGAAAGGGGAAGGAGCTTCTTTAGTAAACAAAATAATACCAGGATTAGCCAACCGCTCCATCACTTTGTGCAATGAATCAGACCTCAAACACATATGACATCTATGGCCATTGTAAAGCCCATAAGGAAAATTTGCATCTTGTCCCAAAAGCAATGCCTACAACCATAAAGCACAAATATTTAGATTCAGATTTTGCTGACAAACAAATCCAAACAAATGTACAGTTAAATCTCAAAAGTCACCACATAGTACCTGATGAATACTAATTTCATCGAGAGATATACGAGCATAAGCTTTATCTTTAGCCAATGCAGTAATATCACTGAGAAGAAAACAATGTGCACATTTCATCACTGAGAAATCACACAAACATAAACAAAAGGAGTGGGGGGTGGGGGTGGGGGTGGGGGAAGGGGATATACTACCTTCTTGAATATATGTCAATCAATGAATCATTGTCATCCACAATCGGTATTGAGCTAACTTCAGCTGCAAAGAGAAAGCATATTCACATAGGTTACCAAAAGCTAGACAAAAATTAATATGCAAGTATATTGATTTTAGCAACACTGTCAATACCACATACTAAATCATGAACTACGAAGTTTTCAGTTCCAATGGCAATGAAGAAAACTATTCACCAAATACTATCCCTCCTGCCAAAAACAAAAATAACAATTACAAAAAATTGTATTTGCGAAATGACAATTCGGTGGCATTTGACACAAATGGGATGGAATAGGACACGGCTGGTTTTGCTCTGTTCTCTTTGTTCCACCTTTTTAGTTGAACCAAAATGTACCATTTTCTTTATTTTATGCTTGCTTTGTTATACTTAATATACACCAAACATAAAACAAAACTCATTTTGTTTTGTCCTGGTCTATCCTATCTACCAAACGTTACCTTTAATTTGTAATTCTTGAAAATTCTATGTAAGACACAATGTACCACTCTATACACTGGATTGTTTAAACTAATAGTTGACTTGACATTTTCAGATTTGAGTCCCAACATGAAATGTGTCAAACAAACTGATTGTTTCTATTGGTTTAGTACAAAAATGAATGGTGGACCATGTCTACACAAGAACCTGCCCTTACAATTTTCTGTTGCCTTACTTAATCGATACACATTTTTTATACTACATAAAAATCTTTGAAAGAATCCCCTTGAAACCCTCCATGAAAGATTATGGGGGAAAAAGACATAACTAAGCAACAAACTAGAAAAAACACCTAGGTAACTTCAAAACAGAAGAATGATCACCTTGAACAAACATTGACAGAGCAGCACCAAGAGAAGCATTTGGCCTAAGCATTGCAAGTGGCTGGCCATTCGGTTCCCCAACTTTAGGCACCCATGTACCCAAGGGTATTGAACCAACCGGAAGTTGAAGAATGGGCAAAGAACTAGCGGAGTGCTTAAAATGCCTGCATATACCTGAAAATTAATTCCACACATCAGTTCCAACTTCCAAACCATTTCTCTATAGCCAATATACCTAGAAACTTACATTTTAGTATTCCTGATAGGGAAGCAAGATGTAGCAATTGAGGGAATGAACCGTTCTCTGAAGAAGAATGGATGATAGGAACTGTTGATATCTTGTTTTGCAAAACCTTCAAAGCCACATCTTTCAGACATTCATGGGGTCCAGCCTGATGATCAAGGATAAAAACAGCAAGAATTCCAATCATAAAAGATTCAAGAGCTCACCTCCGGTCCTTTTTTATGGAGGGGGAATCAAACATCATCACCATGAAGTACAAAGCTAAAATACATTTTTTTCAACATATAACGTTAAATCATCATCAAGCATATGAATACAAAATCCATGAGGATTTATATTAAAAGAAATGATAACTACTATAGAGGAAAAGGAAAAATGAATAATTGGTAGAAGGAATGAAGCATGATCTAATTGATATCACATGCTATTGCTGGGAGCTGACCAGTTCACTAAACAATAGGTGCTTCTTTTACAGAGTACACTGGCAAAAAAAAATACCTGATAGGACCATAGAAGAGAAAAGTAAAAAAAGAACAAGCTTCCTAAAACATTCATTCAGTGCCTGAACAGATGATCTGTTATAGAGGAAAGTGTTTTTTTCCTGTAAAGTTTAAACATCCTTCTCATAGCTTCAACACTATCTAGATACTCAGAATAAACCTAGTAAAATAATCAACAGTGCAATGCAAGAAAGAAATAGTAATCATGAGCTGATCTGATGCTCAAATTCAAACTGAATCAACATTCACCACACGTACTACAAAACACATGTATCTCCCTTTGAAGTTTGAACCTTTTACATACATTTTAGACAAAAAAAAAAAAAAGGCAAACTCTTGGTTCTAAACTCTAGTATGAATTTTAAAATAAGATAATGTCTTGCTATTTTTTATTCACATATGTATGCACGTATCATGTAAGAGAGAGTAGGACACAACACGTCCATTCAGTTTGGTTCAGTTCACATTGTTTGGTTTGAAGGCCCCAGGTCATGAACTAAATCGTAAATTTTTTCTTGTAAATAAAACCAAAGGAATCCATGCATCAGTTTAAAACAAATAAATTGAACCAGTGGTAAATACCTGTATCTAAATGTCTTTCAAGATATTCATATTGTCTAGAACTCAATACTCATCAATCATGTTGTAAATGCATTCCTGAATATGGTCACAGCTTACAACCCTAAACCATCTAACTTAAATAAAACGTTGACAACCTTCCATAGTATGAAATTGGAAGAATAACTTAAATACATGAAAATTTTATCACAACTATTGCTCAGGAGTACTTACATGAACAAAACGCCAAGGATATGATCCCCCATTACTATCAACTGTTCTGCGTTGCTGTAATTTTCCCTCTTTCCAGGCTGCTATAGTATGAGTCTCAAGTTGTTCTTCAGTCAAATTTGATCCATGATTCCCCAGCTGAAATTACATATGTTACACAATGATTGAATTGACAAAAATATGCACAGTGCATTCCACTACAAGAGTAAGCTATGAATCACAGATACTGAAGGGTAGCAATGAAAAATTATGACAACAGTTATGTTCATGAACATAGTAAACCATAAATATCTAACAATGGAAGAACTAGAAGATATCTTGCCTCAAGACAAAAGCATCAAAGAGATTCCAGGATGCACATATTTCAACTTTTAAGGCTCTTTCCTTAAAAAATTTCCCTTTCAAATATTTTATATAAGCCCAAAATATATTAATACCAGCTCCATAAATGATTTATTATTAGCCTAAAATGGCGATGACAGGACTTTTTTTTTTAATTTCCATTTGTCATTTTTTACCAGATGTTAAGTTTTTATTTTTTAATCAATTAGTAACCAGCTGTAAAATAGCTTAAAATGTCAAGCCTATAAATTACTATTTGTAGGGTAAGACTTTTACCAAAAATTAGCACAAAAGAGTTGCATAAACATTTGATTCCCTACAAACCTCTTTCAATATTAGAATAAAGTCCATTGCACTAAGCACTCCAACAAACTGACTCCTGCAAAAATCCCATAGAGGAGCCATAGATACGCCCTGAAAGGTGAAAGCAATTACATTAGATGCATACATAATTACATATAAAGTAAAACTTAGCCATGCAAATGCACATTCATTCCATGGGGTGACTATATGCTCTGATGTAACTAAAAAAATTACATTTTAGTTAATGGTGTAAAAAGGGGGAAAATACCTGTTCATACAGAACATGGAATGCTTGCTTAACTGGTAAATTTATATCCAAGGCAATGACCTGCAATTATAATATGCCAAACAAGAAAACGAATAAACAAAAAATCTCAAATTCCTATTGAATAGGGACTTGAAAAAATCTGAGAAGGAAAATGTATTCAAACCTTCCCTGACTCAGGAAGCAAATCATATGCAGTATGTGTAGACAAGAATACAGATAAACGGTGCCGAGAGACCTCCAGATCATGCTCTGTCATCCTTGGATTAGCTCCCTGGTAAAATTCTCAAGTCAAGTAGCTTCTTTTGTGTAGCATATAGTTTAAGACTAAAAGAATCAAGGATTATGACATGAAATATGATACCATTTGAAATGAGATAAGGATGTTAGAAGAAAAAGTAAGATATCTAATTTTTCAAAGCAAAAAGAACATTATAAGATTCAAGACTTTTCAGCATCAATTACTATTTCATCTGTATTTAAAAGAAATGTTACTGGAGGGAACAAAGAAAATTTACACACAGAGCCATACCCAAAAAAAGGAAAGCTGATGATAAGATAACCTCCTAAACAAAGAAAAGAGAAACAAAATCATCAACAGAATAAGGCTCTCCAGTCCTTTTGTACTTCTGTTACAAAGAATCCAATAAATAGAACATGTGGCCAACACCAAAGAGACGCTGGAAAAATGATTCTGCCCCACATTAGATACTAGACCACCATAGAGCCTTTCCTTCAAGTTATTCTCAAGCATTTGAAGCTAATCAAAAGAACAATAATGGGGAAGATGGGGATGTTCATAAAAATGTTCTTTTAATAAGAAAAAGACGAAGAGGAACGCGTCTGCGACCATTTAATATTCAATATGGCAATATGATCAAAATCCTTCAAGGAATCAAGCAAACATAATAGGTCTTACAAGTGGGTCAAATAATCCAGCAATTATCACATTTGAATCTTCTAATGGTTTTCTTTTGCTATGCCACTATGGTACAGGGAGGGCAAAGAAATCACTTTGAAGTAAATAGATCATCATTATTTCTACCTACACCTGTTAGTACAAGTGAAGCAAGATCTCAAGTCAAATCTTGTGGATGCAGAAAACAAGTGCTGGGAAAACTCTGTCTCCCTAAGTGGGTCTACCTGGCCTCAGCTCGGCTTAGTTGGGGCTTAAAATGAATTTTGGATACCAAAGGTCTTAGACCCAAAAACAAAAAGGACCATCATCACTTATTCTAACTAGCCAATAAATCTCACCTTAATTCTGGCTTCGGTATTTATTAAACTAGGATTTACAGTCACACATTGTTTTGTGGATGCATTCAAAATTCCTACGAATTTTCAGGAAGAGAAAGTCCTCATTTGGGGAGGGGGGGGGGGGGGGGGGGGGGGGGGGGGGGGGGGGTGTTGTAGGAAGATCCCAAGCAGTTTATGACTTTAAAAGGTTACACTGTCTTTACCCTTCCATCAGACTCAGAAACTCATACTATAACTTTTCTAAAGTTCTTTTCAAACTTTAAAGGCAGCTTTCAAGACGACAATGCAGACAAACAGGACCACAAAAGCATGCGTGTTTCATGAATGAAATGCCGCCCCACTTTCAAGGCAATGATAATCAAACTGATGTTAAAGAAATAGTATAACATTAGTGATGCAGAGGAGAACCCATTCCTAAAAGCCAGTCTGTAAAGAGTTGAGAGCCTCTACTTTAAATTGGAGCTCAATTTCTATCACAGAGCCAACATGGTACTCATGCTCCTATGCCAATCCTGTTGTGCTGGAAAAAGCAGTCCATCCACAGGGGGTAAAGGGACAACATTACCAATTTCAACTAGAGGCAAGCCCACTCCTAAAAGCCAGGCTGTCAAGAGGGAGAGCCTCTATTTTAAACAAAGTTCCATGTCTCTCACCCAAACAAGGTGGGACTCAAGCTCCTGAGTCTATTAGAATACTACCCAAGCACTAAAATATATGGAATAGCAAAAGGGTACAAAAGCGGGAACCGGGAAGAGATAAGAAACTTACTGCATGCCCAAAGACATCATTATCAACCTCCATGTGGGATCTACCAGGTGTTTCAGCACTTAAGATGGAAGGTAAAACATCCGGTTCCCTCATTAAGTAAATAGCATTCACTAATCCGTAGCTCCCACTTACAAATGGCTGCTGCTCATCATGCCGCCACTCACCATCAACAATAAATTTGTACTGCACATAATTGGAAACAATATTGTTCTTATCAGTATGAAGTGGTTATCCTTGCCAAACTATATTTAGCAGTATTTTAATACTTCCCTAAAATTTAGATAACATACGGCAAATGAGTTATTTAACACTACAAAATTTGGTAGAACTACCAAAAATATCACATTGCAAATTTATTCACATGTTTGAATCATGATAGAATAACTCTTTCCTATTTATGTCTTTTTGTATGTAAGGAATGTTCTATGCATCTACCCAAATCCCACCCCACCCTTCCAATGGGCTCAGCTTGAGTGGTAACTGTCACCTGAAAATTAACAATCTCATGTTGCCATATCATTATATAAATTATAGGAAGGGAAGTGGACAAACAATACAAAGTTTAGAAAAAATCAATAGTTCAATACAACTAAAATTGCTCCTCCGAATATATAAGGCCTGATTATATGTACAGTCTATTGCCTTGATGGATGAATTAAAGCAGGAAAAAAAATTCAAGAGCTTTCAATTTCATGAATAGGAATAAAATGCAAGTCAAAATGAGATGATGTAAAAAATTTGATAGGGTGGCAGCACCAGCAATATGACATGCTTCCAATTCATAGATAAAAGGTGTTGATAGAGGATAGTCTGATTGGCAATCTTGGTTATATTATACTCAAAAGAATTACATGGTACCATCAAATATGTCATTTGTTTAAAACTCTAACCTACCATCTGGTTTAACATACTGTTTATGAGAAAACCAGCTTGCTTGCATGATTTCCTCCATAGTCAAAATGACATAAACCATCCAAATTTTTTCTCATTTCAAATCCAACCAATAAAGTTTACTTGTGCACCCCTTCTGATAACTCCAAAGGGGGCAAGACAACTCTTATGCCTTCTATAAAGGCCACACCAAGTTTTACCCATCAATTAGTGATACAAACTCTTAATGAAAATTGAAAATTATCATGAAGTTCCTTATTTGTGTCTGCAAATTCTAGATTGTAATTTTAATCCCACAAAATAAAGTTTAAAGTAATTAATTTACAAGTCCTTTCCTCTTTTTTTTTTTCATCTCTTTTTTGGCAACATGGACAAACATATCTCAATGAACTCATCCCTTTGCACTAATCTTCAAGGAGAAGGAGGTGCATTCGAATCTAATGGTCATCAGCAACATACAAGCAAATTATGTAAAGGTGCCAATCATAGTAACTAGTAAGATTATTTTCCTCATGTTTGCCAAATTCATAGAGGCCAAACAACCTGATGATATCCCGGCGTTAAGCTGCAGGTAACCTGAAATACTGCAGGGCATCCCTCCATCGGAGACATAGGTATGTGTTTTAACCAACTGTGCACATGCAAATTAACATTAGTAAATTAAGTCTGATTTCTGGCATTAACAAAGAACAGGAAAAACAAAAACTAGAAAAATTACATGAGTTAGAAAATACAAACGCAATCACATCTATCATGCAGGATAACAAAGAACGAAGATCAGAACAGCAACTACGTTGTAAAAACCAATTCAATACCTCGTGAAAGAACCAATTAGAGACACCCCTCTTCCCCCATGAGGCCAGACAAACCGCTTTGGAATCAAACCGGGTCCTGAAACTCCAGTGCCCTCATATCCCGTATCCCCTACTGAAGCAAACATTTCAATACCCACACACAATTCAAAGCAAGTCCTCCTCCAACTTGGAACAACAACCGATAAAAAGCCACGAATCTCAACAATCAACAAGAACAACTAACTCATCACAAGTCTCTGCCACGGCACGGGAATCCTCCACGGCAGAGTAGAGGACCCCGTCCTCAACACTCAAACATGCAGTGTACCTTCACAATCAACGCCTTGCAATACCCCCAATTTTCCACTCCCCGCTAAATCCAGAGGACTGTTAATCAAAACCTTGTGATCGATAATTCAGTAACTGAAAATCAACGAACTACAGTGACGTCAACCAAAAAAATAATAAAAAATAAAAATGTAATCCGAAAGTTCCATTCCACCATTGAGTTTTTCAGAGGTGAGTACAATTTGAGAGTAATCGATCACAGAAAAATGCGAATTCTACCTACCGAGTGCCATTATAGGAATCAGCGTCGCAAGTAGAAGGGGATTTAGGTCAAAAGATGAGAGAGAAGAAAATTAAAGAGAAGGGGGGAAAGGAAACAGAGAGAGGGATATGCAACGAGCGAGAGAGAAGAGAATGAGAACGAAGGAGGAAGCATTGATTTATTTAAAAATATTAAAATAAATATAACAATTTATTTATAATTTATAATTAATTAAAATGACAGGCAGCAGAACACAAATACAAAACGAGCGGAACGGAGAAGAGAAACAAAGGGCATAAAAAATACAGTGGGTGGGTAGTAAAGTAATTATGCGATGGTCGGAAAAGACATCTAAAATGGGTTAAAAAACCTAATGCAAAATGAGAAAAAAAAATGAACAATATATGAGTGCAAACCAAAAGCATGTAGTAGTGACTAGTGACAAATAAATATACTCTTATTGTTATCTTTCATAAGATGATTTTAACCTAATAAAATAAATATGAAAGGTTTAGTTTATACACGGATTTTTTAGTCATAAATTTTTCTATAAGTAGGGTGCTTTTTTTGTCTAAGCCATAAAGTCAAAATTAATTGGAAATAAATTGTTACTGTGTTAATTTTATTCGGAAATTCAAATTTAATTTTAAACTTAGGTAAATAATGTTAACCTTTATGATTACTTCTCGACATGGAGTTTCTTGCTTTTACACGACGAGGTTGAGAGCTGATTAGGATTAGACTTTTGAGAAAAGGGTGATCTTTTCTAAAAATATTTGTATGTGTAGATATAATGTAAAATTAAAAATAATTCTTATATTTAAACAACTTTTTATTAAATTTAAAAATATATTATGTATAGTGCTTCAATTCAATATTAACAATAATGATAATCAAGTTATTTTTTCATCAATGAGTTGCATAAATCACATGAGACCATTGGTTTATATTTAGTTTAACTAATTAAGATTTCATTTGATTTAGAGTTAGGTATAATAAACTTTGATAAATTTATAAAATCAATAATTTTAAATGAATGACGGATGATTTACGAATTGGATGAAAATGATTTAAAATCAATTTCAACGGAATTTATTCTCATTGTTACAAATTAGTAACCAAACAAACACCAAGTATTTTCAATAGTGGCTACTTCAATTACATGTTAGAGAAAATTCAATAATATAATAAAATGTAACAAAAATTTGAAATGAAAAGTACATAATATGTTTGGAGGCAATTTTGGTTTGAAATAAAATTATTCAGTAGGGGTAAATGAACTATAGTAGAACAAATTGTACTGAATTAACCAACTATAACTAAACAATTGTAGAAATGGATTTGTTTGGCTTATAATGGAAACACTTAATTTTTAACTAGAATCTTGTACAAATTATTCAAGTGGCCGTTTGGGTCGATTTGAGTTTTCAATTTTTTGTTTAAAAAAAATTCAATTAAATTTTTACAATTCAAAACTGAAAATTAAAAATTATTTTACATGTGTTTTTGTCATTGATTAATGTATTTCTTTTTTTAAAAATATTTTTTATAAGTCACTCTCTTAAAATATGAGAAATATTGCCACACTAGTTCATCATGTGTAAATTCTTCCATTGGCCTATAATTGTAAGTTGAGAAGGGGGAAAACATATCTAAAATCAGATTATAATTTATTGTTTTTTTTTATATTGTTCCCCCATATACATGCTTATTGCTTAAGATTGGTTGTGCATGTGTTCACTGTTGCTTTATTCTTCAATCGTTCCTATTCAAAAATTGTGTTTCTTTTACATAATATTGTAATAAACAAGCTACCATCTCACATACTAAAATTAATAGATGATGTTAAATTTGTTTAAATCTCTAAACAAATTAAATGTAACTAACACGCTCATGATCAATTTCTTAATTATATTGTTCATGAAAAAACCTCCTACCACAGTACCACTGTTATATTACCCAAAAAAGATCCCCATAGTTTCACTGCTATTTTTCTGAACATCATAATCCAAAAGAAGATGGCTTCATGTCAAGAAATGATGTGAGATTGGGTGATATTCGTTCATATTTGGAGAATCTCACCGAGGGGATATATATGTGTTTTGATTATTGTACTAATATATATATTAATTAATTAGCTATCTTGAATTAAAATTAAATCAAGATAAATTATAATTTTTGTGTTGGATTAAAAAAATAAAAATGATTTTATTATAATTATAAATTTAAGAAAAAATTTAAGTATAAATCACATTACTTTAGATATACTTTCAACTAAAATTATGTTTTTTTTTGTAATTTAAATTTATAAATATTTATCCAAACACTAATGAATGGTTGGTTTAAATATGTGGGGAAAAACTCTTATTTGAAGAGCTATTCCATAATATTATGAATATTTTGAATTCGAACAAAATTCTCTCAAATAAAGAATGCTTCTAGCCACAATTAAAAATAGTCACCCAAACACATCAAAGCATGCTATATTATCATAGAACCATTGATTTTACTACCAACCAAAGGGACACAAGAATATGCAGTTTTGTTTTTGTGATGTTACCAACGAAAGGGAAATACAAACTAAAAGGGCATAATGGGATCTTATTGTGGGACCTCAATCACTAGTAGCCTAACTAGGAACTTTAATTTTTTTCTGCAGTAGTAACTAGTAAGTGGGGATGGATCTCTATGATTCACCGGTGATGTGATGTGATATATTGAATTGACGGTGATAAAGTCCTTGTTGAGTGGGACCATGGGATCAAGGGGCATTGACGAGCTGCGCCAGTGGCCTACAACTGAACGTGATTCTCGGATTGCTTCCCCCACTGCAATTTATTACTTGTTGGGTTTGGGTGATGAAGGATCCATGACCGCAAGCACGCATTTTTTTTATTTTAGGTTGCTGTGTAATTTCAAAGATGTGTTTAACAGTATCTTTGATAAAATTAATTGAAAGCTTAATTAAAAATTAAAAATTAAAAGTTAGATGAAAGTTGATAAGTTAATTAATTTCATTGAAAATAATTAATAAAAGGGTTAAATATGTTTTTGTTTCTCAAACTTTTATGGAATTTGGTTTTAGTTCCTGTAATTTAAAACCACTGGTTTTGATCCCTCAAAAATTGAAAATACACCAATTTAGTCCTCATTGCTTAGTTTTACTATAGATTTTACTACGGATTAATTACAATTTTTTATCGATAAGGACTAAATTGGTGTATTTTCAATTTTTGAGGGACCAAAACCAGTGGTTTTAAATTACAGGGACTAAAACCAAATTCCAGAAAATTTTGAGGGACCAAAAACATACTTAACCCTTAATAAAATTTGTTGAAAATCATATTATGATTAATAAGAATATTTTAAATTTATTAAAATGGTAGATAATGATGAATGTGGATTATTAAAAAATATAATTGTAAAAAATATTCAACTAATAGTTGTAAAAGGGATTTTTTAAAGAAAAAACTTCTCAAGTAATTTTTAAAAAAATTAACAGTTATCTAAAAAAATTATTTTATTAATTTTAATTTTCTTCTAAATTCTACCAGAAATGCCTTACCAAATAAACTTTAAATTAAAATAAAGTTATTTAAATTAAGTGTATTATATGTATTGAAAACAAAACAAATGTTTTTTTATTTTATATTTAAATAATGTTTACATAAATTTTATTATGATCATTATAAAATGCTTACCATTTTTTAGGTGGACTAATTTAAATTATACCATTAAATTAAAACAAAACTAAATTGAAATAATATTTTGGATGAAAGATGACTACAAGAAATTCACAAATTAGCGTCGACTAAAGGTGGTCATTAATGGAAAAAAAAACCGTCGCTATCAGCTAATTAGAGTCGGCTTGGCGACGACCACAAGGTTGTTGCTAATTTGCTCGTCGTTGATACAATAACAACGAGCAAAACCAGCCGTCACTTTAGTTAGACTGTCACTACGTTAGCGTCGGCCTGGTCTACACTAATGGTAACAATCGTCGTCGCTAAATTATTTTAAAAAAAAACAACGATAATTCCTTTAGCGTCGGCCTTGGCCAACGCTACTTAAAAAAAAATTTAAAAAAAAACTAACGATGACGTTAACTATACTAAGCAGCGTCGATCAGCTAAATTAAAAAAATAGTTTTTTTTTAACAGTGATGCCTTTAGCATCGACATTGCATCGGCCTGGTCGACCCTAGTAGCGTCGGTGTCGTAGCTGACGCTAATATTCTGCATCTAATTACTGTTTTATTGTAGTGGAATTTTTTAAGAACTAAACACAAGTTACTAATAAAAAATGAGATTTTCATAGGGGAAATTTGAGATTTTGGAGTGGGAAAATACAGTTTGACTTACAAATAATTTTAAAAATATAAGTATATAGAAATTTGTGATGAGAAAGATTTAGAATGGAAATATTGTACATACATTTAACATAACAGTACTCATAGTTGAGAAATAATATAGAGAGAGGGAGAAGGGGGTGATTATTCCTTTATATCTCTCACTTATCCCATGAAAACCAGGGTCATAATAATCTCTGTTATTAATAAAGGAGATACAGGGGAGGGTAGTTATTTTGTTGTTGACATTTCCTATTTCAATTATACTCTTATAATAACTTTCAAAAACCATCAAAATCAGAATAAAAATTAAAACACCCACATAATATAATAACTACCATATTTACAATATTATTTTGTTTCTCTTCATTGTTTTTTTACAACAATAAGAAAATATCAATAGACCAACACGTGAGTGTTTATGTTTCCACTAGTAATAATAATAATAATAATTTTATATTACTTTTCATATATTATTTTAATACTATTTTTTAATAATAATAATAATGTTCCATGTAGATGCAAATCATTCTTTATTCACAAAAACACGTCTTACTACTTGTTTGATTTACGTGGATGATATCATCCTTATTGGTAACTCCTTGTAACAACGGGCTTAGCTTGTGACAAAAATTGATACTTTAAGTTTGGTCCATTTATTTAACCGAGTCAAATTTAAAGCTTGGGATTACTTGTTAAAGAAAAATAAAGTTTGAACTTGACTTATTTAGCCAATTTATAACTTCATTATTTTTTATTTTATGAAAATTTTCTTTACATTTTTTTTTATAAATGTTAATTTAGGTTAAGGGGATGGTGCCCCAACCCAAGGCAAGGAAAGTCTCCATGCTCAAAGAGCACTTTAAGAGATACTAACATTTTACCTCACCCCAAGGGGACGAGTGTGGGTTCGAACCTGTGACCTGTCAGATACGAGACTCTGTCTTGCTCGACCAACCCCTTGGAGTTATTCTTTAAATTATTTTTAAAATTTATGAATTTAGTATTTAATAAATATTTTAATATTAAATGATAATCTAAAAATCGAAATATATTCTTAATATATGGTAAGTATAGTAAAAAGTTTCTAAAATATTATATTTTTGAAATCCAATACATAACTTATTCACCGATATAAGAAATATTTCAATATTTATTTTCACATATATATATAGAGAGAGAGAGTTTCTTTTTATTTTATTATTTATTTAAAAGTAAACTTATAAAAGCTTGTTTATAGACCCGTTGGTCTAATGGACTAATAGGTCTATTGTCTTGTTTACGGGTCTTGTTATAAAAATAACATTTTAAACAGACTTACAGATCATGCCTTAAAAAGAAACATGTAATAAGTAACATGATCATGCTTAATAATTAAGAGTCAGACCTGACCTATTTTTACCTCCAATAACGAGCCCTTAATATTAAGCTTATAAATATTGGGTTTAACTCATTTAGATAATAGAGTTCAACTTTAAACTTGAATTTGCTTGATTAATTAAAAAACAGCCTTGATCGGACACGTGTCAAGCCCAAATAATTAACTCATTTACAACCCTATTTCTATACTCAAGTAGTTAGTTATCAATTAGCCAAGTAGTTGCCGGCTATCAATGGTTGGTTGGTTGCTTAGCTATCATTAGTTTCTTTATACTGTATAAAGAAACACTATATGTATCATATATTCAGATTCATTCTCTTTGTTAGATCAATGAATACACATTCTCTTTCCCGCATTTCCTCTCCAAGTTTCTCTCTGATTTGAAATATGCATGCATATATATATATATATATATATATATATATATATATATATAATTATGTATTCACATTTTTTTATGTTAGAAGAAACTCTTAATGCTCACAAATAGTTATGAATACAGAGGACTCCACATGGATCGAAAGAATTTTGGGAGGAAAACGGATTGTTAAGATTATAGGTTGATTTATATAATAGAATAGGTATGTTTGTACCTGAAACCGTTTTCTTAATTTTTTTCAATCGACTGCTTTTTAAATTATTGTTATAAATACTTTTATAAAATTCTTAAATAAAGTCTAAATACAGTATTGTGATTATTTTATTATAATTATTAATTAATTTAATTTAAAATGAATTTAAATAAAATATATTATTATTAGAATAATTTTAAAAAATAGTAATTTTTCTACTACATTAATAGACATTGTTATAGTCTATTGATAATTTATAATATAAATTTCATGTATCTATGTTTATAGCTAAGATTTAAGTTTTGTGATTGAGAATTAGTTTACTTGTTACATTCTGCTTGTTATTTAAGGATTTAATAACTATACATTGTCAGTGTAAAATAATTTTACACAGTCATTCAATGATATATCGACACAACATTTAATGAATTTAATGACATATGAGGTGTTATATTTATTAATTGATGTGATAATATATTATTGGATGACAATGTAAAACTTCTTTAAACTGTCAGTGTATAGTAATTAAACTCTATATTTAAATGATATGTATACTTTTTTATTTAAAAGCATAATTTTTAACTCTCATAATCTTAACATTTTTATTGTTTTTAAAATCATATTAATATTATTTTAAAATGTTATTCCTTATTTATAGAGAATTATAAAACAAAGGTTTAAGTACACTTTTGGTCCCTCTAGTTTTAAATTTTGAGCAAATTTAGTCCCTCCATCAATTAATTTATACTTGAAACCCTCAAATTCTCATTTTTAATCTAATTAAATATTTGGGAGTTTGTAATAAAATAGAGCTATGAAATAGTTTTAAAGGTTCAAAAGTATAAAAGCTTAATAAAAAAAATTGATAAAATTGAAGAATTTTGTAGGATATGAAATTAAGATTCCAAGAGAGAAAAATTGGGATTTTTTTTATATTGGGTGGAATTTGATATTTTAATCGGTGAGTTTTCAGATTAAAAAGATTTAAAACAATTTAATTAATTTATTTGTGAACATATTAAATAGAAAGTGAGAATTTGAGAATTTTAGATTGAAGACAGTTGGAGGAGGGATCAAATTTGTTTAGTTTTAAAAGATAAGGGACTTAATTTGCGCAAAAATTTTTGAGGAATCAAAATTACACAAAGTTTAAATTAAAGGGATTAAAAGTATAATTAGGTCTAAAATAAAAAAAATAAAAAGTAAGTCTATATTAAATTTCATGTCTGTACTATTTGAAAAGAAAAATGAATTAATAATATAAAATTAAATTTAATTATAATATTTTAAAGCACTTGTGGAAAGCATAGGTTAATCACTAACAAAAAACTAAATTTTTTAAGGCCTTGAATCGAAACATAAAATGTGTAAATTAAGATGGATAAATGTATAATTAGGTTTTTAAAAATAATTTAAAACTAAAGAATAACATGTCTCAATTATTTTAAGAAATATTAAAATAAAATTCAATTCATGTATAAATATATTTTACAGTATTTAATAAATAGAGAAGTCAGAAGGGTTAAAATTAGACTGTCTCCTTGCGAGTCGTGACTGCAATTGGCAATCTATGTTGCACTCCATCTGTCAGCTGCTTGGAAATTTGTGAGACTTGAAAGTTGAAACAATCGGACTTTACCCAATTTAGCAAGAAAATTAAGCACTTTAATTAAGTGTTTGTGATTTTCTGATCTCTACCCGCAGCCACGTCAAGTGGATCTTTCCTCCTCTCCAGACTCCACCTGCTACCTGCTCTTGTTTCTATTATTATCATTATCATGTGGACAAGTAGACAACAACAATGTGTGAGTTTGGCATAGCATTGTAAAAAAAAAAATACAAACTCTAACTGTGTATTTAGTTTATCTGAAAATTACATTTTAAATTGAATTCGGGTTAATGTTATTCTCTAGAATGTTATTTTAAATCCACGTCTGAAACGTTATTTTGGGTAAATTAAACAAGCTATAAATTAAATAGAGTTAATTAAAGTTAAATAGAGTTAATTAGATGAATCATGTGTATACCAAAAAAAAAAAAATGGGTTTTGTAGTTTTAGAAAGAGGTTTTGAGAAGAATGGATTTGCACTCACCAACCCTTTGTTTAATAAAATTATATTAATCTTCTATGATAATTGGAAATAACTCTAATACCGAAGTTTACGTGACCTGTAGACTATTCTTCCTTCCTTGACATATGATGTGGATTTGCAAAGGCAAGATCAAGATACTTGAGAAGCCATAAGTATTTACTTTTTTTTGGGTCAAATAAGTAGCTGATTTTTTTTGGTCGAATAAATAAGTAGTTGATTTGTCTTATTGTTGGGTTGCTTTTAGCACCCTTTTGTGCTATTCACACACCCTGACCCTTTCCTGCCGCCTGCCCCTTGCCTACCACCTTTTTTAAGTACTCCAGGAGCACAAACTCCTCAATACTCCCTCTTCATTATTTGACGGTTTTTTCTTTTTTTAACTTTTTTTTTTAAATTAAAATTGGGGATGCATAACTAATCATATCAGATGTTTGATTTTAAATAGAAGAAATACCTACTCTTGGAGTATTGTAGATTTTTCGGGGTGTTGGGGAGGGAGTGGGGAAGGGGTGGGGGTATTGGGGAAAGGGGGTTGGAAGGGGGGTGGGGGAATTGGGGAAGGAGAATGGGGAGTGGGGTGTGGAGGGGGGCTGTTACAGGAGGGGAAGGGGTAGGGGGCTATAGGGTGGGAGTGTTTCCTACTCACAATAGGTGAGTTCTTCTATCTCTTTAGTGAGAGTTTTTTATGTTTTGGTCTTCTGTTATGTTTTTCTTTCTTATTTTCTTTTCCTTTCTCCATCCTCTACCACCACAACCACCTTTCCTTTCTCCCTTTCCGCCACCACCTTCTCCTTTGCGAGATTCTGTTATAGTCATCATTTTGCAGCACTGTTTTTACTCAGGCTTGTTGCCTTCTTTGCATTTCCACCACAAGAGCTCAATTTTGCAGCACTGCTTTACTCAGATTGACTGTGGTTGATGTTGTGGATTTTGCTTGGAGTTGATGAACATGTGCTGATCCGGAAGGAATAAAAAAAAAGTCCAGGCTGTTCCAGAATTTTTGTAATATGAGGTTTTTTTTAGGACTGCTAATTTGTTTAGATTGACCGAGTATGCGTACTTGATTTGTTGTTTAGATCTGTAGTGCACTGCTGTAATACTCTCTATTTAGCATCCTTGAACTTTGTAAGTGTCGTTGGGCATTTCTTAATGAATTTTTTCTTGACCAAAAAAAAATTAGCTTAGGTATCACTAGATAAATAAAGTTTATAACTAATTTTTAACTATTTCATAACTAAAGTTTGTTACAAAAACAAGACAAAAAGAAGGAATCCTAACACATAACTTTTATACTCATCCATCTTATTATTTATTAAAAATTAATCGCTTAATTTTTATTATAAATATCACTAAAACTAATTCATTTCTAATTTCTAATATTACATAAAAAGAAACACAAGATATTTTTTGTTCAATAAAGAATAAAGATCATTGTATGGTTGTTGAGATGAATGTACCATGCTCGTTTTTACTCATATTATTAATTTTTTATAATTTTCTTTAATTTTTCTTTAATAATATTATTAACTATATATACCCATGCAATGCAATGATAATAAATAATAAAGATAAACATCAAATACAAATAAAAATATATAGAAATTAAATTATATAAATAATCATATGCATTTCAATGTTTCTATCTCCTTGTTATTTAGTTATCTAAATATTAATACACTTTTATATATATATATATATAATTTTTTCTCCATTATATATGAATTTCTACTCGTGATATTTATATATCAATACATATTCATTCAAAAATTCCATTCATTTATAATATAACTATTTAAAACTATAATTTATATCCAAACTATATTACTAATTTATAGTAAACCTTTCACCAATAAATAATATATTTATAAAAAATATTTATCAAGTATCTAGTCATTAAAATAAACTTACTAAACATTTAATCTAATGATATAAAATAATATCTACACTGTAATAGCATTTAATAGAATAGGTATATATTGACAAATTAACTTATATTATTCAACCAATTTTGGTAACCACTACTTTCTAAATAGAATATCTAAATATTGGAAAATAATATACTTATACTAACAATATATAAGATTCTTTCTCATGAAATTTTTATCATGGTAAATTCATAATTACTGTATAATTAGATATGTTGATGATTCAAGCAATTATAGTTAATGATATTTAATAATAATAATAAGACCAATTTGGCATCTAAAATAAAAAAGAAATAATAAAAAGACCAATTTGGCATCTAAAATAAAAAAGAATTGCAAATGTATTTGACATTAATAATTTAAGATAAATAATTTCTAAATAAATTAATTTCTAAAATAATTTCTAGTGATATTGTAAGTACAATCTTTCTCATAAATAAATATTTAGAAAATAGGGAACAAAATGAAAACAGAAAAGGAAAATAAAAAATGAAAATTCAAACCAAACAAATTTATTTTCAACATTTCCAGTTTTTCTTTTGTAAAATTTAAAAATAATAATAAATGAAAATACAAACCAAACAAACCCTAAATTTCCTAATAATATCCACAAATGACTTGTTTTTTATAAGATATGTACGTTACTATATTTAAATTCTGGCTCATGATATACATTGGCACTCCAATGCATTTCTCCTTTTGAGTCCCGATACACAATTTGGAATATGTATCAAAATTAAAGTTTCCGGTACACAATTTGACACGTGTACCTAAAATTAATTTTCTGGTTTCTTACATAATCTAGTTTCCCTATGGCACTACTTAACATATACTAGTACCACCTCTTATCTTATTTATAAGAGACAAAAAAGATATTTTTGTTTTGTCCTAAATTGTATTAATTATAAAATACTTTATATACTCTTAATTTATTGTCTACTATTCACCTATATTTTTCATTATAGTGGATGTATTATACCATTTTCAATGACCAACTGTTGGATCATAAGTTACTACTTTAGTAATGACTTAAATTAGGAGTAATTTTGCTAATAATTTAATTATTTACTAATAATAAGGATATTTTTGGAATACAATTTAAAATTATGGCATTATTAATTACAATTAACTTGTTTCAAGATATTTTCTTAGTCTTGATGACTCAGTCTTATGTTTCTTATAAATATGACTGGAGATATTATTTTATAATATATATTTTACTTTATAATTTTATAATATATAAATTATTATAAAATTATATTATATTGATATATGTATAATTTTATATATTTATATTATATAATAATTTGATATATATAATATAATTTATTATATATAGTTTTATAATTTTATTATAAATTATATATAAATTTTATAACAAAATTATTATATTATATATATATACTTTTATATACAAAAAATTAGATAGTTTTTATGAATTTATTATAAAATATGTGTAAATTTTATAAAAAAAATTCTATAATAACTTTATATATAAAAAGTAAATATATTTTTATCATATATAATTTTATCATATACTGTTTTACAATTTCAACATAAAATATTTATAAATTTTATAATGAAATTATATATAAAAAATACCAACCTGAAACACAGTTTACGACAATTTTTAAGTTATGTATTAGAAATTTAATTTTTCGTATGCAGTTTAGTAAATCGTGTATTTCTTGTACACAATTTTCTGATTGTGTATTGAAAATTCAATTTTCATAACATAATTCAAATCAAACTAAGCTTGTAATATTAAATATAAATTTATATTCCCTCTAAACTCAAATATAAGTAAAAAATTCACATATAGATATGGTGGTTTAAAATTTAAGTAGATCTCGACTAATTTTATTTTATTTAATGAACTCATTTTAAAATACCCTTTATTTAATTAATATTTCATTTTCTAATATTCATATTTAATGAATCATAGGCTAATAAATAGAGATTATTTTCACTTGAAATAAGTTTTAATAATTATATAATATATAATTATATATGTTTTATTATGTTATATAATAAATTATATAAAAAAAAACCAACCGGAAACTCATAGTTTACGGCAATTTCAAAGTTATGTATTAGAAATTTATTTTTTCGTACACAGTTTAGAAAATTGTGTATTTCTAGTACACAATTTTATAATTATCTATTGGAAATTCACTTTTCATAACACAATTTAAATCAAAGTGACCTTGTAATATTAAAGAAAAATCCATATTTACTCTAAATTCGAATATAAGTTAAAAAAAAAGTTTACATATGATGGTTTGAAATTTAAGCAAATCTCGATTAATTTTATTTTATTTGATGAACTCATTTAAAATTTCATTTATTTAGTTAATATTTTATTTTACAGTAATCATATTTAATGAATTATGTGCCAATAAATATAGAATATTTTCACTTGAAATAAGTTTCAACAAAATTGAAGTATTCCATTAAGAATAAATTACGAAATGCAGTTTATTTTTGTATATGACATTGAGAAAATTACATGAAATTTACTAATATTCTTAAATGATGTTAGTTCTTTTTTTTTTCGAGTTGAAAGGAAATATTCTTTTAGTGGTTTTGGAAAAAAAATAGTTTATGGCTGGCTAGATGGTGGGAATATATTTTCCAAACTTACTAAGCGAAACTTGGTTCATGGATAAGGATTAGTTAAAAGTGGCTAGGGATGTCAGTGGAATAGGGTGGGCACAAGTAATAGGTACTTGATACTCATACCTGCGGATGAATGTCCAACTCATACCCACCATACATGCATGTGTATATACTAAGTGGGATTCAAATGGATTTATGAACAAAATTAAGCACAAAAAAACTTGAGGACAACCAAAATTAAAATATCTTTTATATAAAGTCTTGAAAAATAAAAATAAAACACTCAAAATTACAAGTGTAGCACAATATGTTGTTACAATAACAATAGCAAATAATAAGTTTAAACACATCAAAAGATGCTAAATTAAAAGCTAATATTATTTAAGTAATTGCGTATATATATATATATATATATATATATATATAAATAAAAGTACCCTCACCCTTGCCTCGTTAATAAGCAAGTAAAGAAAAACCCATTAACTTTTATTTGTGAGATACACATTTACAAACCCGAACTCAATCCATAGCGGGTTTCACCCGTAGATTACCGTGAGTTCTGGTTGTTTTGTTATCCCTAAAAGTGACTACAACTTTTTAGCATAATATGTTGAAGTGAGGTCAAAGATCCTTTAATAATATGTTCCATTGGGGATAAAAGGTAGAAATAAATCTCATGGCTTACCTAGAGGGAGTGAATAATAGTCTTAAAATATGTAGGGATAAAAGGTTGAAGAAGCTTTAGTGTATATTGTGGCATGAGTACCACTCCATCTTGACACATGAAGAGTTGTTCTACTATCAAAAGTTATAGTGTGGTTGTATGGATTTTTATGACTATAATACACAAAATTTCCATTTATTAATTATTTGTCTTAAGAAGAATAAGGTCAAGGTGTTGGTTGATGGCACTAGGAAGTTGCTAGTTAATAATCTTGTTGTCTTGGGGGTTATGGCTAGCTAGCTTATATTTTTAGAAGTTCTATGTAGTCTACATGGTAACCCAAGACTAACCTTTTAGCAATATTATTTTCGTTTAAATTTTAGATGTTGTGCCAGTAAAAGTCAAAGTTGCTTTTTTCTATGTGAGGAAGTCAAAGATGTGGTTTTTAAGATTGGGTCATTTATGGCACTTTGTGTCAGATGGGCTTGACACCCTGTGTCTTCCAAGACTATTGAGAGATAGTTGGCCCATTGGTTTGTCATCTTATTTGTCACATATATGATAACCATGAACATATATAGGAGATAAATAATACTTTGATTGTGCTAGTCACCAAGATAACAAATCTTGAGCATATGAAGTGCTTTAGACTCATCAATATTTGTAATTTTATTTATGAAATTATTATCAATATGGTCGTTACAAGGTTAAAAATGCACATGAGTTATCTTATGTCTCTTAATCAATGCATCTTCTTAATAGGTAGCCATAGTGCTAATAATATCACAATCACTCAAGACAATTTTCATATAATGTGAACCAATAAAGGTAGTAGAGGGATCATGGCTATTAAGGTTGATTTCGAGAAAGGTCATGTCGTATGACAAAATCCACTACTTTAAGTGATATTGGTTTTTAAGAAGAAGCTAGTTCTACAAATTTATCGATCATGGCTCGTATCTCATTTGCTAGAATGGAAGTCTTACTTAATGGTGAGAAGATTGAGCGTTTTCACCCCACAAGGGGTATCAAACTACGTGAGATGGTCTCTTTGTATATTTGTCTTGTGTGTGGAAAAGCTAGCCAACTTGATTGAGGTTAAAGATTATAACAATAAGTGGCACATAATCGACTTAGTAGACCTTGACCGCTCATTTACAATTTGTTGTTTAGGGATGACCTAGTGTTGTTTAGAGCGGCTTCAATAGATTATTATGGAATGTTTGAAAACTTGTGTGTTGGTCCTAAGGAATGTTCATATTTCGTAAGCTAAGGAGCTTAGTTCATTATATGATTTTGGTTTGACAGAGCACTTGTGTAATTGGAAAGTTGAAACCTTATCTTTCGCTAATCATCTCACCCTTACCCATACATTTATAGATGATTTGCCAATATAATTAAGCTATGCAGACAATACTTAGACTCATGTTTGTTTATAGCCAGTTGGAGTAGTTGAGTAAAGATTTTATTTAAGGGACAATGAATAAGGCTTGTAAGTGCCATATTGTACATTGGAATTGGTTTTTGCTTCCAAAAAATATACTGGAATAGGTATGAATAATGTTTATTGATTTAACTAAGTGATGATAATAAAAGTTGGTTGGGATCTTTTGGAGAGCAAGGACATATTGTGGGCTTAAGTTTTATAAGCCAATAATGATGTTTGGACAAATATAATTCTTCATATCCAAAGTTGCTTAAGTGTGTCCCTGACTCGGCACACTATTTTATGCAACATCGATGCATATGCAAAAAGAGTTATGATGGTTAATTGATGATGGCAGGAGGATGCGCCTTGGGTGGATCCTTGGCTTGAGTCAACTATAATATCAAAGGATGTGATTTTGGCTCTTATATCAAAAGAAAATATAGTTGCTCCAATGTCTAAGTATGATGGTGGACACGACAAGTAGGTAATGGAGCATTTCCAACACCTTTTACAAGGTTGGGACATTGAGGAAAATTCAATGTCATTATTAACAAACCTGGAATTGAGCCCAAACAAACCTATTCTGACTTTATTATATGAGGACCAATATAGTACCGAGTCAAAGTACTAATTGTTATCTATTGATGATGAAAGGTTGGAAGATAATGTTTGGATATATATTTGAAAAAGAAGTGGGCCACAACATGCTCATTGTTTTTTCTAGACTGTGCTTGAAGGAATGTTAATGATGAATACATCATGTATAGATTGTTATTTTGTTGCACAGGCATTATGCCTTCTTTATGTAATCCATGAAGAACCAACCTTGTGTGTATACGTGACTATCCTCATCAAGTCTAAGAGGTGTGGGGATTATCATATTCAACACGCGAAAGAGATAATAAGTTTTACCACAGTAGTGTGTTTAGTTGGTTGTAATCTTCCATGGTATATTATGGTCAATTATAGGATACTATTTCGGTACAACCATCTAGTTGTTATGACAAGTGTAAAATGGGTTTTTCTTTGAGATTCAATAACACATACATTGGGTCTTGTTTGTAATGGGTGTCCTTTCTCCCAACCCAACTTTATGTTAATTTCTATTATTACCAGTTCACTTCACTAAGAAGTTACGAATACTTATATTTTTGTGGACAACAAATACGTATATGCCTAGAGAAGATAATCATGTGACTAACTGGTTGTATACACCCACTTTAAGAGGCTTGGCCCTCATACCCCTTAAAGATCTCATCACACGTGATATGATATGAAGATCTCATCACACGTGATTCCTATATGGTATGTGTTTGGGAATGTGAAAGAAAGGGGAAGGGAAGATTTTGTAAATTATTGGACATTTCCAAACACACGGGGACCTACAACCCTCCCTTCCCTCTCATTTTCCGATCTCCGAAACATACTCATAATGTGTCCACTACAAGAAATTCGTTATTTAGCGACGTCCTTATAGCGACGGCCATGACACCGTCGCTATTAGCGACGGCCAGGCCGTCACAACGACCAGCGCTATAAACATCACCGTTGAAATTTTTTTATTTTTTTTATGTAGGCCGTCGCTACTTGGTAACGTTAGCGACGACTCTAGCCGACGCTAAAGGTATAATAATTTTTAAAAAAAATATTATTTAGTGACGGCCAAAGACCGTCGCTAAAGAAAATTTTTGTTTACCATCGGTCTTCGTAAAGTTAGCGTCGGCTTGATCGTCACTAATTTTTTGTTATTTTTTCACTATATATATAATATTTAGCGCTATATATTCCAAGAAACAAACTTGACGTAACGGTAATGTTCCTTCTCTGTATCGTGGAGGTTGTGGGTTCGATTCTCACAATTGATAAATCGGGGAAGGAAGGATTATTTTTGAAAAGATATTTAGCGACGGCCACGGCCGTCGCTATGTAGTGCCGGTTGATGGGTTTCCTGGCAAATTTACCAGTAGTCCAGTAGTTTTAGAGTAAGTAAGATATCGTATCCACAGGGAGCGGTTTTAACTTGTAAAGTTAAAGTAATTGTATTTTCAATAAAACGTTTCAAAAAGGTTGGTTTTAATACTGAATAATAAAATACTAAAATAAACACAAATAACACGAGAAAATAATATTTAGGACTAGGATTTGATTTCGTTTCATCTCCCCCTTGTGTATTCGAACTCTTTTTCCCTTATTTATGATCGTACTTGCAATTACTTTAGCATTGTTTAATTACAATAATTATAAGGCATGCCCGGTACTTATCGTGCCCGCAAATTCCTCTATAATATCATAATTAAACGCCAAAAGCTATTCTCCACAGGCATTCAAAGTGGCATTTGGCGACCCCGAACATTCCCCGTATTTTGCAATCAGCGCTATCGATTTAACCATACTTTCACATAAGGCACCTACGGAGGGGTGTGTCACTCACTGAACCTCCGATCGTTAGAATACAATCCTTATGCTACGATATAATTAAACCGAGTACCTTTAGCAATCCGAGAATAAGCTTCATGAACAGCTCCGTGCTCACCTACCTCTGATACTAGCCGGAGTTCCACTTTTTGTATCCAGAGCACTAGCCTACCATCCTGGCGCATGCGCGGAGTTGATGTATTACACACAACATAAAGATACCGATAAATTACAAGCATAGAATCATAAATAAAATAGAAAAGAGAATTCTTGTACACAAGGGGATCGAATCTACTACATCAAATCTTACTAGAGAGCTTAGCTACTCATGGTAGCCATTACAAACTACTGAGAAATCTGTCACCTTTCTCAATCTTATACTACTCTCTCTGTGTATCAGTGTTTTGGTCCCAAGGACCGTGTCTATGACCTTTGCAAAGGGCTCTATTTATAGAGTTGGAAAACCTTCAAGGGATCAGGTTGTGATGTCACTGGTGAGTGTTTAATCCAATCAGAGGCTGCATTTTCATTAATTGACGTCACTGTTGTGAAGCTTGACCAATCAGGAGCTTCCCTTTCATTAATTGACGTCACCTGCGTGCGGCTTCATTAACCAGGACATGCGCTTCATGTGCGCTTAGCGCACATGAAGCCTGGCCAATCTGTTCATGCGCTCCACGCGCGCTAAGCGCATATGGAGCGTGTGACTCGCTGCAGCTTTCCTTGATTTGTGGATCTAACCTCTTGATTCCTTTCTGATCTCATCTGATTTTCCTTTATCCCTTTTATCCGAATTATTATTGCATTTATCTGCCTTGGATTTGAATTAAAAAAATTCTTTGCAGGATTCTCTGATTTTCTTTTATTTATTTAATTTCTGAATCTGCAATATCCTCCATTCTGATGCTTTTTCCACTCTTGTCCCAAATCTGCTATAATTCTGCATAAAATAGCAAATTTCTATTTAAAATAGCATCATATTCAAATTTGTATCAAATAAATACAATTATTATAAATATTAATAAAAAGGGATATTTTGGGGCATAAATTACTATTTTAACCTTGATAAATGTAATAAAAACTATATGAAAATAACGCTAATTTTACACTTATCAAATACCCCCCAACTTAATTTCTTGCTTGTCCTCAAGCAAGACACCCTTGCAGTCAAATTTCAAAACACCCTTGATTAAAATTCTCAAAATAACTACAAGGAAAATTTCTTTATTATCTCTTTATTAGGCAGAAGTCACTTTCCAAATTAAGAAAAATTGAGATCAAAAGATATTACCATGACTCAACCAAAATTAGAACATAATCAGCAAGTTGAATTTTCTCAAGAGTAGCAATTAAAGCAATAAACAAAATACCAAGGAATTTTACTCATGCTCACGGGTACTGTTTCCCTCAATATTTTCACCACAGCTGAACAACTAAAATTGATAGTCGTTTCTAGTTCTTAAGCTTGTTTATGGTTAACATGGATCAAAAGGTCTTTTCAAGGTTGTAACGAGGCCGGGTTAACAATAAATTATGGTTTTTCTGGATAAACAATGAACATTTAGAATAGAGAGCATCTTTGGATGTTGCTTTTGATCTTCTCTCCTTCCACCATTTTTTTCTTGATTTATTTCTCTTCTTTGCAGGCCTCTTTCCTTGTTTGAAAATGCACTATCCCCAACTTATTCAATTTACTTTTTCTTTTTGATTTTAAGGGGAGTGATCTTCTTTTTCTTTTGTTTTTCTGTACCTGCTCCTTGGAATTTCAACATTTTCTTCCCATTATTTTTCTACTTGCCACCTTGCTCTCTATCCCAAATGTGTGAGGGACAGTATATATATATATTTATTTTGGCTTGGGTGAACAAGAATAATCAATTAAGGCTCAAAATGGGTTATCAAAAATTTGGAAAAATTGTACCAAGGTTGGCTTTTTGGCTCTGGGCGAATATATTGAAAACAAATTTTTTTTGCCTTTTTCATTTCCATATTTTCCAAAAACATGATAAGCTCCAAAAACTCAATCAATAAAAGTTGACAAACAGTGGTGAAAAACTCTCAAATTTAGTGTTTGGGCTCTCAACTCACCAGTTACTTGTCTAAATTCCTTGATAAAACATTTACTGATTTTAATTAACTCCCCTGATAGATTCTCATGTGAAGTATCCTAATCTTAATTGATTATGGAATTAATCACAGGACCTTTTTTCTTTCCTAATCTGGTTAGTTCAACTGCCCAAACAATAGTGTAACGCCACATCATTTAATGAATATGACACTTAATGTGTTATTAAATTCAATAAATGGTGTGATAACACAGCATTGAAGGTCTGACTTTTTTATACTGACAGTGTATATATATTAAACTCTTTATTTATGTCATGTTCCATAACATGTTAATATTTTAAATATACACCAGACATAAAATAATTTTTTTTTTATTTTACTTTATTCAAACCCATCCATCAAATGTAACCTTATAACATTGATGTCGGTGGGTAATTGGCCATTTCAATATATCAATGGCGATTCGTGAAACATAAATTAGGATCCGATCGGAGTAATATTTTTTTTAAGTAAACCCTCAAAATCATCCCTGAAAGATATGGGGTCGATCACATTGGTCCCTGAAAGATAGTAAATTGTAAAAAAGTCCCTAAAAAATAGTTACGTCAGTCAATAAGGTCCTTCTGTTAACTCCCCTGTTAAAATTAACAGAACTGCACACATGGCAAAAAGATTAAAATTGTTCAAAATAGTCCTCGGTTTGAACTGTCTGATGTGGCAAAAAGATTAAAAGTATTTAAAATAATCCCTGATTGAAACCACTAAAAATGGTCCTTGCCGCTTCACTGAAACCGAAACGTCCATGACCCTTTTCCCTCCAATCCCTCTTCACCTTGTAGCAGAAGTAACCAACTGTTAGAGAGCGATATCGGTTTCTTTTTCTCAACAAATCAAACATTCATCGAACGCTCAAGGTTTGTAGGGTTTCATTGTCAGAGAAGAAGAAACGGTAGCCGTGAGGCGATCACTCTGCTCTTGTTTCCACCAAGGTACAATGATGTCCAATACTTCTTGTTCCTACAATAATTTTTTTTTTTGTGTTCTTCAAATTCTGCTTTTCGTATCATTGGTTGTTGTGTGTTTTTGAAATTTATTTCATGTTGGTATAGATAAAGTGCCTTTGATAGTGTAGGTTTGTTAGTGAAAAAGATTATCAGTGTAACCCTATGTCTGATATTTGTTTGTTTGTTGTGCAAATGTGAGATTTGTTTGCTTTGCATGGTGGGTTTTGTTTGTATATGATTTTGGAATGCATGAAACCTAAATGTGATCCCCTGAATCTACAAAGCATAAAATTGTGTTCCTTTAGTGTGGTCCCGTTGTGTTTTTTAAGCATAAAATTGTGTTCCTTTGAGTATTATAGAATTTTTTGCATGGCATTTCATACCAATATCCAGAATCTCAAACACCCGGGTTTCTTTTTGTCTAAGTTCTAAATTTATGATTTTTGTAGATGACAATAGAAAGAATCACACTCATTCTACATCACAGAGGTTTCCTATTAAGAGAAGAAGGAGTGTTGAAGTATGTTGGTGGGGAAATGTGTTTGTGGGAAGGTTTAGATATAGACACAATTAATAAGTTCACTGTGGAGACTTTGTGCAAGGAACATTATTGTCGAAGGTTTGAGAAAATGTACTGGTTAAAGGCTGGGAGAGACTTAGAGGTTGGGTTAAGGGAATTAGAGAAGGAGGCTCACGTGGTTAAAATGTGTAATGCAGCAAGGAAAAATCAAGGGGAGATTGAGATATTTTTTATTCACCCAATTGAACAGACACCAACATTGAACAAAACCTCAACCCCAGATGTGGCTTCACCTCTGCACACACCATTAAGTTCACCTATCCCTGATATGATTGATGACAGTGATGATTATGACAGTGCTGAGGATAGTGCATATAGACCATGTCCACGTGTTAGTGAAGAAGATGATAGTGTGGTGAAGAAGAAACGTATAATGAAGAATATGACAACACCTGTTAAGAGGATAAAAGGAGCAACAACAAATGACAAAGGGAAGGGAATTTCAGTTAGTTCTAGTAAAAGAATGAAGTCTCCTACTGGTAGGAAGAGGAAAGGAATGGCATGTGTTTCTGGCAGTGGGAATGCAGGGACTTCAATCAGAGGTGAACCCCAAGTTGGTTTAAGGTTCGGTCATTTCAATAGTGTTGATTGAATTATGTCTATGGTTTTGTTTTTTTAATTTATCTCATACAATTCAGGCAACATTTACATTTAAAGTAAATATACAAATGAGTACACAAATAAGGAAAAATAAATTCGAACAACTTTTCATCAATTTCTTCAAGGAATTCATTAATCAAAAGTATGGTCTTCTATACATTCCCAGAACATTTGCACCATAAAATCTTACAAACTACTTAGCATAACCTACACTACTTAATGAACCAACAAAATCAAGAACAACAAACACATGACAGATATGATACATCCCATTCCTATTACACATTTCCTGACAAATCTAACTTCATCCATTAAACTATCAATCTTTACTGTGAGTTGAGTTTTCATCCACACTTCAATTTTATCTCCATATATATTATGCAGAATCCTCGACTACTTCATCAATCCAGCTGAAGCAACTACATTTTTGGGAGTGATCCTGGAATTAAAAAAAATTAAAGGTATATGTCAACACACAAACGAGCTTCATGAACACACAACCTAAATCCCATTAAGGTACCATTACCTTCGGTAGAGGACAAGTATGAAATGCCCTCCCTGGATTTCTCTGCGTTTTTTAGGCCTTTGCAACCACCTTCAAACCACAATGGCACAGACGGGCTACAATAACCATTGATGCCGAGGACGTACTCCAGCTTCCATTGGTGTTTCTCCTATGCGTTCGAGATTGAGGATGCTAAGTTCCACCTCCCATCATCGCGCGTATCTTCCTGTGAGAGGTTTTTAGGGTTTCTGAAAATTGAGGAAGATGATAATGGTGGAGGGAGATGAAGTATATGGTTGAATCACAAGAAGGGGGGGTTGAATTGTGATTCTTTTAAAATTCTGCAATTATATCTTCTAATAAAATTCTGCTCAAGATAAGTTCTTGGTTGTTTATTAGAAGATGGATCTCCACAAGTAGAATTGTAAGTATTAATGCTTATTATGCTGAAAATAGGATTCCTTTGGAGGAATCAATTTAGTTGTCACTTACTTAAGTATTATTAGTTTTGAAAGCTTTTTGTGCACATGCAGAAGTTAAGAAAGTAAGGGAAAGAAGAAAACACAAAGGTTTTTATACTGGTTCACCTATTCCAACCTAAGGCTACGTCCAGTCCCTACCTTCTGTAGGATTTTTCTCACTAACAAATCAGTTACAACCTTTGGGTACACACTACCACTAGTATTCTTTTTCCACAGCCTCTTCAGGCTTTCTACAGAATCACCAAACTCACAGAAACAAATCTTTGCTTACTGCAGCTCCTTCTGCAGAAGCTCAGACACAGCAGAATTCTGCAGAACTTCCATCTACAGATTCTGAATTTTCACAAACTCACACCTGAGCCTTACAACCTCTCCAAATACTTCACCTTATATGTCACAGGAGATTTCACAACATGCGAATCTCCCTGACCTTTTAATCACACGCAAACAAAAAAGGTAAAGTACAAAAAGCTCACTAAAATACAATCAGAGTTGCAGCAGAATATTCAAGTGAGCAAAACTCCCCCTCAACAAATTGTATAAGCAGATTAGAAAGAATTTGAGGAGAGAGAAAAGGTTCCAGAAGCTGGCAGTGAAAGAGCATAGATTATTTTATGCTTCTGGAGTGAGAGGTGTGTTCCATTGTGAAGAGAACACCTCCTTTTATAGGTGAGGAGCCTTGTAGCCGTTGGAATGCATCCAAGATGGTCCAGCTGTGTTGCTGTGATAAGTCTCTTTCAAGTACAGCTGCAAAAGCTGACAGGTACAAGCTAGCTGTTTGACTGGTTTCTTGCTTCTGCAGAACCAGCTTCTGCAGACAACAAAACTGGCTCATTTCTTCACCCTTCCTTCTGTGAATGATTTGAGGATGATTTCTAGATAAATCCAAGTATATTTCAACTTGTGTTACTCAGCCAATTTAGTAAGGAATTTATTTAAGGTTCATTGAGAGATTTGCTGCTTCTGCAAAACTCATTTTTACATATTCCTTCTGCAGGATTGTTTTTGGTCAACTGCAAATGATCCTTATGCTTCTGTGACATGTTCCATGTTCTGTATTTGATATCTTCTGAGAGTTTCTTTAAAAAAGTGATCTCTTCTAAAACAATTTCATTAAGAGCTTTTAGATTGCTTCCTCATGCTTCCGGAGTTTGTGAAGTGTGTTTGTCAGCTTCTGAAAGCTTTTCATATTTGTCCTTCACAGATTTGTCATTCCTTTAATTTATAGTAAATTAAGGGAGCTTTTATATTTGTCCTTCTGCATAATGATACCTGTTGCTTCTGGACACATTCTCAAATGAAATGGTTAGTCCTTTTAGAATCAGAATTATGCTAAGTTGCATTTGATTTGGTTGTCATAAATAAACCACTTTGAAGGGATTCTTGGACCTTACAATCTCCCCCTTTTTGATGATGACAACCTAATCAAGGATCACTTAGATAATTCTGATTTTTAATACCAAACTCCCCCTGCAATTTAGCTTTTATTTGGAAAATAATAATTGCTGCAGATTGCATAATTTCAAGACTGGTTCTTAATTTCAATTATTAAGTTACATAATTCATTTTGATAATTCATTTCCAATGCAGCAGTATGATCATTGAGTAACTTATGCAAAATTCATTTTATATCAACAGATGCAGCAGCATATTTATCAATTGTGTAGCAAGGAAACTTATACAGAAAGCATTCATCATTTTCATTCATCATTGATCGTAGTCAAAAGTCATCAAAAAATCATTAATGTGCAACCCACCTAAAAATCAACCTAAACTACCTACTACTTACTACTTACTACTTCTCCCCCTTTGTCATCAATCAAAAAGCTCAAAGGAATTGTATGGAAAGAAGCAGAATCATCATCTATCACTTGGATGGAGAGGAGTGGTCAGATGATGAAGAGGTAGAAGGCTGTAGCAAGTTCTGGGGTGGCTGAAATTGTGTGAATGGCACAGCTGGGGCCTGAGGTGCAATCACTGGAAGTACAAAATTATTAAACCAAAATTGATGCTGTGTGAACCTCTCAATCATTTCATTTACTGTGTTTTGGAGAGTGTTCACATTGGAAAACAGTTTCTTCATGTCAGACTTGAGCTTCTGGATATTCTTCTCCATGGATTTGGAAGGAGAAGAATTCATTGGTGGTGCTTTAGAAGCAGCAGCATCAGGTTTGGGAGCAGGCTCCTCAGCTAGTTTTTCATTGCTTAATAGCTGTATAAAAGTGTTCATGGAAGAGAGATTGGAAGAAATTGTGGGAATGCGATCTCTGATAGGTGCAGCATCAGGTAGAATTGAATATATCATATGAGAAGCAAGGAACTGATTCACCAATCAGTTCCAAAAGTGTTTGCTGAGGGAGCTGATGGAGTAGCTTCCTTCTGCACCTTCTCTTTTTCTTTCTCTTCAGCTTCTGGTGCAGCAACCATTGGGATTGATGGTATAGGATCTTGAACAGGTAATGGAGAATCAACATTTGGGAGATAAGGAATGTCAGGAATAGCTTGAGACATGTTTGCCAGGGTGTCAGCTGCCAGACCCTCTTCAGGTAATGGTGCTTCTGTAAGAGGAGACTTTGGCTGTGAGACGGCTTCTTCTCCTGTCATGGAATCACTGGACATGGTGGAGGCTCTCAGATTCTTGCTGGATGGTTCTCCAGAAGCACCAGCAGGCTGACTTTTCCTCTTTCTGGAAAATGTCAGGAACTCCTTTTCCTTCTTCCTTTTGGTTCTTGGTGTCGTATTCCTCCTCCTCCTCCTCACTGGGGCTTGAGTAATTATGTGTTGGCTCAGGCTTCCCAATCAACATTCTTTGCACATTTATTTTGCCAAACGTGCTACAAGAGTCACCTGAACTTTCTTCTTCTAAAGGAATGTTATTTGATCTGAAGATTCTGGTTAGAAGCATCCCATAGGGCAAGCTGGCATATGCCCTTTGGGGATTTGCAGAATAAATCATGCTTCTAAGGATTAAATAAGAAAGGGAAAAGGGTTTACCAATAAGGAGATGATAAATGACCATAAGGTCAATGTCAGAAACTCTTTCAAGAGTGCCAGCCCTTGGGAGAATTGAGAAGATGCACAGCTTGTGAAACAGCTTGCAGATAGGGTTAAGCTTGCTTGACAGAAGCTGGGAGGAGGAATGGTGAAGGACTTTCTTTTCAACTTCTTCCTTGGTTACACCAGCAGTAGTGAACCAGTCATCATATAATTGATTCTGATCAGAACTACATCCAAGTACTTCATCCATGGTCTTAGCAGTGACCACAATTGTTGATCCTTTAATGTCTACCACCAAGGAGTTGCCATCACTCCTGTACTGACTAGCAGAAGCATAGAAAGCTTTCATTAATCTCTCATATATTGGCTCATTCACAAGAAGGAAATCTCCCCAGTCCTGCTTCTGGACGAAATGTCCTACATCCCATCCACACTTCTTTATCTCTTTAGCAGAAAGATCTTCCCTGGGATGACTGTCTTCCACTCCCACTTCTCATTGTAGATTTTCAGCACCTCTTTATCCTGGAAGAGGTCCCCATTGGAGTCTTGTGACCCCTCAGAAGGGTCACTCTCTTCTGTACTTCTGCTAGGACTTTCTTTCTTCTGTCCAGCAGATTGAGCTTCTTCTTGGCTATGGAAGAATGAAGCTGTATGGGATGTTGAAGAAGAGTCCACTCCTATAGGTTGATTGGGGTCACTACCTATTGTCTGAAATGCAGACCCAGCTCGTATTCTCTCTGACCTTCTTCTGTAATCAGCAGAGGCAGTTGGAGTTTTAGATTGAGTTTCTGTTGGAAGAATAGAGGAGGTAGAGGGTTGAGAAGGTTGAGGTTGAGTTTGAGCAGGTTGAGGTTCATTTGTTGTGGGTTCAATAGGAGCAAAAACTTGCTCTATTGAGTGGCTAGAAACAGAGGGCTCAACTATGGGGGACTGAGCATGCTGTGGTTCAACGTATGGCACTATTTCATTGCCCATTACAACAAAATCATCAGATTCTGTGAAGAAGGAGTCTTTCTTCTCCATTGCGATTTGCTTAATTCTCATGATGAGAGAAGAATGTAAAGCAGATACAGAGAAATGTGAGATGATTAAACAGAGTATGGCTGGAATATGAAAGGTTTGAGTTTGGAGAGGGCAGTGTGGTGTTCCTTCAGCTGAGAGACTATCCTAAATAGTATAACCTAACTAGCCGTTGCCTTATTTGTGAAGGAGAGAGGGAATGAGGGAGGGAAGGGGCACGCACGTAGTTTTTTAGGAAATTGGTCAATGTCCAACGATTATAAGCTTTTAAATTTCCCTAATTGTGAATCAACTATCCTGCCTGCTTTTAGCTAGAGACAAAAGCCAACTTTCCTCATTCCTTTTGTAGCTTATAGAGGATAAAAAGGCTACAGGTTGGTGCAGTTTGACTTTGCCTAGAATGGATGGAATACATTGAGCTTTGTGAATGAAAGTGACATTTCCTAGTATGAGTTATGTGACTAACATATGTTTGTTAGTCAACAATCACTATTGTGCCGTTTTACCTGATAAGCAGGTGAACAAAAGCAGTTGTGACATTGTCCTTTGAATAAGGATGTCTGCAGAAGCTGAGATTTTTATTTACTAGGTTATGCTATAATTTGCAGAAGATGAATTTTTTATGCACCTTCTCAGGAAAGGTTCTGCATAAGAGAGAATATTTCCATAAATTATTTTAGGCTTGATTCTGCAGAAGGTGAAAATTTAATTTCAAAATCCAGAAGCTGCACACGCCACTGTAACTGTTACAGTTTTGTGTTTCTGCAAAAAAAATATGCTTCTCTATTTGCTTCTGTGGAACTCTCAAGTTCCAGTAGCACACAGATTTTAATTAACACATCAAGAAACCAAATATTTCATATTAATTTTATTTCTAAGAAACACAAATCTCTCTTCAACAAGAGGTTTTGTAAGAATATCAGCAATTTGAAGTTTGATTCAATGAATTTCAGTTCAATGTCATGCTTCTGGACATGATCTCTAATGAAATGATGTTTAATATCAATATGCTTAGATCTAGAATGCTGGATTGGATTCTTGGACAAGTTAATTGCACTAGTATTATCACAGAAGATAGGAATATTAGTGTACCTCAAGCAATAGTCCTCCATTTGATGTTTAATCCAAAGCATTTGAGAACAACAACTTGCTGCTGAAATATATTCTGCTTCTGTGGTGGACAAAGCTATTGTGGGTTGCTTCTTGCAAGACCAAGAGATTAATGATTCTCCAAGAAATTGGCAGCTTCCACTAGTGCTTTTTCTGTCCAACTTATCTCCAGCATAGTCAGCATCATAATAACATGTGAGCTCGAAATTTGTGCCTTTTTTGTACCATAATCCAAGATTTGTAGTTCCAGCAAGATATCTAAAAATTCTTTTTACAGCTGCAACATGTGATTCTTTGGGAAAAGATTGAAATCTTGCACATAGACTTACAAAATGTAAAATGTCAGGTCTACTAGCAGTTAAGTATAATAGAGATCCTATCATTCCTCTATATTCCTTTTCAGAAACATGTTTACCATTTTCATCCAGATTTAAAACTGCAAAGGGATGCATAGGAGTTCCCATGGATTTTGAACCTTCCATTTTATATTTCTTCAAGAGATCTTTAGTGTATTTCTCTTGGTTTATAAAGATTCCATGATTCTCTTGTCTAATTTGAAGTCCTAGGAAGAACTTCAATTCACCCATGAGACTCATTTCAAATTCACCTTTCATAAGTTCAGAAAACTCTTCACACATTTTCAAATTAGTAGATCCAAATATTATATCATCAACATAAATTTGAACAATGAGAAGATCCTTATTGAAAGTTTTTCTGAAAAGGGTAGTGTCAATTTGACCTCTTGAAAATTGATTTTGTAAAAGAAAGGTGCTTAGTCTCTCATACCAAGCTCTAGGAGCTTGTTTCAAACCATATAAAGCTTTTGTCAATTTGAAAACATGATTTGGAAAAGCTTATTTTCAAAACCAGGAGGTTGTTGGACATAAACCTCTTCATTTATAAAACCATTTAAAAATGCACTTTTCACATCCATTTGATAGAGTTTAAAATTTTTTAATGCAGCAAAGGCAAGAAGTATTCTAATAGCTTCTAATCTAGCTACTGGTGCAAAGGTTTCATCAAAATCAATACCTTCTTGTTGGTTGTAGCCTTGAGCTACTAGCCTAGCTTTGTATCTAATTACCTTACCTTTCTCATCCATTTTGTTTCTGAACACTCATTTTGTACCAATAATGGTGTGATTGTTTGGATGGGGTACAAGAGTCCATACTTTGTTTTTCTCAAACTGTTCTAGCTCTTCTCTTTCATGGCTTCAACCCATGATTCTTCATCAAGTGCTTCTTGGACACTCTTTGGTTCAACTTGAGAAAGAAGAGTTGTGTCATTTCTTAGTTGTCTTATGGTTTTTACACCTTCCTCAATATTTCCAATTACTTGGTCATGAGGATGGTAAGTCACAGATTTCCAGCTTCTGGGCAGATTCTGCTTTTGACAGTCAGAATCTTCTCCAGAAGCACCTACAGCTTCTGCAGCCTTTTCTGCAGAACTATGATTTTCAGAAGGCACTTTCTTTGACTGACTTTCATCATCAGAATCTTGCTTGTCACATGCTTGAGAAGGAGAGTTAGCATCATTGAAAATAATATGCATGCTTTCTTCTATTGTTTGATTTTTAAGATTATAAATTCTATATGCTTTAGAGGTGATGGAGTAACCAAGATATATTCCTTTTTCAGATTTAGCATCAAATTTCTCAAGGTTATCCTTATTGTTTAATATGAAGCATTCGCTTCCAAATATGTGAAAATAGGCAATGTTGGGTTTTCTTCCTTTCCATAGTTCATATGGAGTTTTATTAAGGATGCTTCAGATAGAAACTCTGTTAAGTATGTAACATGCAGTGGAAACAGCCTCTCCCCAAAAGTATTTTTGAATTCCACTGTCACTTAACATAGTTCTTGCCATTTCTTGGAGGGTTCTATTCTTCCTTTCTACAACTCCATTTTTTTGTGGAGTCCTAGGACAAGAGAAGTTGTGAGAAATTCCATTTTCATCAAAGTAGTTTTTTTAAAAAATAGTTTTCAAATTCCCTTCCATGGTCACTTCTTACAGAAGCTACCTTTTGGTTTCTTTCATTTTCAACTTTCTTAAGAAAGATTCTGAAAGATTCAAAAGATTCATCCTTAGTAGCTAAGAACAAAACCCATGTGAATCTAGAGCAATCATCTACTATCACAAGCCCATACTTCTTTCCTCCCAAACTAGGTGTTTTAGTTGGACCAAAAAGATCAATGTGAAGCAGTTCTAAAGTCCTTTTTGTAGTTATTACATTTTTGGGATGAAAACTTGACTTAGTGTGTTTTCCCTTTACACATGCTTCACAAATTTTATCTTTATCAAATTTCAGCTTTGGCAATCCTTTTACAAGTTCTAGTTTGGAAAGTTTAGATATAGTTTTCATGTTCAAATGGCCAACTTTTCTATGCCAAATCCATTTTTCATTTTCAAAAGAAGCAAGACAGGTTTGATGTGGAAGTTCTTCTAGACTTATGCTATATATATTCTTGCTTCTGATACTTGAGAATAATACCCTTTAGTAGATGATTCTCTAATTTCACAAAATGTAGGTTGAAACATAACTTCATAGCCACTGTCACATAACTGACTAATGCTAAGAAGATTATGTTTTAACCCTTTCACATAATATACATTATTAATTTGGGTAGAACCTTGCATACCTATCTTTCCAATACCTTTGATTTGAGCCTTGTTGTTGTCTCCAAATGTTACTGTTCCACCTTCCATCATTTGTAGCTGAGTGAATTTGCTTCTGTTTCCAGTCATATGTCTGGAGCATCCACTATCCAAGAACCATAACTCTTTCTTCTTGGACCCTTTTGTTTGTTCCTACAACAGAAGATAACAAGGCTTTAGGTACCCAAATTTTCTTGGGTCTTGTGAGGTTAGATACCTTCCTTCTAGTACTCCTTTTTCTTTTGTAACAGTTTTGGTCATGGTGTCCAAGCTTGTTACACAAAGAACAATGAGGAGGTTTCCTTTTGGCTAGAACAAAAATTGTTTTGTGTGATTCTGAAAACTTGTTTTGATTAAATCCTAAACCTCTTTTGTCTGAAGTTTCTCTACTGTTTCCTATTAATTTATTCAAGTTGTGAGTACTGTTTACAAATTTACACAAATCATTTTGAAGTTCATCAATTTTCTTTTGTAGAAGCAGATTTTCCTTCTACAGACTTGCAGTTTTTTCTGCTTCTGCATAACCATTTCTTACAGTTTTGACTTGTTCAGATAACTTAAAGTGAGATTGTTGGAGACAGTGATTGGTTTTAGTTAACCTATTATTATCTTCTCTAAGTATGTCATTTTCTTCTTTTGATTTAACTAATTGTTCTTTAAGAAGAGCACATTTTTGTGCAAGTGTGTGTGAGTCAGATAATAAATTTTCAAAAGCATCTTCAAGTTCTTTATATGCAGAAGGAGTATAGGTAATTGCCTCATCTTCTTCATCTTCTCCAGCCATGAAGCACAAATGTGCAGTTTCAGCTTCATCTTCTTCTTCTACAGAGCTGTTAGAATCATCCCATGTAGCCAACATGGCCTTCTTCTTCTGGAATGGTCTTGATTGTTTCAGCTGTGGACACTCTGCCTTGATGTGTCCTGGTTTGTTGCATTCATAGCATATGATAGGACCTTTGCTGTTTCACTTTTTGGTCATTCCTTCTTGAAATTGAAAAATTTCTTTCCTTTGCCTTTTCTTCTGATCAACCTTTGTATTCTCTTTGATATAAAGGCTAGCTCATCATCATTTTCAGAAGAGGATGATTCTCCTTCTGAAGGTTTATCTTCTGCAGAAGCACTTCTTCTGGATGCGCTTGCTTTTAGAGCTATTGACTTGTCTTTTCTTGGCAATTCATCCATGAGTTCTTGTTCATGGACTTTTAAAGAGCCAAGAAGCTCATCCAGCTTGAGTACAGCTAGATCCTTTGCTTCCTGAATTGCTGTAACTTTTGTCTCCATATTCTCGGGAGACTTCTAAGTATTTTTCTTACTTGTTCTTGATTTGAATAGCTTTTACCAAGTGATTTTAAATCATTTATAATAATAGTAAACCTACTAAACATTTCATTTATAGTTTCATGTTCAATCATGTTAAACATTTCATATTGGTGAATTAAAATGTTGATTTTAGATTCTTTTACTTGGTCTGTTCCTTCATGAGAAATTTTTAAAGTATCCCATATTTCTTTTGTTGTGTTGCAGCCAGCAACTTTATCATATTCACCTCTACATAATGCACAAAGAAGAAAAAATTTAGCTTTAGAGTTTAGAAGATACCTTTGTTTGTCATCTTGTGTCCATTCTTCTCTAGGTTTGAGTTTTGGTGCTTCTTCAACAATTTCAGATTCACCTTCTGTGGAAGGAGACAGAACTCTGGTTCTTCTTGTAGTGGGAATGTAATTCCCATTTTCTATAATATCCCATAGATCAATATCTTGAGATTCCAAGAACAATTTCATTCTATCCTTCCAATAGTAATAGTCTTTTCCATTGAAAGCTGGTGGTCTGTTTGTGGATGATCCTTCTGGAATGAACATTGCAGCTCCATGGTTTGCCATGCCCTTGATCTTTTCCTCTCTCACTGTTAAGTGAGTTCAACCCAAGAGGCAAGCTCTGGTACCAATTGAAGTATATGGTTGAATCACAAGAAGTGGGGGGTTGAATTGTGATTCTTTTAAAATTCTGCAATTATATCTTCTAATAAAATTCTGCTCAAGATAAGTTCTTGGCTGTTTATTAGAAGATGGATCTCCACAAGTAGAATTGTAAGTATTAATGCTTATCATGATGAAAATAGGATTCCTTTGGAGGAATCAATTTAGTTGCCACTTACTTAGGTATTATTAGTTTTGAAAGCTTTTTGTGCACATGCAGAAGTTAAGAAAGCAAGGGAAAGAAGAAAACACAAATGTTTTTATACTGGTTCACCTCTTCCAACCTGAGGCTACGTCCAGTCCCTACCTTATGTAGGATTTTTCTCACTAACAAATCAGTTACAAACCTTTGGGTACACACTACCACTAGTATTCTTTTTCCACAGCCTTTTCAGGCTTTCTACAGAATCACCAAACTCACAGAAACAGATCTTTGCTTACTACAGCTCTTTCTGCAGAAGCTCAGACACAACAGAATTCTGCAGAACTTCCATCTACAGATTCTGATTTTTCACAAGCTCACACCTGAGCCTTACAACCTCTCCAAATACTTCACCTTATATGTCATAGGAGATTTCACAACATGCGAATCTCCCTGACCTTTTAATCACACACAAACAGAAAAGGTAAAGTACAAAAAGCTCACTAAAATACAATTAGAGTTGCAGCAGAATATTCAAGTGAGCAAAACTCCCCCTCAACAATTTTTATAAGCAGATTAGAAAGAATTTGAGGAGAAAAAAAGGTTCCAGAAGCTGGAAGTGAAAGAGCAGAGATCATTTTATGCTTCTGGAGTGAGAGGTGTGTTCCATTGTGAAGAGAGCACCTTCTTTTATAGGTGAGGAGCCTTGTAGCCGTTCGAATGCATCCAAGATGGTCCAGCTGTGTTGCTGTGATAAGTCTCTTTCAAGTACAGCTGCAAAAGCTGACAGGTACAGCTGGCTGTTTGACTGGTTTCTTGCTTCTGCAGATCCAGCTTCTACAGACAGCAAAACTGGCTCATTTCTTTACCCTTCCTTCTGTGAATGATCTGAGGATGATTTCTAGATAAATCCAAGTGTATTTCAACTTGTGTTACTCAGCCAATTTAGTAAGGAATTTATTTAAGGATCATTGAGAGATTTGCTGCTTCTGCATAACTCATTTTTACATATTCCTTTTGCAGGACTGTTTCTGGTCATCTGCAAATGATCCTTATGCTTCTATGACATGTTCCATGTTCTGTATTTGATATCTTCTGAGAGTTTCTTTAAAAAAGTGAATCTCTCTTCTAAAACAATTTCATTAAGAGCTTTTAGATTGCTTCCTCATGCTTATGGAGTCTGTGAAGTGTGTTTGTCAGCTTCTGGAAGCTTTTCATATTTGTCCTTCACAGATTTGTCATTCCTTTAACTTATAGTAAATTAAGGGAGCTTTTTATATTTGTCCTTCTGCAGAATGATAACTGTTGCTTCTGGACACATTCTCAAATGAAATGGTTAGTCCTTTTAGAATCAGAATTATGCTAAGTTGCATTTGATTTGGTTGTCATAATTAAAATCACTTTGAAGGGATTCTTAGACCTTACAGGAGAGGCAGGGGAAAAAGAAATACATTGGGAAGAATTCACATATTCAGTTTAGTCCCTAACATACACTTTAGTGAAGCAGCAAGGACCATTTTGAGTGATTTCAATGAGGGATTATTTTGAATACTTCTAATCTTTTTGCCACATCAGACAGTTCAAACCAGAGACTATTTTGAATACTTTTAATCTTTTTGCCATGTGTGTAGTTTTGTTAACTTTAACAGAGGGGTTAACAGAAGGACCTTATTGACTGATGTAACTATTTCTCAGGATTTTTTTTATAATTTACTATCTTTCAGGGACCAATGTGACCAACCCCATATCCTTCAGGGACGATTTTGAGGGTTTACTCTATTTTTTCAAGTATAGTTCATTTGCTATCATATAATATTGTTTCAATAACTTTATTATAATTGTAATAAATAACAAACCGCAATATCAGGTATTTTTAAATTTAAGAGTAAACTAGTAAATCAGTCCCCGACTTTTTTGGGGTTATGCAGTTTAATCCCTAAGAAATAGGAAAACTCAATATAATCCCTTACTTCTTGCTTTTTCTAACACTATAGTCCAACAATGTGTTTCCTGTTAATTTTTTCATGACGTCTCACGTTTAGTGACAATATATCACACTATTTGTCACTATAGTGTCCAATGTGGCACAAAAATGACGTGATTTTGTTAAATTTATAGCTTGAAATATTTCAACTTCAACAGTCGTGTGCTTCTCTATTCTCCTTTTTTTCTCCCTTCTTTCCCTTCTTTTATTGATAGGTCTCAATCTAATGACATTATTTTTGCGTTCCGATGGCAAATAGTATGATACAGTGTCACTAAACGTGACATGTTATAAAAAAATTAACGAAAAACATACAGTTGGACTATAGTGATAGAGAAAAATAAAAAAGTCAGGGATTATATTGTATTTTTTTATTTCTTAGAGATTAAACTATATGACCCCAAAAAAATCAGGGACAAATTTGTTATTTTACTCTTAAATTTAATATGTAATTCATATCAATTCAATTGTAAAAATAGTATAATTTTTTATTTTTAAATATCTAAATTTATGTAAATGAAATATTTAATACTCAACTCAATTTTTAGCCAACATCAATTAAAAGTAAAAGTAATCAAATTAATAAGTTTCAGATTTCACAAACTTGAAACAAAACCTGCACACACAATATATTTAGTACTCTTAAGTTAAAATTAATTATTTTTATTTAACATGATTTTTTTTTACAGTGGCAAAATCCCACTTATGTACGTGTATTATCATTTTAATAATATCAATTAAAAAAGCATATCATTTATTAATTATACATCTAAAATACCACTACTATCCAAACAATTTTCACAACGTTAAAATCACTTTTTAAATAAAGATTTATAAAGATAAAACAATTTTTTTTATCTTACTTCTAAGTAAGATGAATTATATTAAAAAAAATCTCTAAGAGATAAATATGTTTTTAACCCCTAAAAATATAATGAAATTTTTTTTCTCTCTTTTACTTTTTTCATTGATTTTGATCATTTATTTTTAAAATCACATATTTTTAATTATTTTTATTAATTATACTATACTAAGCCATATTCATAATTTCACCGCGATTTTTCGTTAATAAAATTTCACATAAAATTTCTTATGATTTTTTCTCTTCATCAATAGTAAAAAAACTACCAATTTTTTTTATAAAAATATTATTGTGAAATTTATTTACTTTATTCCTATAATTTGAATAAAATTTTCTATAAAATTTGAAAATAAAACTCAAAGAAAAGTTCATAAAAAAATTTACATAAAATATTATTATTTCATCACTTATTCGAGTATAAGTAACAATGATAATAAAATCATATAATTTTAAAAAATAAAACCAAAACTATACTAAATTTCAATATATTTTCACGAACAAAATCATCTTTAATGCAAATGGACACCAAACCCTCGTCCAAGCTTTCAATTTTGGTTCAATATCACAAGGACTTGGTTTTTTTATCACGTCGTCAACTCAACTCGAGTGTCATGAACTCGGGCGAGTCACGCGATTGAAGGAGACTCGGCGTGTTTTAAAAGTGAGCGGAGGAAGCGAAGGTAGTTCATTTTGATGTTCATTCATTCATGCCCCGCGAATTCACCTTCGTGTTTCGTTCACTTCAGCCATTAAACACCAGGTTCTCTCTCTCTCTCTCTCTCTTCTCCCTCTCCTTCACGTTAACGTGTTTGATGCTCTCTCAACTTCAATAACATACACATATGCAAATCATCTACAATTGTTACCATTACCCATTTATTTATTTATTTATTTTTTATCTCTTGAGTATTTCCTTGCTTGATGCTTACCCTTTCAAGTTTCAGCATTTGACGTTCCTACCACTTACTCAGAGGTTAACAAATACTCACCTTTCTCTGTCATCAACGTGTATTGTGTACCCGTGCTGCTGCTCTTGATTGTGTGTGATAACATAGGACACTGTGAAAGATACTTGAAATATTTTTGGGTCCTTAATATTTCGATTAATTGTTATCAGTATGTGCTTGTAATGTGGGTGTGCTCAACCTTTGTGTCAATGAATGTGCTTGTTATCTTTTGGTTTCCATGATTTCTTTTACTCTTCCTCGGTTATACGTCCGAGTCAGTTTGTAATGTATTAATCTGCAAGCGCTTTGATTGTGAACTTGTATACAGATGGATCTGGGGTTTGTTATCTTCTTGTTGCTTGGTAATCAAAATTCTTCGCCTTTATGTCATTTTCCACACAGGTTTTTTATTTTTTATTTTTTTCCCTGGTCATTCTCTGGTGTAATTATTTTGAAGCTGTGTTAGCCATCGAAGAATGTTGTTTTTGTGAAGGAGTTGACAAATTTTGCTTTTCTTGTGAAGAAAATTAATAGCTTTTTATGTGAGTGGTTTTGGTATCCATGTCGAGGATTTTGATGCTTTATCGTATTGGCACTTTCTGTAGTTTCAGCTGTGTTCTAATTTTCTTTGGTTCAGGAAAAAAATAATTGGTTTTGTTGTCAGAAACCCTTTTGGAATTACTGGCCAATGAAGAATTCCCTTCCCAAAAATTGCTCCTGTTACTCATACTCTAATCTTGAGTTCATGGATATCTGATTTTTTTGAGAAGTGATGAAATAATTGAAAGTGAAAACAATTGGACTATTGGAGATCTAATTTTTTGTTAGATAGCTAATATGCAAAGGGTTGAAAAGTTAGGAGACAACGATTCAATTCCTTATGGATAGTTGAATACTAATAGTTATAGAATCTGAATTCCTTCAATAAGCATGATGCTTTGCGAAACCAATGGCCTGGTAAATATGAATGGCTGGTGGGTAACTCTGTAGTACATTACTTTTATGCCTAGTTCTAGTTGCAACTCGTGTTTGAAGTATTGTCCTTGATATTGTTATCTAATCTACATTTCCTTAGTAATATTTCTTCTCAAGCTTTTATTTGAGTTTATAGTTATTAGATTCATTATCTTATTTATATTTCTTGGCAGATGGAGTCAGTTCAGCAGAATGATAACGACGATTTCATGGAGAATGCATCTAATGATCCTCCTAGTTCTTCTGATATGAGCAATATAGTTGGAGCCCCACAGGTGAATCCTCGAGTAGGTCATGAATACCAGGTGGAAGTTCCTTCCATGATAAAAGAATCAGAGCGGCTTCAACTTCTAATGAATCCTGCTGATTCAGAAGTTGTTCATGATAATTCACTTTCCTTTGCGATTGGTTTGCCCATCCCAGTCACATGGATACATAATGAAGTGAAGGATGGTGGACATGGGTGGGCATATCATGAAGATATTGATGGTACGGTCAATGCAGTTGAACCTAAGAAAGCAACTGATGTAAAAAAGAATGGCACATCAGACAATGGAGAAGAACTGAAATCAAGCACATTTCAATCTGCGATGACAATAGACAGTAAGTCAGGTCAACTGGGCAAAAGCAAAAAATATGTAATTGCCCCTGGCAGACAGAGTAACTCCTGGAGTGATGCTGATGCAAAAAGTTTTCTCCTTGGTTTGTTTATTTTTGGGAAGAATTTTATTCAGATAAGAAGATTTTTAGAGAACAAAGGGATGGGGGAAATACTGTCATTTTACTATGGGAAGTTTTACAAAACTGTAGATTATCGTAGATGGTCAGAGTGCAGAAAGATGAAAGGGAGAAAATGTATGATAGGACAGAAACTTCTTACCGGACGGAGGCAAGATGAACTATTGCGTCGCTTGATTCACCATGTCTCTGAAGAATCTCAAATTACTTTGCTACAGGTATTCAACTGTCTCATCTCATCTCCAGTGTTGTTATTAATGAACTACAATAAGCATATTTCAATTGCCTGATGATTGGTTTAGCCTGTGTCACTGCATTCTGTGATTTCAAAATTTCTTGCATTCTCCTGTGTCACTTTCTCTGATGTAGTCCTTTGTAAGTTGTAATGTTGATTTTTTTCCCTGTAATTTTAAATATGGTTCTTCAACTTCTTTCTTGAAGTGCTGTGATTTTTTTATGACAGTCATAATTTTGTTTAGCAATAATCTGGTTCAGATGGTGCGTAACATATATAATGATTGTCTGTGCATTTTTAATGTGTATATTAACCATGTAGAAGAATAGAAGCGATCAGCAATAAAGGACTCAATATCTTTTGGAAATACCTTTTTATTTGTGTTTATAAGATTCAAATGATACTTAGATTGTTTTTTCTAGTCCATTTGATGTTATAAAGTGAAAGCTTCACTAGTTTATGAAGCATCATATTTATTTCATATTACATACTATACATAAGATACAATGGTAATTAGAGTGTAATAGCTGATTGAATTATTATCCTGTTCTGATGTATGGATGATTATTTGAACCTTTATGGCCATACTGATATTTTTCTCACCATTCCAGTAGATTCATTTCTTCAGTCCTCACTTTGCTGTCTATATTCTATAACCAGGTTTCTAAGTCATATGTGGAGGGCAGAGCTTCTCTAGAAGAATACATATCTTCTTTGAAGTCTACTGTTGGGCTTGGCATTCTCGTGGAAGCTGTGGGTATTGGTAAGGAGAAGGAAGACCTTACAAGCCTTGCTATGGATCTTGGGAAGAACAATAGGGTGTTTTCAGCACCAACTTCCAAAGCTTGGTCTTCTCTTGGAACCAGTGATATAATGAAATTTTTGACAGGAGGATTTCGACTGAGCAAAACCAAAAGTAATGATCTCTTCTGGGAAGCTGTTTGGCCCCGCTTACTTGCAAGAGGTTGGCACTCTGAGCAACCAAAGAATCAAGGCTATGTCAGCTCCAAAGGTCATCTGGTTTTTCTTATCCCCGGTGTTAAGAAGTTTTCAAGGAGAAGGCTTGTCAAAGGTGATCATTACTTTGATTCTGTTAGTGATGTCTTGAGCAAGGTAGTAGCTGAACCAAATCTTCTTGAGCTTGAAGAAGAAGCTAAAGTTGGTAGCTGCAATGATGACGAGCCAGAAAAGGGATCAGATGAGGATGATCAGTTTGATTATCATCGTCAATGTTACCTCAAACCCCGAGCTTCTACTTACAATGAAGATCATATAAAATTCATGGTTATCGATACCAGTTTGGTGCATGGAGGGAAGTCATCTGATTTAAGGGAATGGAAATCTGTACCTGTTAATTCAGTGGATAAAACTGAGGTAGATGCTGCTGATATAGCATATAAAGGGGAAAAGCATATGAGGAAAGTAAACCATAACAAGGATATGTCTGAAAGCAACAATCAGAAATTGACAAAGTTCACAGTGATTGATACCAGTATGGTTTATGGAGGAAAATTACTGAAGGTGAGAGAACTGAGATTTCCACCACTTGAATTGCAAAATGCTTCTAAGATGACTGGTATTTCAAGAGAGAGCAAGGGTAACTCTTCTTCTGATGATTCACCAAGTGTGGTAGAAGCTAATATGCAGATGTATGGCAAAAAGAATATGAATTATACTGATAGCCAAAAAGCAGTATCTGAAAGTGACCCGACCAACCAAAAAGAAGCATATGGTAATCCACAAAATGATGCAAACAAAATGGTAGAAAGCCAGCAAAATCAGAAGAACCGTGTGTCTGATGATAATCGACTAAAGAAGACCATAAAGCATCAATTCAGTAGGAGAGGAAGATCAGGTCATTCTAATCATGCAGCTCTGCCTATTAAAAGAAGGAGATTAACTGCTTGTGCTAAGGCAGAGACAAGCCGTGTCACTTCAGGAGGCTTGGGATCACAAAAACTAGCATTCTCTCAGTCTTCAAGCCTACCAGATGCCAAAAAAAGTATTGGTGGTCCACTTAGTCGTCAGCAGAATGGAAGTTCCATTGCTCCTTCAGCTGACAGAAGTTTGGAAAAGAATAATGAAGAAAGCATTCTCAAGGACACTCGTCAATGCATGAGCATTTCTTGTGCTAAAGTTGGGAAATGTGGACCACTCTTGCCAGTCACCTTCAACATACCCCAGGATCCATTGAAGTCTAAAAATGATGAAATGATGGCAATGGAGGAGGAAGATGGGCAGTGCCTAAAGGCAAATGATCCATGTTTAACATCTGATACTCAGGAGGTTGTTGAGGAGTCACTGAGAACCTCTTGTGATAGTTCTATGGAACAACCGGCTAATATAAATCCTAGGAGGCATAGCACAAGAAACCGACCATTGACAGCTAGAGCATTGGAATCTCTGGCAAATGAATTCTTGCATGTGCAAAGGAGACAGAAAAGGAAAGACATCCAGACACACAAAGATCCTTTCAATCCTATCCGCAGGGCTCGCACAAGAGGCAAAACAGTGCTGCGTCGCCATTGTTCAGATCATGGCACTGATGTTTTAGTCCCACCAGAAGAAAAGCATTTAAATGGAGATTGTAGTGTTAGCAAAATATTTGCAAGTCAATAGATTAAATTAAGGAATAGCGGTCTATTATACTAGTTATCTTTGAAACTACCTGCCTATATGTCATCATGAAGTTTTGGCTTTTAGAAGCGAATTCATTTTGAAAGTGCTGATAACAAATTGTGTTCTAAAGCTGCCGGGGTGATACAAAATACTGTACAGAATTTTGCCAAGCTTAAGAGAATGTTGATGAAATCAGCTTTTTATATTTAAATGGAATAGGAGATTGCTGCTCTAATTGTTTGTGTTATTATTTCTTACAATGTTGAAAAAGGTGATCAGTTTTAACTTTTAGCCCCAATTTGGTAGAATGGAAATGGGGGAGAAGAGAAGTGAGATGGGTGGAAGTGGAGGGAAATAGACCTATTTCCTTTGTTTGGTGACACAGTGGAAATGTGGAGAAATACACATTTTTGGGGGGTCCCACGCCTTTTTTATTTCTCTCCAAATCAGGTGAGAAATGCAGAGAAATGGACGGCTGCTCAGGCAATAATCGATTATTTTGTATCGATTATTTTGTGTAATCTGATACAAAAATCGATTATTTTGTCAAATTTGATACAAATAATCGATTATTTTGTCAAAATAATCGATTATTTAGTCAAAATACTCGATTATTTTGTATCAAAAATCGATTATGTTGGTTCTATTTCTCACCTATTTCACTCACACCAAACAATCTACTTTCACATTTCTCTTTTATTTCTCACCCATTTCACTCACACCAAACAATCCTTATTTCTCTTCTATTTCACCTCCATTTCTCTTCCCACTTCTCTTCTATTCATTTCTTTTCTCTCAATTTCTCTACTCCCACCAAACAAAGCATTAAGGGTAAATGAAAAAACAAGGAAATCGTTGTAGTTTAGGAAAAAGAGCACATGGTTCATAGCTATTTTTCTGCTTCTAGCAATTTCAGTTTAAATGCATACAATTATTAAGAGCATGATTGGTTTAGGGTTGAAACGTGGTAAACTCACGTTTTGAACGCTAGAAATAATTGGTTTGGGAAATTCAAACTTGAGTTTGACAAGTTTCAATACCAAACCAAATAGACACTAACTACCATATTATTAACGTGGAAAGTGAGATTATGAGTGTGTTTGTTTGTGATTAAGATTTTAGAAATAATTAGAATCATAAAAAAAGAATTCTGATTATAGTTAAAAGTTATTCTTAGGAGGGGAGGAGAGTGATTTTAATGAAGGGGAGGGAAGGTGACATTTTATTTGTTTAGTTCAAAGAGGGGAGGGGAGGGAATGAAAAATGACCTCTTACATATTTGGTTCACAAGGGGAGGAGGGGGAAAATAAAATTAATTTATTTATATACCTCTTTATTTTTATAACACAGTTGTATTAATATAAGTGTAGGGGTATTTAAGCCATTTTAATTATTTAACTCAAGCTCTCCCTCCCCTCCCCTCCAAATCCCCCATTATTGGAGGGGAGCAAAAATAACTTTTTGAAGGATTTTGGCCCCCTTCCATCCCCTCTTAAAAATTAAACTAAACATAAAAACTCATTTAAAATCTCTCCCCTTCCCTCCAACCAAACATAGGCTTAGAGTTACTTACTTCTTAAAATAATGAAGTGAAATAGAATAGATAAAATGTAAGAAAAAGAAAATGTTTTATGATTATGGCCCCGTTCGGAAATATAACTTATTTAAGTGCTTATAACATAAGCTCTTATTTAATAAGCACTTAATGAATAAACTCTTAAAAAAGTATATGAAAATTAAAGAGCGTGCAGTGTACTTAAATTCTCCATAAACTGAAAACAGCTTATGAGCATGTCATAAGATCTTTTCATAAGTTTACCCAAACAGTTACATAAGTGTTTATATCATAAGATAAACTCAAATAAGCTCTTCCAAATACCACCATAACCAAACATAAATTTGCTTCTAATTTTAATAAAAATATCTAAAAATTAAAATTACTTTTTTTATATAATCTAAGAATTAATTATTTTAATCTTAAACAAACTTGCCCTATTTATTCTCTGTGTTCTCTCTCATATTTTTGAGACATTATTAAATCTTGGCCTAAATATGTTTTTAGTCCTTATAAATAAATGTTATTTTGTGTTTAGTCCTTGTAAATTTTTTTTTGTTTTTCATCCCTATAAATTTTTTCGTTTGTCATTTTTGTTCCTATCGTTAACTTTAAGCTTATGTGGCTAACAGAGTGCCACATTATCATGCCACATGTGATTTTTATGCTTTGCTTAAATTTGTTTTTAGTCCCTATAAATATGGTCTTTTTGTTTTTAATCACAGTTAATGCTCTTCACCCCTCCTTACTCGTGTGTTTAATGGGGATCGAAACTTGAAGCTTTTCCCATAATATCAGTTTGCGTTGCCAATTGAGCCACAATTCTTTAGTACATGTTTTTAGTTATTGTTAACTATACTCCACTAACTCATATTTGTAGCTCTTCTACAACTTTTTCCCTGTAAATATTCACCCTAAACCCTGAATATTCACCTGATTTTTCTTTCACTTTTCTTTCTCTAAAAAATTTATTTGCAACAGATTTTCAATAAATCATTATTTTTTTACATTAAAAATGTTGTTTGTGAAAATTCTTTAATTTACTGCAAACTTTAGTACATGTTTTTAGTTGTTGTTAACTATACTCCACTAACTCATATTTGTAGCTCTTCTACAACTTTTTCCCCGTAAATATTCACCCTAAACCCTGAATATTCACCTGATTTTTCTTTCACTTTTCTTTTTCTAAAAAATTTATTTGCAACAGATTTTCAATAAATCATTATTTTTTTACATTAAAAATGTTGTTTGTGAAAATTCTTTAATTTACTGCAAACATATTTATAGAAAAAATTCAGCAAATTTTAAGACATGCAATAAATTTTCTATGAATTTTAAAATTCATATAAAAATTTAAAATAAAATTCATAAGAAATATTGCTATATTAATATTATTATTTTTTGTTTAACCATAAGTGAACATCACTATCATGGTGGGGCAAGCTCTCCCAACGAGAATTTTTTCCATTCACAAGACTCGAACCCGAGACCTTACTTAAGGGGAATCAAACATGTACCACTTGAATCAACCTGCGCTGGTTGCTATATTACTATTATGACTTAACACAAATACTAACGAGAAATAAAAAAATAAGGATTTAATTTTAAAAAATAAGGACCAAGACCAATAAAAATAAGGATTTAATTGATATACACTCTAGTGTAAAGAAGTTTTACACAAACATCCAATAGTGTGTTGCCACATCATTTAATGAATGTGACATCTATGTGTTATAAATTCAATAACTGATGTGGCAGCACATCATTAGATATCTGTGTAAAATTTATTTACACTGACCGTGTATATATATTAAACTCAAAAAATAATGAGGAAGCAAAATTAAATTTAGTTATATTTTCAATGCAAAAAAAAATATTTAACCCCTTTTAAATTTGAAGTGTGTTTGGTAAGTCATTTCAGCTAGCTGAAAGTTGAAATTAGTAGCTAAAACCATTTCAGGTGTGTTTGGTAAGGTAGTTTTTTTAAAAAAGCTTTAATTTTCAGCTATTAGCTGAAAATTAATTACAAGTTTAGCCCTCAACCACCCTCACTTATCATTATTTAATAATTAATGTTGTCCTTATATGTCATTTTACCATTTTCAGCTACTTTTACCAAACACATTCAATAGTTTTTCAGCTAGCTTTAAGCTTTTAGTGAGCTTTTCAGCTTTCAGCTAACTTTACCAAACACACTCCAAATTAAACAAACTTATGGCCTGTTTGGTTTGCATTTTCATTTCCTGTTTCCATTTTCTGTTTCATGTTTTCTAAAATTTTACAAAGGAAAACTGGAAATGCTGGAAACAAAAATTTGCTGTTTTCAGCATTTCCAGTTTTTCCTTTGTAAAATTTCAAAAAACAGGAATGAAAACAGAAAACGTTTCCTCAAACCAAACAGGCCCTTAACAGGCCGGGGCCTGTTTAGTTTGAGGAAATGTTTCATTTGGAAAAATTCAGAAAACATGAAATAAAATGAAAACAATAAATGAAAATGCATACTCTTAGGAAAAGGGGACATAAAAATGGAAACAGGACATAAAAATACAAACCAAGCAAAAAATGAAAATGCAAACCTACCCTTCGGTCCTCAGTTGCTTTTCAGGTTTAGAACGACGTGGTTTCAGCTTCACACATTAAAAAAACTTAAGTCCTCACTTGCTTTGCGTCTGCGTCCTTTCTCGTCTCTCTCTGTCCTATTCCAGAAACTCAATCTCACAGAAACAGAAGAAAAACTGTAACCCTAACTCCCTAAGAACTAAGATTTCCGGCCATTCAAGCTGCCAAACGAAGCTCCTTCGCACCGCTGTTTCTGTGGCGCTCGCTTTGAGCATTCCTCCGTCGCGCGCCGTGAGCAATCCTCTGTCGCGCCGCTGTGAAGCTTCTTCTCCGGCGTCTGTCCGTCGCGCAAGGTCCATCTCCGGCGCTGCTCTTCGCGTGAGCCCCATCTCCGGCGGCGCTTCCTGAACCTGCAGCTATTGACTCACCTCCTTACTCCAAAGGGTATGGTTCTGTTATGTGCCTTTTGTCATGAGCGAGGTTCATATTATTGCTCTGTTGTTCTGCTACTCTGTTGCTCCCCAATGGGTCATGAAAATCTGTGAATGAATGTTTGTATTCTAAATTGAGAATTGATCCTCTGTTGCTCTCACAGTTTCACTGTTACTCGATTCCGAATAGCCATGGCGCATGAGAAAGGAATGAAAATATGTGACTGAATGTATGATTGTGTGTATTTTAAATTGCAAATTGATCATGCCTTCTAATTGCGAATTTGTGAATGAATGTCTTCTAAATTTAGCTTAGAAAATTTGCAAATCTGAATGTATTGCAACTTTTGCCTTCTAATTGCAGTATAACTTATATCAAGCTGTATCAGTGTATCGCTTTGGATTAGAAAATAACATAGAAATTTCAAATTCACACATGTTTCCAAAAAATAATTGAGATGTTTTGGATTGCATGATAGAAATGGTTTTGAATTTGGAGTAACAGTTAAATTATAGTTAAATTATATTACACCTATGTTTAGGGGTGGGAGTCACGTAGACCGCCTGGTAGGAGCCTACTACTTGGCTTGATTAAAGCCCGGCCTGCCCTAGCTTGTTTATTAAAAAGATAGGTCTGGGTTTTTTATAAAGCTTATTTATATAAACAAGTCAGGTTGAGGTAGGTAAAAAAGCCTGTTTAACCTGTCAACCTGTCAGGTGGCCTATATAAATATTATAATAATTAATTAATATAATTATATATTTATATTAATTATTTATAAAATTACTTTATTATAGTATATTTTTAATTTTATTTTTTAAAACTTTTTTTACAAACTAATTCAAATTCAGAAGCTGAATTGAAAAATTGAATCTCTCTGCCTTGAACGAACCCTAAACACAGAACTTCTTCCAGCTCCGCATCTCTGCCCTTACCCTAGCCACTGCCTCGGGCTCCGCCGTTCGTCGCTGCGATCCGTCTCCGTGGCCGTGCGTCTCTGCCTCCGTCTCCGTGGCCGTGCGTCTCTGCCTCCGTCTCCGTGGCCGTGCGTCTCTGCCTCCGTCTCCGTGTACTCCGCCTCCGTCTCTGGTAACATCTCTTCTTTCTTCTTCTTTTTGTCCATTTTTCAAATAGTCAACAACTCAGCATATTTATTGCTCTAGAGTTGAAAGAATAATCTGTATGGACCAACTATTTTCTTTGGACACTGATATCTTGCCTAGAACTTGCTCAATTTTGTGTAAATGCCACTCTTTTCTTTATTGAGTTTATTTTCCAGGGGCGGTGTTGGGTGTTTGTATTCTCATCCATTTTAATTGACCTTTTTGGTGGTGTTAGCAATTCTTTCCAGGGGGTGTGAATTGATGAAATGACCGCATCCTAAACATAGATTGTTGCATTGTTAACAGAATGTAGCTCTGCTGAATGTGCAGACATTTTGTTCCATCACCTAATTAAGTTGATCATATTAATTGTATTTGAATGTAAAAGCAATGATTAACCAAAACAGAACCTAGAAATATTAATCAAACATGCAATGAGCTCATCTAGTTTTCTGGTGCATTAGTGAAAAGTGGATTTTTCTCTATGCTTCTCCACCCATTCTAAATGCACATTTAGCTTGAGCCTTGAAGAATTATTGGAAACATGTATACTACCTTAATTAGCAGCAGCTGCAGTAATCTTGTACTGATTATAAACTCATGATTCAGATGGTTTATACTTCTCTGATAGTGTTGGATGTTATATTTCATGCGATTTTGATTGGATTTTTTTTTTTCTAGAGACAATTAGCAGCAGTTGTATCTCTGTTCTATTACTCTATTATTTTTATTGTTGCTGGAATTGCTATTGTGACCCTTTCTGTTATTTTTATTGTTGCTAGAATTGCCATTATGGTCCTTTCTGTTATTTTTATTGTTGCTGCCATTGCTACTTTGGAGAACTACTGCTTGTTTATTTCCTTATTGAAAATGATGAATTGTTCTTTGAAATGTACTAATTCAGTTAAGTTTTATGTGGAGGAGCTTTGGTTTGCTGTTATAGTATTTCTAGCCTATTACAGCTTTTGGCTTTATGCGGTATTTTCAGCATGGGTTTGGACTGATTGTCTTGGTTCTCTTGCATTATTTTGGCTTGGGCGTGTCTTGTTTTTGGAGCTGGTATAGACTTCATTTTTGTACAGCGTGGCTTGGCAATCTCATTTCCACTCTGTAATTGTTCTTATGTTAGTTTTAGTCTTACAGGTGAAGCTCCTAAGCATCTAGATTATTAATAGTAACATGGTTTTGATATTGTGGGGCTGTTTTATTGGTGGGAGCTTATTAATAGTACCCCTTGTACTCTTGTTTAAATTAATTTATTTTGCTTATAAAAAAATCTTCACTCTATTCTTGTTTTCAGCCTGGTCATTTTCAGGATAATGTTTGAAATTGATGAAATTCAGAAAACTAAATCCTATATTTTTTTTTTCTGGTATGAAACTGTACAGTAATTGTTGGAAGTTGGAACAGGTAGGAGAATACAAGGTTGGAAATAGGCTTTTGGGCCTGCAAGCCTATTAGCTTATTTATAAATAGGCTTTAGGCCTTTTTACTGGCCTTCATGACATGTAGGCTTTTAAGCAGGCTCGTAGGCTTAACAGGCTTTGTAACGAACCAGGCCAAGGTACTAATTAAAGTCTATCACAGGTAAAAGGCCAGGCTTAGGCTTTAAAATTTTGAAACAGGCCAGGCTTGTTTATGTAAAGCCTGACTTGGCCTACCTGTTATTCTTTTGTATAATTTTTAATATATACTGAGTCAACTTGACTCATTGGTTTGACCAGTCATCTATTTACTCAGTGCCCTGAACAGGTCGAGTTGGTTTTTACAACATTGCATGGGGTTGATTTGGTTCAGATTGAGCCATAAAAAGTTGTAAAATCAAACAAACCCAAGCTGTGATCTTAATTGGTTTGGACTTTGGAGAATTATTTCCACTTAACTTGACTCGATTAAACTCCTAATAATCATGTATTGATGTTGAGATTGTACTTAACAACAAGAATGCTTTAAATTTTAATATTGCAAGAAATTTTATTTTTTGTACATGTACCTGGTTCCGTTATGTAATACCTAGTCCTTACTCCACCGTTGATTGAGTCTCTTTTGAAATGCAAGTTGTTATTCTCCCATTGAATGAAACCATTTTTTTTTCCTCTGGTGTACTTGGTGTTTCTTTTAGATAGTGAAATCTCACTTTATTTATTTTAGATATGATTACATTATCAATCTGTCCTTTATTTATCACTTTACAGTTATTACTTGTTTCTTAGTCATACAATAGATGATACTCCCTCCGGTTCTATTTATAAGAACCTTTTTTAAGGTGGGTCTTGGTCTTTTTTATAAGAACTTTTTCAGATTGTCCCATGCATTAATTATTATTTGACAAAAATACCCCATTAGTGGAGGTAGGTGAGTAATTAATTAGTAGAGAGAGTATGACACAATTGAGTAGTTAACCAGTAAGAGAAAGATAATGGGTCTCAATAAATTCAAGGGTAGTTAAGTAAATATGATACACATTCATGACAAATTTATTGTAATTAACTAAATTAACCAACTTCCTTAATCCGTGTGAAGTAGTTAAAAGGTTCTTATAAATAGGACCGAGGGGAGTAATTATGTTACATATGCCATAATTTCTCTGATTAAAGGGAATTGATGAGTAGTTTCAAATGGATGGCTGCTTTTGTAATTTCTCATATTTGTATAAATATTCAATTTTTTAGGCTTCAAGTCAGTATGCTAATGCTATTAGAGATGTAGTCATGTTATAAGAATCAGTGAAGTTGCCTAATTGACTGAGATTTTGAATTTATGCCCTAACCTAATGTGGATGTTGCATTTTCAAAATTTATTGGAATATAGTGTGCAAAAATCATTAGACTAGAGACTCATTATAAAATGCATTTTTGGAATATATGTCTTACACCTTGTTGTATTGTTTACTAGTTGACCATTTTGAGTCTTATTTTTGGCTTTAATTTTTAACAGGATAAAAAAACTTTTATTTTGAACTCAGTGGTAGCAAAAATGGAAGAAGAAGATGATTATGTGGAGTATGTGCCTGTGGCCAAGCGTCGTGCCATGGAAGCTCAGAAGATTCTCCAACGCAAAGGAAAGGCCTCTGCTGCCACTGATGATGATTTGGAGAAACTAAGAGTAGCTGAAACTAAGCCCAGTCTTCTAGTTAAGGCATCACAGATGAAACGAGAACAGCCTGAGATCAGTGTGACAGAGCAGATTGTTCAACAGGAGAAGGAGATGATTGAGAACTTGTCAGATAGAAAAACCCTTATGTCTGTTCGTGAATTAGCTAAAGGGATCACTTATACAGAACCTTTGCTTACAGGGTGGAAGCCACCTTTGCATATAAGGAGGATGTCTAAGAAGGAATGTGATTTGATTCGAAAACAGTGGCATATAATAGTTGATGGTGAAGATATCCCACCGCCAATTAAGAATTTTAAGGATATGAGGTTTCCAGAGCCAGTTTTGAAGAAGTTGAAAGCTAAGGGGATTGTGCAACCAACACCCATTCAGGTGCAAGGCCTTCCTGTTATCTTATCCGGGCGAGATATGATTGGGATTGCTTTCACAGGCTCTGGAAAAACTCTGGTCTTTGTGCTGCCAATGATCATGGTGGCAATGCAGGAGGAAATTATGATGCCTATAGTTCCTGGAGAAGGTCCATTTGGTTTGATTATTTGTCCATCAAGGGAACTGGCTAGGCAAACTTATGAAGTGGTTGAACAATTCTTGATACCTTTGAAGGAAGCTGGATATCCAGAGCTCAGGCCTTTGCTTTGTATTGGTGGAGTTGATATGAGATCACAGCTTGAGATTGTGAAAAAGGGTGTTCATATTGTTGTTGCTACTCCTGGGAGGTTGAAGGATATGTTGGCCAAGAAGAAAATGAACCTTGATAACTGCAGGTATTTAACATTAGATGAGGCTGATCGCTTGGTAGATTTGGGATTTGAAGATGATATAAGAGAAGTTTTTGACCACTTCAAAGCTCAAAGGCAGACTCTCTTATTTTCTGCCACTATGCCAACCAAAATTCAAAACTTTGCAAGAAGTGCTTTGGTAAAACCTATTATTGTCAATGTGGGACGTGCTGGGGCAGCAAATCTTGATGTGATTCAGGAGGTGGAGTATGTTAAACAAGAGGCAAAAATAGTTTATCTCCTTGAGTGCCTACAAAAAACCCCACCTCCTGTTCTAATATTCTGTGAGAACAAGGCTGACGTTGATGACATTCATGAATATCTTCTCTTGAAAGGAGTGGAAGCAGTGGCTATTCATGGAGGCAAGGATCAGGAAGAGAGAGAGTATGCCATTGCAGCTTTTAAGGCTGGAAAGAAAGATGTGTTGGTTGCAACAGATGTTGCATCCAAAGGTTTGGATTTTCCTGATATTCAGCATGTCATTAATTATGACATGCCAGCTGAAATTGAAAATTATGTCCATAGGATTGGACGAACTGGAAGATGTGGCAAGACTGGTATAGCGACAACATTTATAAATAAGAATCAAAGTGAGACAACATTACTTGATTTGAAACACCTCTTGCAAGAAGCAAAACAAAGGATTCCCCCAGTGTTGGCCGAACTGAATGATCCAATGGAAGATAATGAAGCAATAACAGACATAAGTGGGGTGAAGGGATGTGCATATTGTGGTGGGCTTGGTCATCGCATACGTGATTGTCCCAAATTAGAACATCAGAAGAGCATGGCAATTGCAAATAATAGAAAGGATTATTTTGGATCTGGAGGTTACAGAGGGGAAATTTGAAAGGCGCCGATCCTTTGTGTACCAAAATACTGGGTTATGTATGATATCCGCAGCTTTTAATTTTGTACCATGAAATCTAATTTGCAGTACATTTGTGGTGCTTTGGATACGTACCAATTTTCCTTTGAACACTACTGACTACTGAGGTTATGTATTATATCTGCAACCTTTTAAATTTTGTACCATGAAATCTAATGAATTTCATAACATTTGTACTGGTGCTTTTGAAATGATTGAATAATAATATATATTATAGATTGGTTGACTGAACTGTAATTCATCTGTTTATGCTGGCCAGGATGATTCATGTTGGGGTCGCCTAGTCAGGTGATTTGTCAGGAGCGGATGCCGTCTGTTCTGGTAATTGTTTCTCTATAATGTTTTAGTTACAATCCTGTAGTGGGACATTGTCACTTTGCAATTGCAATAGTGCAAATCCAATTTTTATTTCCAATGTACTAATGGTATAATCTGCCACTGATAGGAATCATGTTAGCGGAAAGGGGAGCTTATATAACCTTTAGTGTGTGTTTGATTTTCATAAAAATCACATTTTAAACATGGATTGAGAGTAGTGTTGATTTGGATCTACGCTAAATGTGGATCTAGTGGAAATTAAACATGTTCTTAGATTATGTGGTTTCTTTTATGTCCAGTAACTTGAAATATCATGTCACGTTTTTTCTTTTAAAAGTCACGTTCATGATTGTAATTTTTTTTCTGAAATATTTTGTTTGTCAATTGTCATGATTTTTTTTCCCGAACTCAAGTTGTTAGCAGCGCTTCTTACACTCCCCGAGTACAATTAAAAATCATGCCTCACAAAGACGTTTTTCCAAGTGGTAAAAAAATGTTGCAAGGTAATCTGATTCCAAGTTTCAAACAATGTTAGACGTTGGCAACAGAAAAATTTGTCAGCCCCGGAGGAGTAGCAGAATGGTAGCCATGTTTCAAAACTCCAGCAAATCAGGACTGGCGTTTGTGTTTGGCTACTGGGGTCACCTTGGTTCTCTTAGTCCTCCATCCTCCATCTGAGGAGCAAGAAGAAGAAAAAAAAGGAAGGTGGTGAATTCATATGACTCGTATCTCCCACCCACCTCCCATCTAACGTCAAAACTCAAAAGAGGAGCTCAATTTTCAAACATAATAATTAAGAAGCTTCTAGTTTGATAATAAATTACTGATGAAGAACACCTAAAACCTGTTACGAACTTATAATTACATTCTAGGTATAGAGCATGGCAAAACGCTCCTTAAGTATGCGTTTTTTTTTTTGGGTCAAAACCTTAAGTATGCGTGACTGGCATGTATAACGCAATTCCTTTCAATTTAGGCCTTTGAATTTGGGTCAGCTTTTTGCTTCAGGGTTAGGACCGAATACCAGATAGTAGGTAAAATGTTTGCTTCCCGTTTTTTTTCTTTTAATGCAAACTAAAGCATGTTTGTTCTGATAAAATGTTTTGTATTTTGATTTTCTATTTTATAAATGATTTATAATTTTGTTTTATAAATTTATTTTTATTATTTCTTATACAAATATTTTAAAACAAGAAATAATGTGAAAATAAGACTATTTTTATAATTATCACTATTAATAAAAACAGAACATATAATGTGTAACATTTTTTATTTTTTATTATATTAAATTAAAATTGAATTTTCTTTTTCATGATATACTGTTAGAATGACTTTGAAATTTGAATACCTCTCTTGAGACACTGTACAATATAATTTTTTGAATTTCTTTTTAATTTTTATATAATTAGATAAGATTACATGTTAATTTTATTAAGGCTAGACTCGTGTTATTTAGCAGAGTATACACGATATTTTTGCGGTGTTGTATGAGTAATTTTTAGGGTCATGCAGTTTAGTCCCTAAGAAATAAAAAACTCCAATATAGTCCCTGACTTCTTGTTTTTTCTTCCACTATAGTCCAACCGTGTGTTTCCCATGAATTTTTTTATGATGTGTCACGTTTCGTGACACTGTCACACTATTTGCCATTGGGGCACAAATATAACATAATTGGAGTTGAGACCTTCCAATAAAAAAGGGGAAGAAGAGAGAAAAGGGGAAAATAAGGAGGCACAAAATGGTTGGAGTTGAAATCTTTCAAGCTATAAATTTGACAAAACCACATCATTTTTGTGTCATAGTGGACTATATAGTGACAAATAGTGAGACAGAGTGTCACTACACGTGACACGTCGTAAAAAAATTAATGAAAAACACACAGTTGGACTATAGTAAAAGAAAAAATAAAAAGTCAGAGACTATATTGGAGTTTTCTATTTTTTAGGGACTAAATTGCATGACCCTAAAAAAGTTAAGGACCAATTTGCTAGTTTACTATATTGTAACCAATATTTGTACTTGTACGATAGCTCCTTGTTGTAACTGGTATTTGTATGATTGCACCCTAATGGCGTAACTTTCAGCTAAGCGTATGATTCTTTAATTCATGGGGCAAATTTCCAATGTAATGATTTTGACAGTGAGATGCTATATGTAAGAAAGTGGGGTACTTGTCCCCACAAGTTTTAAAGAATTTATTCATGGCAAGACTACTGTACATATAATAATTCTGTTATTATCTTATTAATTTTGTTGATTTGCCCACATAATTTTCACAATTTTTTGGCATAAAGGTTTTGTTTTTGTCTCCATGAATTTAGATTATGTTTTACTAATTATTTCAACTAATTTATAGCTTATTAAATTAATTTATAAATTTATTTAATAAAAAATGTTCATAGATGAGTTTATTTAATTAACTTATAATAATTTTCAATTCTGTTTAAGGCAATGTTTGATTTTATAGTTCATTATTTTTTATTTTTATCATTAATATTTTAATAAAACTCTCTAATTATACCAATTATTTTGTTTATATTGAGGCAATAATAAAATATAATTGGAAGGATTTTAAATATTTATTTTAATTATTATATTATTTTTTGTATTGTCTTATAATATCATATTATCTATAGTTATTTTAATTTTTAATAAAATATTTGAACTTTAATTAAAAATGACAAGAATTTAAAATTATCTATCCGTCAAAAAAGAATTTAAAATTAGAGTTTAATTAGTATACATTACCGGTGTAAAACAATTTTATACAGTTATCTAATGATGTATTGCCACATCATTTAATGAGTATGATACCTTATATGTTATTAAACTCAATAAATAATGTGACAACACACTATTTGATGTTTGTGCTGTGATTATATATACGTTAAATCCTTAAAAGTAACTATGAAACTGTTTTTTATGGAAACTACGAAATGTCTAAAACCATAATTATCTAAAAATATTTTTTATAACAATTTACATTTATACACAGCTTAACAGGTAATTTTGTCCAATATTATTAATTCAATGAAGTCACTGAAATTCAATTTTTAACTAACAGCTGTTAGTTAAAGTTTAACCATTTTCCTACTAGTTATTTTTTCTACCAACCAGATCCGCTAAACTTTCTAATTCGTCACTGGATTTTGGGTTGGTGCAGATAGATGAATATCTAGATGCAGCCAATGAATCATATCATAATTTATTCAAACCCCAAACATTATTGTTAGAAACAACAAACTCAACATTTCGAGGAAATTTCGTATGTGGGAAAAGTTTAGGACGTAGTACCATTTCCGCACTTCCCGCCCTTTGCTATCATTTTGGAGTGTATGTGAAGTGATGAAGGACATCACGGGCCCACCACGCAATTTCGTTAGGCCCCCCTTGTCCTACACATACTCGCCCTCCATTCTTTCCACATTTTGCCAACAATTCATCCTTCCTATTTTAGACCAAAAATTATTGTTAATTACTAGTGTTCTTAATTAAAGAATCAATAAATGGTAATATTATTGTTGAAATTTGGAGTACTAAGTACTATCTCAAGTCATATATATATATATATATATATATATATAAAAGAAACATAACACTAAAATTATCAAAATAAGGATAATGTACTTATGTACTCGAATCGGTTAGTTTAATAGTAGTAATTGATAGTGTCATGCATTTAAATTTTTCCCATAATACCCTTATGTAGATATTATTTAGCTATAAAGATTGGCATGTTAGTTTTTTTTTTACTTATTTATAAATCTCTGGATTCTAAAATTTCTAATTTTTGTTTAATTAATTTGTATTAAATTTACAATTAATTTGTATTTAAAAAAGCAAAATTAATTATTGTTTAAAAGCACTGAGATTTTAAACTTAGAATCGGTGTGTACAATAAAAGTACTAAGATTTTAAACTTAGAATCTCATACAAACTATACTCGGATCTCACCGATTATCACTGGATCTCACCGATTACCACTAGACAGACTCGAGTGGGTTGATAATGTCATAATATATTATATAATTTTTTTATACTATAATGTCTATCATAACATGTGAGACAAGCCCTAACTGTTTTACTTTTTCATCACTGTCTCTTCCCATTCTTATTACTTTCTTTGACTCTCACTGCCTTATTCTTGTATTACTATTCTTGCATAAATTTGAATTGACCCATTCGCTCTTAATTATGAACAAGATCCTGATAAAGAAATAACTAATTAAAATTAATTATGATAATGACGATATTTTGTTTTTCTAGATGTGAAAAGAAATTTTTTAGTTTGGTCAAGTTTGCTAATGATTTAATTTAGAAATATTCCTAGTAAAAGTCTATTTCACATGTTATTGCGTAACTTTTTTTATTTGTTTAGCATGTTCAAGATTCAAATAGCATGCTTTGTGTAAAAAATTAAACTTCAAAATATGGCCAGCAAGGCAACAACCAAAAAATTGGTAGAGATAGGCACCGTCATTGGATTCTGTCAAGTTTTCTGCATTGTTTAGTCCCTAAACCAAAATTAAAGCCCCTTTCCTAAAATTTTAATAACAAAAATGATATGAAAAAAATTTCACATCTCTAATTTTAATCATGATCATGGTAAATTGAAATTTTACTTTTACTTTTTAAAAAAACAATTTACTGATTTTATGCTATTTTTGGAATAAATTTTTGCTTGAGCATCTTTTTCACAAAATATTTTCTTGAAAATTTAGGATTTTAATGTCCAATATGTTATGTTTTAGATTTTAAATTAGTCTTTCATTCTCATATAATCATTTATCGCTCTTGATAATATGTAAGACAAAATGAGATATATAAAAAGTAAGATAGTCAAGTTTTATTAATAAGAAACTAATTTACTTACTTTAAAAAATAATATTACTATAGGTAATCATTCTTGCAATCAACGGTGCATTTGTTGCTTATAATCAATTCGTGAATTTAAACTCTAAAATGCAGATATAAAATGTAGATAAATGCTGAAAATTCGACTATTCTATTTTTTAATAAAAAAAGAACTGATGATTTAAAAAAAAATAGATAACCCACCTTGACGGTTTAGATATGATATTTGATTAGTTTAAATAGAAGTATATATGACTTTGTTTTTATTAAATGATACGATAATATTTTTTTTGTCTTTAACCAGGAATTTCTCACAGGCAAGACATAGCCGTGGGTTTAACCCTCGGGCTAGGGTGATGGTCAAGTAAAGTCCTCTAGAGTGGCGATTCCAGGATTCGAACCCCTTGACCTTGCAGGTAAAGTCCGTCTGAGACCACAGTCCACTTCCACTGCGACTAACCACTATTTGGTAAATGATACGATAATATGATATAATCCGATAATATGATAATTAAAATTTTAATTGTTTTTTATTATTTTAAATCTTAATTTATATGTCACGCTTTAGTCTTAGTATTAAAGAGTTGTGGTTCAATTGAGTATTGACAACGAAAGTAAGATTATGGGAAGATTTTTGAATTTGGTTTCCACTAAACACACTCTTAGGGTGTGTTTATGAGTTTAAAGATGATGGAAAGGGAAGGATTGAAGAGAGAAGAGGAGGAAAATTTTTTGTAAAATATTCAAACTCACAAACACAAACAGTGGGGGAGAGCTTCCAATAAACCCTTACCTTCCCTCCATTCCCCTCCAAAATTCAACTCACAAATCGTTAAGGAGGGGTGACGAGTTTTAACTGACTAATCCGAACATGATTGGCCTTGGTAATAATAGGGACATACTCGTGATTAACACAAAAAAAATTCATGCTTTTGTAGTTTGGTTATTGAGTTCCTCCACCAAAATCCCAAAACAAATGTCACTGTTAAGCAGAGTGATAAGAGGATCAAACCGACACTACTTTCAATAGTGTTAGCTTGGATCCATGTTTGAAACATGATTTTAATGGAAACCAAACACTCACTCAATTTATTTTGATGAAGTCATCACACACAATTAGTTTTATAAATTGACATATGCACATAAATTAAAATACATGCTCATTTAGCATCATGAAATATAAACTCAAATTTTTTAATTTTTGGGTATAAGACAACATGTATCCTTCACGGGATCAATCCTGTTTGAATTATCGGATAAGACCTTTATAGAAGATATTTTTTTTTTTAATTGAAGAAACTTGGGGGTTAACTATTGACTAATTAAATAAACCAAATTTCTTGCAAATAAAAAAATTTCTATATACAAAGAAAAATAAAAATAAAATCCGATTCATCATACCTGATTGCCAAAGTGACCAATAATTGTAGTAGGCCTTTTAATGCCACTCAATTGCCCCAAATCATTCTAGTGGGGGAAGACAATAAAATATAGAGTTCAGTCCAAAAGTACATAGCCTTTTCTTATTCATTTCATTTTTCTTGGATCTCAATTTATGATTAAAGTATAAAGGGAGGACAGGAAATATAAAAGGCTTTCAAATTTTGAAATAAAAGGGGAATAAAAGAAAGAGTGAAAACGGCTAAAAGCCTAATCAATAATCATCATTGCACATCCAACTCACCCTTCTGGTTTTTCTTTTTATCATTATTCACCAAACGCCAACAAAAAGAACTCATAATCTCTATGAGGATCTAACCATGCCATAAGTTTGATTAAATGTGCAAAAGAAAAAGAAAAAGAAATCTTTTTCCTCACCCTCTTTACATGCCAAAAGATAAAGAAGAAGAAAATAATTAATATCGAATATGTAAAAGGAAAAAGAAAAAGAAAAAGAAAATAATTATTACCAAATATGTAAAAGGAAAAAGAAAAGAGCTTTGATTGAATATGCATGTTACTTTTGCCAGTTCAAAGTTCAAACAAAGACGTAGCTAGGCAGATGCACATGATGGGGGGAGCTGGTTCGTATTACTTGCAACGTCGTTGGTCCCATATCGGAACAAAAAAGAATCTCACGAAAATCACAACCTATATTAGTAGTGAGCGTTTCATTAAGGTGTACACCACAACACTGCAGACCCTTAATGGTGTGGACCTAAGATCTTAATAGGTTATGGAAATTTGTTAGCTCTTGTCGGTGTGTGTATATATATATATAAAATATATCAAAGGAGGGTTTAAATTATATTTTTACATATTATATTAAGTATTACACTGTTAAATAAATAAAAAACATGTTATAATTTTTGTTTTTTATTTGAGAAATGATATTTATATAATCCCAGGAGAAAGATAAAAAAAAGGAAAAAGAAAAAGAAATATATAATATTTTATAGGTAATATGATAAAAAATATAGAGAAAAAAATGTTATATAAATTATTGTATGTTTTTATTGTATGAATTTATTATTATCTCTTCTATTTTTGCTAGTAATTTATATCTTGCGTGTTTGATAATTAAGGAAGAAAAGGATGTACGACTTTTCAATTTTAATAATTATAAAACGGCTGTAACCCATTTATGTGATTGATGTATATTACTTTTTTTTTCCTAAAATGCATATAAGTCCATTTTATCCTTCCTTTTACTAATTAATTTAATTTAATTATTCTGTAGTTGTCTTTTGAACTTTCACAAATGACACTGTAAAGTGTAAGCCATTTGGTACCATTTCCCTTGGCAAATACTATATTAATTAAAGATATCTAAAGCTCGAGAGAGTTGTGTATGGACATGATTAACTGTAATTGGCTTTCAGGCATCTCCAACTCCAAGGGAGATGCTTAACACATACCACTGCAGCATGTTTTTATATAAGTACAAAGTAGTACTCGATTTTTATATAAAGTGTAGGTCCATTAATTAGTTGAAGTTTTAGAGATATTAGATTGGGAAAAAAAATATGTTTAAATAAAATTCAGAAATGAGGCATGTGTATTAATAAGTTCACTTAAGAGCGGTGAATAGTAAAAAAATTAAACAACTTATTAGACAAATGGGGGACGGAAAAATATGTAATGAGTGCATGTTTATGGCAATTTAAGGCCCAACAACATCTAATAATAATGTTAACAGTTATTAGTTCAAGAGACATAAACAAGTTATTATGATGGTCAATGTAGAATGTTTTACCCGCACTGATATAACACAACGAATGTCCCACATCGACATGTACGTACTCAGTGGAACTTCCTATTTATCTTAAAAGCTGAGTGATTGAAACTTTTGCTTAAAATGATTGTTGAGAATCTTTCAGCCTTAACACTAAGATTGCCTTTACAGAATATATTACAGTAAACTCAGCTGGTTAAGAACGAACTATGATTTATCCCCTACATGAATCCTCGATGCACGTGCAAAAGTGTGCAAAAGTGTGAACGGGTTAAGAGTGAGTTTGGATGAGCGTTTTGGCCAAATAAATTTGAATATTTGGTCTTTAAAATTGTGAGTTCAGTTTTTTCTGTAATTTTTGGATGAATATTCATGACTTAAGTTTAAATGGAAACTTGAGTTTATTTAAATGCAATAATTCCTAGCTTTTGCGTTTGTTGATACTTGAGTTCCCTTCAGTTTTTTCTTTAACTCACTTTTGCAACAAATTATCCAAACAAAAAATATCACGTTTATACAAACTTAAGTTCCCTTCAAATCACGTTCAATAAATCATGTTCACCTAAACTCAAGTTTATAAGCCTCAATCCAAACACACACTAAATCCTTATTCTTCAACAATTCCTCCAAATTAAAAAAATAGCAAGAGATCATATTTTTTTCAATTACATATGTCCTCTATATGCTCGGGACTTAATTAGTTATAGATAAAACTTTTTATTCCACCTTAAAAACATGTTTACTAGGGGATCGAACCTAAAAACTTCTTTCTGCAATGCATTATCAATTAAGTCAATCCTTTAATAAGACATATATATTTTGTAAGCGATTTTTTTTAGATAAAAAAGGATAACATAACATTTTATAGCAGAGGTGAAAATAATCAAGATTTTATATATCCTTGAGAATGAATAATAAATAAATTTAATGAATAAAAAATCCAATAATGAGTGATAATGTAAAATGTTTTTATATGATAACAATATGTATGATATACTCCTAATAAATAGATGAAATGATATGCAACTAGCAGTACATCCGAAAAAAATGGTAATGATTTATAGGATTTTGGATGTTGAATGCCCTTCTTTGTGGTACATTCTTTCAGCCTTGTATTGTTGTTTGTATGTGTAGATTGAGTCTGCTATTTATTCCATATGTCTGCTTCTTTTGCACGGGTCAATGATTATCGATGATAAACGAATTGGAAATAAAGACAAAGTATGAGAGCAATGAAACTACAAAAATGCGGTTGGTATTCGATATATATAGTGATCAGTTGACCTCAACTCTCAGAGCTTACCACACTCCATGTCTCTTTCTCCCATTTGTGTATTTTCCTTTACCTACCTTATAAGTTGTCAATTATACAATACGTACAACAATAGTTTATTTAAAATATGACATATAAAAGTGTGTTTATATGCAAGCTGACAATAATGTCGTCTACAGGCACATAGAGCTAAAAAATAAATATATTATATTTTGGTGCTAGAGGACGACATTGACATTTTCAATATAAACCATTGAGAGCGAATAATATTCCAAGTTCATCAGAATGTAGTGGCCTAGTGGGGACCAACCATCCATATATATGCTATGGCCAAACTCTCACGGCAGATTTCACCATCTTAAATTTGTGGAATTTTATTTGAGAAAGAGATATATTAAGGATTGTTCGGATGACTTATGAAGTATCAAAATAATTATAATTATGGAGTGGAATTATATGAAAGGTGTCAATCTTTTGTTAACTCTAATTAATTTAGAAATTACAAATTACAGGCATAGAGATGTGAAACTGGAGCCGTCGTCTGATTAATTATTAGATGAAGACACTCTTGGTGACATGCAAAAAGGATAGGTTATATTCAAATACTATTGGTCACCGTCTCAATGACATGCCTAGGATTCTTAAAGGGAAGATTCACATAAATAATACAGTTATGGGAACTTAGTTACAACTCATACAAGTTATGATTATATTTAAGCATTTGCAATAATTATTTGCCATTTTAATGTAAAAAAAAGTTAATCATGATTATTGATTTGTAAACAGGCTGACTCGCACCGGTTCGCGTAAGCCTACAGTTAAATGGGTTTAACCCCTTAAACCCATATTTTAAATGAGCCTACAAAATATGTGTCCGCATAAGTCTCAAGGTTTACGAATCAATCTGCATATTTATTTTTTTTCATTTATTACTATTATCATGTAGTGAATTACATTTAACATTATTAACTTTATTTATGAATAAATAAATGCTTTAAAATAAAAGAATAAAAAAATTAAATAAAGAAAAATAATTTTCAAACTTTTTGGATAAAATTTTTACTTCTTGTTTTTAAAATATTTACAATAAGAGCATAAATGTCATTAAAAAAAAAGAAAATTCGTTCTCTTCCATTCTTTTTTTTTTTACTTCTCTCCATCCAAACACCTTAAAAAATTATTCTACATCTAACTCGACTTCTCTTCTTTCCTACTTCTTTTCACTCTACTTCTTTCTTCTCTATCTCTTCCCTACATCCAAACAAATTGCAATTAATAGTTTAGCTTCTAATCTAACGGCTGGATATATTATTCTCTATTTCTATTTTTTCTACTACTACTGAATACTTAACTTTTTCCTTAGCAACTATCTTCCTAATTCTATACTCCCCCGTCCCAACCGTTTCACACAGTTTAAGAAAAGTTGGTTAATTTTTTAATCTTTTAAAAAAAATAATAGCATTCCAAATATACCCATATTTAATAGTCACTATATTTTAGAGATATTAATTGTGACATGATGGAAGACTCCAAAAGTCACTTCCCATTGGTGTAGTTGAGCATGTGGGTAAAACTTCATTAATTATTCACACTCATCAATATATGGGGAATAAAAAGAGTTGAATATTAATGAAGGGCAAATATGGAAAAAAAATAATTAATTCACCTAAAAATCTGCAAAGGGTCTTATATTAAGGGACACTCAATTCTTCTATAAGGGGTCTTATAAATAGGGACAGATGGAGTATTATTTTATGTAAATATTGCTACATCATATAACCATGGTTTCAAATAATTGAAATGAAACTACTTCCATTAAAAGTGCATCGTAACTCGTGTATAATTCATTTTCAGCAATTAATATTTTAAAATAAATTTTATCTGACTGTAAACCAAACAGACACATAATCACTCATTCATCATAATATTCTCATCCATGTAATAAGTTTATTTCCCCGCATTTAACCTCTTACAATTAGAGCCGAAAAAATGAGTTAGTTCAGGCATTTATTTTAGAAGCCCAAACAACTTACAATTTTTTTAGCTCAGCCTGATAAAACCCGCTACCCGTATAAACTCATAAAAAGGGCTCCCCACAAAAAGCTTGTAAAAAATGTAGAGCTCGAGCCTTTATTTTAATTAGAAGCTCGAATAATTAACCCCATGCTTTTTTAGAAATGTTGTTTGTACAACAAACAACATGTACAACAATGAGAGAAAAAAAGACAAAAGAGAAAAAAGAGAGAGAAATGTGATGATGATTATGTGATGGAGAAAGATAGAGAGAAAAATGTGTCGTGCATATATTTTTTTGTTGTAAGAATATATCATCGATCTAGTGCTTTTTATATAGCTCAACTTGTAAGAACCTGTTACCCGCATCAGACCGACCGGTCAAATAGCCTGAATTGCCAACTCAACTTACAACGTTACATATTTACATAGTAACTTTTTCTTTGAATTTTGAGTGATATTTTTCTCTTTTTTTTTGTAATGCAGAGATATTTTTTATGACATAGCAAGCATTTTCCATAATTTCATCCATGGCTTTGACACTATGTCTGACATCTTTATCTATCATGTGTCATTTCGTTTTATATTGAATATAAGCTAATATATAATTAAATCTTGAGAGATTTTTTTTTTATAATTGTGGGGGAAGAAAGCCCAAGAAACAATTACAGACTAAAGAATATGGATCAACCTAGGAAAGGAAACCCCCTAGCATCCTTAACTAATATATCTCTCGAAGAACTAGGACAATCAATAAAAACTAAAGTACCAAAACCTCCCTAATGGCCATGCTTAACAAGGTGATCAACACACCTATTTGATTCTCTGAGTTCATGACAAAAAATTAAAGCAGGCTGATCTTGGAGGATTCTTCTTATTTCTCAAACCATGTCATAGCAATGATGGGAACCTTTACAAATCCCATTAATCAATTGGAAAACAATATATGAATCAGTATTTATAATGAGAGACCTAATATCCATATTGAAAGCCATTTTCAAACCTTCTAGCAGACCCCATAGTTCAGCTTTTAAAAAGTTGAAGAAATACCCAAATTGGCAGAAAACCCAACAAGGAAGTCTCCATTACAATTTCTTATGAGACCCCTCTTAACTTGCCAAGCCCATGTGACCAAGAGCTGAGCGATCCACATTCAGTTTATCATATATCCTTGAGGAGGAGGACACCAACCAATGAGCTAATCATGTTTAAAAATCCTGTGAGCAATTGGACCAGGTGATGCAACTAGCTACCGCAACAATGCATCTAGCATAACTGATTATATTAAAATAGATATTTCTCGAGAGATCAGATTTCTGTTGAAAAACCAATAGATTACCGTCTTTTCAGATAGACCACACAACAATAGGAAATTTTGTGAGAATTAGCATGTTTGAAATACATGAAAATCTCGTTATAAATGTAGATTTACTACGTACTTTCAATAATATTAATTTGAATTCATGTTTATAACATGATATTTAATTAAACCAAACATATATAATATACATTATCTCCAATTTCCACTTTGTTATAATTAATTTAATAGTATTTCGAGTGACGGATCCAGGATTCACTTAATGGGGGGTCGGAATATAAAATTACTAAGGGTTCTACTAAAAAGTTTGTTAAGAGTATTAGTTAAAAAATTAATATATATAATTTTTTATCGGTTTTTCTAACATGTGCAATGTTGTACGGGTTAATAAATCAAAAGTAAAAAAAAATTATTAGAAGTACAACTATCACAACATTCAATGCATTGGTAATATAAAATGTAACATTTTCCAATAAAATCTTTCCACTTTTGATTTATTACCCTGTGCAACATTGCACAGGTTAAAAAAATTGATTGCATTATAACATTAAATGCTTCACATCTCAATAAAGATTGTTTGTATATAAATGCTTAATCAGTACCCTAAAGACACTCGTTAACATTTTAAAATCCTAAATGTTAAATAAAAATATGTATCATATATTTTATCTAAGTTATACACATTTATGTTATAAAATTTATCAAGTAACTTTTTTTTTTATAAAAAAAACTTAAAGGGGCTAAAGTTTTTTGATAATAAATATTGCACAAAAGTTAAATCATAAAAATTAAATGAATGACATTTTTTTTATTTTAATTATTATTTTTTATTACATGTTATATTTAATAGTATGGATGTATATATTTATATGTATAATATATATATTTTTTGGACATATATAATATATGTTGAAAGAGTGAGTGGGGGAGGGGGGTCAAGGCCCATGCTTGCCCCTTGTATCCGTCTCTGTTAATTTCAATGTTACTAATTAATTTAAATTTAAAATAAAACCTTTAGTACGTCACATATATATTTATATAAAATAAAAATAAAAATTGATTATCGCCTTACTTTTTTATTTTTCATTTGACATTTGTATAATTTATCTCTAAATTTAGAACATTGTATTGATAGCTGCCTATCTATTCTATATAATACGGACGGAAATTTCAGTTTGCATCATCAAGAATTGAAAAATATCAGACTGGTAATCGATTTGAAGACCCACGCAGACGTAAAGGACGGGGAACAGCAAAATTGGATATAGAATTGTCGCTTTCCTTTACCATTTTGATTCGAATTAGATATTTATTTTCAAATTTTAAATTACCAATATATATTCTTTTAAAAAGACACATACAAGTGCGATGCAGATAGACACAAAAGCAAAATAACGTGTTCATCCATCGTGTACTGAAAAGGGCTGCAGATGATCATAGCATACCTCAGGTTCCGAAGTCCCATCAATACAGAAATTTTCGTGGCTTATTAACATGCACTGCATAACAGTAAATTATAAAGAACGGGAAAGGAAAGCCATGCGAAGGGGAACGAAAAGATGATAAATTCATTCACGTGAGTTTGTTAGGTACCTACGCAATAGCCCTTTTTTTTTTACGGTAATTTTTTTTTTTTTTTGAGAGTATGCAGTCATCCATCGTGTTTAGTTTAACGTTAACGTTATGAATAATTACGTTATTTAATGTTAACGTTATAATAATTGCGTTGAGAAATCAAAATTTGAGTTTGATCAATTTTAACACTAAACCAAACATATATAATCAAATGAAATTCATTTTTTCTTCTTTGTTCTCTTTGTGTCCTAAAACTAAATGCTTTAATCTTAGTGTTGCAAGGATTAAGATGTTTCTATGACTGAATGATCACACACAATAATATAGGATATTAGGGCTGAAATCATTAGAGAGAATCGTGATAGTTTTCATTGTAGAAAAAAATGATAAAATCCCATCTTAAATTAATGATTGGGTATATATGGAGAGAAGTCCCAGGAAGTTTTGATAAATGGGATAGATATAGATTTAATTGAGACTAGTTTTATAATTAGAGATAAAAGAATAGTAATTATAAAACTATATAACAAACAATGAAGAGATATTTAGATTTAAATAATCTATCATTAGATATGATTCATAATAAAATATTATATCGTTGTTTAATTTATATAGTCCACCACCTAAGTAAAAATAGACTTTAGTTGTTATACTTGTCTTTTTATAAATAAATTTAGAATAAAAAATTAAATCATTTTAGAAAATATACCCTAATTTAATATGTATGAATAATTAGATAAATAATATAAAAGACAATTGATAAAGCAAAATTTAAAATATTATAAACAGAATTCCATTTGTATATTTTGCTAGATGTTTTTTTCTTGGCGAAAAGGAATTCATTCAAAATGGAGTGTAAGACCCTTACATCAAAACAAAATGCTAGGAAAAAAACAAGGCAATCAAGATTAAAATTTAAGTTTAAAACATAAAAGAAAGCACGTGTGATATTTAATAGAAATATATTATATATATTCAATAGAAACAATATATATAAAAAAACTCTTACTTTTAAAAATTACCACTTCCTTTATAAATTGGTAAATTGTGGTGATGTTGGGAAAGGACTCGATCCCGTTACGGGCCCCACTAGACGACAGCAGGCCAACACTAAGTGGCAACTATGTTGATTCAGTTAAAGGATAAGGGTGCCCAAGGAAGAGCCTTATAAATTTGTAACTAGTGATTAATGATATATATCACCATTCACCAAAATCTTCGCTACCGATATTACCCTTTTATCAAATAAGGAAATTGATGTATATGCCCTAATTAATATGTTACCCCCGGTTGTTCATAAGTTAAATTGATAAATTCAATTCCTTCTTTCTTTTATGATATTCAAAATTTTAGTACACTAATTAATATCAAGGAATGCCAGGGGCATATGCCTACGTAGATTTAAATAACAGAGCCATCCTTCCGGTGTATATTGGCTCAATTTAGATACAACTTCAGCATAAAGACTTTTAGAGAAAAAAATAGAAAGAATCGATGGGATAAAATGAATTTAACTTTTTTATAAGTTAAAATTAGTTACTTATAGAGAAGTTAAATAAGAGAGCTTAGGAAGAAAATAGACTACAAAAACTAGTTTTTACTTATAAAAAAGGTAAATTTATTTAAACTTTTTAATTTTTTTTCTTATAGAAGTTCTTCTTCAAAAATTACATCAAAATGAAGGGTTTTTCTAACATGTGCAACCCTTGCACGGGATAAGAAAACAAAAGAGGAAATGTTTTATTGGAAATTGCAACTACCATAATATTCAATGCATTGGTAATATTAAAAGTTGCAATTTCCAATAAAACATTTCCACTTTTATTTTCTTATCCTATACAAGGTTGCACAGGTTAAAAAAATCATAATAATAATATATTTTATTACATTGCCATCCCAAGCGGGCAGTTATTGTGTGCTTGCGGGAACTCTCATCTCCACACCATAAAAAGGAGGAGAGTTTCGTCTTCCTCCCTTACACAAATCATATATTCCCATCTTCTCTGCTTCCTCCCATTAAATTGCTAGATTAGATATCTTAATTTGCCTACGTCTTCAATGTCAAACATCACAAGTTGTGATAGTGGGAGCTTATCAGCAGAGCATACAAGAGAAGATGCAGTTAAACAACAATCCTTGATACTTGGCCACCTCCATACTTCAAATTCTCATTCTTCAACTACAACAAATAACAGCAATGGGTCAAACTCAAATTCACAAACCCCTCCTCCACCTGCTAAGAAGAAAAGAAGCCTACCAGGAAATCCAGGTACCTTTCCTAACAAGCCACTTCTTCCTCAACTCTTTTTTTTTTTTCCTAAAACAATTCTTTTAAATATTGATTACTAGTTTTGTTTTTCCTTTTATTTCTTTGTATAATCCAGTAACTCAGTTCTCTGATTACTGGTTTTATATTTTTTTTTAATTTAATTAATGAACCATAAAATTAAAGTGGGAGCTATATATGACTATTCAGTAACATTCAGACTTGTTTCTGGCATGTTTATAGTTCTTCCACTTTTCTTATTGGTTCTTAAACAATTTACTCGTATATATATAACTGCTCAAGATGTTATTTGTCTTTCAGAAAAGCTAGCCTCCGTCAGTTCTGAAATAAATTAATGACATATATGGTTTAATTAATTAATATGCATGCTAGATATAAAAATGGAGTAATATAAGATTTGATCTGATGTGGAAGGTTTTAACTGAATTTTGTTCTCTTAAATCAGCGGTGATAAGGATTTGGGAAGTTTATATAATTCAAAATTAGATAGCAAAAATGAAAAATGGTATATAATTTATTTGGTGCTATGAGTAGTAGAAGAAAACTAGCTCAATTATTGTGTGCAGGGATTCACAATGATTGTTTTTTACTGTTGACTTTGCTTCACAGCTGCTAGCTCAAACTCAATCTTCCCTTTTTCCTTTATTTTTGTTTCACAACTGTTTCAAGTAAAAGGACCATATTGGATATGAAATGAAATCTCTCTTTTCTTTTCTGGCTCTTTATTTCACTTGTGCTGTGCTGTGTGTGTCCTTGATGTGTTTGTTAATTTCTATGTCAAAATGAAAGGAGTGGAAGAGATAGAGAGAGAGAGATTTTGCATTTCATTTGAATTTTATATATATATATATATATATATATATTCAACCTCTAGCTAGCTCTTTTTTCTTCTTCTTATGATTTTTTTTTCTGACTTATCCATGTGAACAAAGAATCTAATATCACACGTTTCGTGACTTTCTATATCCCAATGTGAAACAAATCAAGGTTTAATTATTTTCTTTTATTTACTTGCTTTCGGTGAAATTAAATAAATTAATTAATCATCATTAATTAATTAACTAATTGTGTGGCGCTTGCTTAATTTCGTTGGCACGTGTGCAGATCCAAGTGCTGAAGTGATAGCTCTATCGCCAAACACACTTTTAGCGACAAATCGATTCATATGTGAAATCTGCAACAAAGGGTTTCAAAGGGATCAAAACCTTCAATTGCACCGGCGAGGCCATAACCTGCCATGGAAGCTTAAACAGAGAACCAGCACACAAATTCGAAAACGGGTTTATGTTTGTCCAGAACCTTCTTGTGTCCACCATAACCCAACAAGAGCACTGGGTGATCTTACTGGCATTAAAAAGCACTTTAGCAGAAAGCACGGCGAGAAGAAGTGGAAATGTGATAAGTGCTCAAAGAAATACGCCGTCCAATCTGACTGGAAAGCCCATTCAAAAATTTGTGGTACAAAGGAATACAAATGTGACTGTGGCACCATCTTTTCCAGGTAATCCAACTCTATTAATATCAATATCAATATATGCACTTAATTAATTCATAATTTCGTGCACAAGTTGCACGTACGTTACTAGCTAGGTCCTCCTCAAATAAAGTGTGCTACAATAATTGAAGATCTTACTTTGACCCGACACACATTTAATTTAATAATTTATATAATATAATTACTTGAAATTTTGTATTTGTAATTAATATATACATAGGATTTAATTAGGATACATTTATTGTCATCCAGTAATATGTTGTCATATTATTTGCTCCCTCTTTCCCTATTTATAAAACCCCTTCTAGAAGAATTGGATATCCCTTAATATAAGACCCTCTGCAAATTTTTAGGTAAATTAATAATTTTTTCCATATTTGTCCTTCATTAATATTCAACTCTTTTTATTCCTCATATATTGATGAGTGTAAATAATTAATGAAGTTTTAGCTATATGCTCAATTACCCCATTGGAAAGTGAATTTTGGAGTCTTCCATAATATCATCATTAATGTTTTTAAAATATAGTGACTTTTAAATAGGGGTATATTTGAAATGTTATTATTTTTTTAAAAGACCAATACATTAACCAATTTTTCTTAAACTGTGTGAAACGGTTGAGAGTGTCTTATAATAAGGGACGGAGGGAGTAATAAATATAACATTTCATGTATTATTAAATTCAATAATCATTAGATAACACTGATAGCATACTTGGTGTATATTTAGTTTAGTGTTAAAATTAACTAAACTCGATCGAGTTTAGATTTCTCAATGTAATTATTTCTAAAATTAGAAACGTGAATTTATAAGCTAAAAAAAACATGCTCTTTTGATAATCTTTTTCACACTTTCATTATCTTTTATTCCATTTTCATAATAAATACTCTCTCTCTATAACCCATAACCCACAAGATTGTCTGTCCTATACCCCACAACACCGATAAGTCACTATGTATTTATACAATTACATGGATTTTGTCCGGTCAAAGATTCAATGTTAGGTCTTTTCGTTTCACAATAAAGCACATGCATGATTCTCATGAACAATTATAGATCAACTTGTCAACACACTGCTATATCCTGTTTGCCATTGTGTGTTTTATATATATAATATATATATATATATATATATATATTTATATATGTCTTGTCTTTAATTTCTTCTCATTATTAATTTGATATTAATTGCACACAAAAATAACTCACACTACTATATATGCTTCATGTATGTATGTATGTGCATGCAGAAGAGATAGCTTCATCACCCACAGAGCTTTCTGTGATGCACTGGCAGAGGAGAACAACAAAGTGAATGTAGGAGCAAATTGCCAACCAATTATCCCAAACCCATTACCAACAATGAATAATAATAACCATTCCAATGAAAAGCAGCCATTATTACCACTCTCTCATGACCTCATGATGACATTAATGCCTACAACGGCAGCAAAACCATTTAGCAACAACAATTCTCCCTCCCTTCAACTGAGTTCAAACAGAGGCTCACCTCATGATCAATATCACATGTCAGCCACAGCATTGCTTCAAAAAGCTGCACAAATGGGACCAATAGTGAGTAGTGAAAAAAGTTTTGTCACAAGCATGGCAACAATGGCACCACCATCATTCAGTACTAATGAGGCACAACTACAATCATCTGTAATCATGAGCCAGCAGTATGGTAGTCAACTACAGGACATTCCTAATTGTGATCAGTATAATTTCAGTGGCAATAATATTGGAATGAGTGGTTTGGATATGTTCAATGCTATATTGGATCAGAGTAAGGCCTTATCGAAGATCATAGATCAGCAGAATAGAAGCAGTGTTATGTGTCCAACAATTAATGTTAAAGGAAGTGAGGATGTGATGACTTTGGACTTGCTGGGGATAGGAGTAGGAGTAGGAGGACATGGCAATTTGTGTGGTGGAATCCAACAACAGTCAGAAACGGCTGCAAGAGATGATGAGATTTGGAGAAAGTACTGGTCAAACAAGAATAATATTGCAGGCTTTGAATCATTTTCAGCAACAAGTAGCTAGCGTCTCAAAATTAATTAAGACCATTCTGTCATTGTGGAGGAAAGAACTAATGAATAAATATAAATATATGCATGTGTCCTTTTTAATTTGAAAGTTTGGTTCTTTAATATATATATCTGCTAATTCAATTTACCAAACAAATTAACTACTTGTTTTATTTATTTCAATCTATCCCAAAATTACGTTTTAAACGTAGATCTAGCAAACGCTAAACTTGGATTTATTCGATCTATGTATTTAAAACGTGATTTTGAGGTAGACCAAACACATCATACATCATAAGTGTGTGTGTTTGATTTAGTGTCCATTTGGTTTACTATTGAGTAGGATTGATTCTAAAAATCAATAATTGACATGAATGGTGTATGATTTACGAAGCACGTTGAATAATTCTACGAAACATATGGCTTTGCACGGTTGAAACGTCAAACCAAATATAGACTTACTCTAAAATCACATTTTAAACGTGAATCTTGACTTGAAACTACCTTTGAATCGTGATTTCAGTCAAACCAAACACATACGAGATATCATATTCATACAACAAAAACTATACAACAACTCATACAACATATTTTTTTCTCTATTTCTCTCCATCACATCACTTATCACATCTCATATTTATCTATCTTTTTTTCTTTTTTTTCTTTTTTTCTCTCTAAGTTGTATGTTATACATGTTGTATAACTAGCATTTCTCAACACATTATGAGCCCAATATATCTAAATAGTTAATTAGGTTTGCTAAACATATGCGTTGATAATGATTTGATCTTAAATGTATGTATGGTAATTAAAGACTCTCTTGAGAGAGACTATATACCTATTAATCTCTGTTTATCCACTAAATACCTGCTTCATAAAAAATATGCTAATTCAATTCCGTTTCACCAAGATGCATATACGTAGGGTGTCTGTAAACACCGAGACACATTAATCGGTTTTACACTAAGAAGCCAAACACTATACTTTTGACTCCTTAATTTGGTTCCTTAAATCTTAAATATTAAATTAGAATTAAATGGCGACTTCTGGCATTTTATGGCAGAGTGTACACGTCACTAGAGAAATTAATTAAATCCTAATTATCATAATTAATTAGAATTAGATTTAACTAAAATAATCTTAACTTGTATATTGCCATTGATACTGCAAATGCATTGGTCTATATATCCTCACTATTTTGGCATCATATCCACCCTGATGTAAAATTCCAACAATAGTATATATTAGTTCTCCTAGACATTAACTTTCGTGGTAGAATTGCTAACTTTCCTTTGTCACGGTAACTTCTAGGGTGTTTCTGGCTAGCTATGCTACACCTACACGTTTCGAGATATATAAATTAATAAGAACAATTGGTTAATTAATATTTGGGCATCATGTGGGAAAGTGATTTTCACCCTCCTTACTCCCGATTTTGTTTGCCGAAACTTATTAGGTTGAACCCACTTTATTCCTATTAACAATAGAAAATAGGTACCCAACCCTATTTTAGAAAAAAAAATGTTTCGCTTCCACTTTGTTTATATATATTTTTTACTAAATTATATATCAAAACACTTGAGATGAAGTTTCAAAAAAAAAAAAAAACACTTGAGATGCATATTGCCTTCAATATTTGTGACTAAGTACTAACAATTGTCATCTATGCCCCTTAGAATATCCTTTCATTAAAATGGACTAATTTGCCAAAATTCTGCACAAGCACGTGTTCCTAAGCTAATTGCTGTAAGAAGTATAACAAGTTGTTAGCTTCTCGAAAAAGGTCCATTCGGTGGCATGTTAACAGAAAAAGTAAGGAAAAAAAAAAAAAAAAAACCGGCAAAAATGGGAGCAGTTGGGCCATTAACACTTTTTGCATTATATTATTTTTGGGTCCAAGTCACAAAGAAGGCGGGCAAACAATCTTGTTTCCTTGAACTCCTTTTGGAGGTGAGTTAATGGCCAATAGCCCATTAGGAATATTTATTGAATAAACTAAGTTAAGATTAATTTTAAAATATATTTAATATAGATTTTTTAAGGTATATGTTTAAATAAATTATTTAATATTTATTTATTGAATATAACTTTTATTAGAGGAATTTTCTATTTAATATTTTGAATATATTAACTATGAAGCATTTAATATATTTCGATAATTTTTTAATTATTAGAAAGAAGTACTAAATAATTTAAAGATAATAAATGACTTATTAAAAGGTTTAGGTTCATTAATATATTTAAAGGTAGATTTATTGACTTATTTAAATATCTTATAGTAAAATCAGTTTTTAGGTGAATTTTTAAATTAATTTAGATTAAAATTTTAAACTTATTAGAAAAAACCTATATATTAAGTGAAGAAGTCATAATGATATCCTATGACCTAACTTATTTCATTTTATTCTTAATTACACCTGTTCTTATTTAAAAAAAATATATCTTATATGCTAGAGTTTAACAATACTGCAAAAATGAATATATATTGATTAATTAGAATATATATAGATAGATAGAGAGAGGGGGGACATGATTAATTGACTGCATATGTCAAATTTCAATACTTACATCATTTAATAATTTGTTATATACGTTAAATTAACCAATCCAATAATTAAATTAAAAGTTATTGTGTAGTAGATCAAATTTACAAAATTTCATACATGTCATAATTTAATTAGTAAGTTAACATACCACATTATTTAACATATAATATATTTTTAAAATATAAGTAAAAGTCCACTTAGGGGTGACAATTTTGTACTGCATGTGGGGATCCCTGCGGGGACTGCCCCATATGGAGCCCCGAGGATGGGGACTTTTCCCCCGTGGAGATGGGGACAGGGATCATACTCCCCGCCCCACCACACACACACACACATATATAATTTTTTTATTTATATGATATATATAATATACTATAATATAATATATATATATATAATTTCTATTTTATATTATCCTAATTTCTATTTTATTTTATATATAATTTCTATTTTATTTAGGATCGAGTTGGAAGAAGGTAACCGTTTGAAGCCTAGATGTTATGTCGCAAACAGTGTACTCAATTAGCTATGGACACCTTGGATGGATGCAATCATAATAAAATTGCTTAGCAAGTCGGTGGGCTTTGTTGTGATGAATGATAGATTAAAAAAGCTCTGGAGACCAACATGTGGGTTCGAAATGATGGGCATAGGACATGGCTATTTTTTGGTTAAATTTGATATGGCGGAAGATGGAGATAAGGTGGCTCATTGGGGTCCTTGGATGATCTTTGACCACTATTTGACGGTGAGAGATTGGACCCTGGACTTTGTTTCATCGGATATGGTTATCAATAAAACCTTAGTCTGGATTTGTTTTCCAAGCCTTAGTCCAGAGTATTATGATGAGAGCATTCTCTTGTCACTAGTTGAGGCTGCTGGAACTCCCATCAAAGTGGATACGACAACTCTAAACGTAGCCTGGGGGAAATTTGCTCGTGTATGTGTTGAAATCCCTCTTGATCAACCAATGGTGGGAAAATGTGTGGCTACGTGATCACTGGTATAAGGTTGAGTATGAAGGGTTACATTTGTTATGCTCTGGCTGTGGCCATTATGGCCACGTGGTGCATAATTGTAACAGGATTCAAAATCTGAGCGGTGGACATGAGAGGGAGACGACGACTCTAGTTGGGGGGGACTAGAGCGGGAAGGTGCATGAAACCCTAATTGCATGCATGGGGTCGTGATTTCAGGGGAGAATGATTTGCATGGTGAGTGGATAACAATCACGAAATTAAAGAAACTGGGAAAGAATCGTGCTAAAAGTAGAACCGATCAAGACTCTGATTATGATGCTAATAAAGGTAAGGTGAATAATGTTAGGGCGCCCAAAAATCAAGGAGTAGGATCGAACATATTCTCCAATTTAAATATGGAGAAGAAAGATTCTCAAGATTCATAAGGTACAAGCGGGATAAAATTTTTTATGAGCCAACCTTTGCCCCAAACAATCTGGACTAGGAAAAAGAGGCATCACGCGGAGCCTATCTTTATTCAGCCCCAAATTTTTTCTAAGGAGTATTATAAGCCCATCTTGGAAGCGGCCAAGAAAACAGCCCAGGAGAATACTCAGAGGGATGTAGGGGGTCACACTGCTGACTCCGTGAAGATTAAACTCGCTCCTTCTACGACCCCAACCCATTCTTCTAAAGAGATTCATTCACTTCCTGGTAATATTAAAATGATCTTGGACGTGGTAACGGTGAGCCCAAATCACCTTAGGTTTGTTGACGAGCCCAAGCCTCCTGACCCTGCTATCAAGGAAGGACCCATCAATTTACACGTGGGGGGAGGATCACGTGGTGAGTAGTGACATGGAGGAGGTCTCTGATCAGCTCTCCAGGGAGATAATGGACACGCCAGTCAACATGGACATGTGATGGAACGCGTTCATGATTGTTGTTGGCCCTTTCATGTGATTTGTTTATTAATGTTAGTGTTTAAAGATTTTTGTGTGTTATCTTGGAACATCAGGGGCGCTGCTAATAAGCGTGGGCAAAGACATCTTCGGGATCTTTTGAATAAATATAAACCTGGTCTTGTCTTTCTTATGGAAACTCATACCACATTTACTTCCACTAGTAAGTTATGGTCCTTAGTTGGTTACCAAATGTTGGCAATTGAAGATCCTCAGGGGCATACATGAGGGTTGTGGGCTTTTATTCCTTTAATTAGCAATTTTTCTTTCCAGGTGGTGGATGTGTTCCCTCAAGCTATCTTTGTGTTAGTGGGTTTAGGATCTTCGAAGTGGGTTTGTACCGGGGTGTATGCTCGTCCTGTTTTTTCATTAAGGCGCCAATTATGGAGTCATTTACATACTCTAAGAAGTCTGATTACTCACCCATGGTCCTTAATTGGAGATTTTAATGAGTTGTTATTCTCTCATGAACAACATGGTGGTGCTTTTTCTCTGTCTCGTGCAATGGAATTCTCACAAGTTTTGGATGATTGTAATCTGCTTGATTTAAACTATTTTGGGTTGAAGTTTACGTGACAACGAAGGTTTCAGGGAGGCCAACTAATTTCTCGTCGTTTAGACAGAGGTTTGGCGGATCATTCTTGGAGACTGGTTTTCCCTAAAACATCAATTGAAGCACTCTGTCGTGTGCATTCAAACCATAGCCCACTTCTTTTTAGATGTGGTGCAAAATCTGTTTCTAGACAGGGTCGTCCCTTCCGATTTGAAGTTGTCTGGTGTGTCCATGAATAATACTTTCAAGTTGTAACTAACGCTTGGGGTGAGCATAAGGGGAATGTGAGAGCAGCGTTAAATAATGTCAAAGATGCGTCCCTGGTTTTCAATAAAAATACATTCGGAAACATTTTTAAATGGAAGCGGGAAATTGAAGCGCGTCTCTTGGGAATTCAACGTCGTTTGCAGTGGGTTGATTCAGCTAGCTTGTCCAATCTTCAAACTGAGCTCCAGAAAGACTATAATGTTGTGTTGCTTCAAGAAGAGGTTTTTTGGTATCAGAAATCTCGTGATAACTGGATCAAGTTTGGAAATCGGACTACGAAATTTTTTCATTTTCAAACGGTGATTCGCAGGAGGTGTAATAGAATCCATGGTCTCTTTTTACCAGGGGGTGATTGGTGTACTGATGATGTTACGCTAAAAAATGAGGCATTGACTTACTTTAAAAACTTATTTGGAGTGAAGGAGGCAACCCCTACTGTGGTGCCTACCCCAACTCTGCCCATACTTGGTGATGTGGCAATCAACTCTCTTTTAGCTCCTGTTACTAAGAGGAGGTTCATCATGCTCTTATGTCCATGAAATCTTACAAAGCCCTGGCCTAGATGGTTTCCAACCAATTTTTTTCAAGATGTATTGGAAGGTGGTTGGAGATGACCTTTGGCATTTTGTGAGAAGAGCTTTTGCATCTGGATTCATTCCAGAAGATATTTCAGAAGTTCTTCTTATTCTCATTCTTAAGATAGATCGTCCTAATTCTTTCAAGGATTTTAGACCTATTAGTTTATGCAATGTTGTGTATAAATTAGTGACTAAAGTCCTTGTTAATAGACTTCATCCTTTTCTTGGTGAGATTGTGGGGCCCTGGCAAAACAACTTTATCATGGAAAGAAATACCACAAATAATGTTATAGTTCTTCAAGAATGTGTGCATCATATGTCCAAATCTAAGAAGCGGAAGGGGGATGTTATTTACAACCTAGATTTAGAAAAAGCTTATGATAGAGTGGATTGGGAATTCCTTCGCATGGTGTTGGTTGATTTTGGTTTTCCTAATGGGATTGTTAGTCTCATTATGAGTTGTATCTCTTCTTCCAATATCACTCTCCTATGGAATGGTTGTCGTACTCCTTCCTTTTCCCCATTAAGATGACTAAGACGGGGAGACCCTCTATCCACAAACCTATTTGTTTTGTGCGTGGAGAAACTTGGGGTCATGATCAATGAGGCAGTTCGTAATGGGAGTTGGATTCCTGTAATCACAGTTAGAGGGGGTCCATCTATCTCTCATCTCTTCTTCACAGATGATGTGCTTTTATTTGCCAAAGCTAAACCATCACAAGTTCGTGTGGTCTTTACTCTCATACAAAGGTTTCGTGCATTGTCTGGTTTAAAAATATATATTTTGAAGTCTAGGGCTTTTGCTTCCAAAGGAGTAACCCGGGCTAGAAAGATCAAGCTGCAGAACATTTCTTCTATCCAATTCATTAATTATCTCGGTAAATATTTGGGTTTTAAGATCTTTCATGAGAGACCTAAGAGAGAGGACTTCGTTGGGGTCCTTGACTGGGTGCGTTCTAAGTTAGCAGATTGGAAGTGCAGATTGTTGACTAAGTCGGGCAGTGCTACTCTTGCTAGATCTGTCTTGACATCGTTACCTTCATACACCATGCAAATCCACTGGTTACCTCAATATATTTGCAACCAATTGGATAGTTACTCGAGAAAGTTTATCTGGCAGGGGTCGAAAGGTAAGGGCATTCATATAGTAAGTTGGAAAAATAACGCTCTTCCTCGCAATGCTGGTGGTTTTGGTCTTCGTAGATCTCGTGAACAGAATACTGCTTTGCTTGGAAAGAAGTTTGTGAATTGATGCATGCTGACTCGAAGCTCTGGGTGCAATTACTTCAGGCTAAATATATCAATGCCAATGACTTATTTTGTTGCTCGAAGAGAGGCTTTTTCACTTGGAATTCTGTTAGAAAGGCTGCACCTAATCGTAAGGATGGTTATGGTTTGAAATTTGGCAATGGAGAGGCTTTGTTCTGGTTTGATGATTGGAGGAATACGGGTGCTCTTTGCGAATAGGTGATTGTTGTGGATATTCATGATGTGAATCTCAGAGTTTGTGACCTTTGGAATGGTACTTGGAACCTTCAGCGGTTATATACTCGTTTCCCCCTGAGATTAGTAATTCAGTTCGGTTTCATGATCTCCTTCTCTCAGCCAATGTCCCAGACATGGTGAATTGGCAGAATAATATGTTCGGTATATACACTGTTAAAGATGGCTACAAATGGTTATTATCCAGGGAGAGCCACCTAGAAAATACTACTTCTTGGGGATGGATATGGAAGCTCAAGGTTCCAGAGAATATTCGATTCTTTATCTGGTTAATTTGTTATCATGCTCTACCTACTAAGGAGTTGCTTCGTATGTGGCACTGCAACAACACAGGGAGCTGTCCGCTTTGTGGGAATGTACTTGAAGATAATATGCACTATCTGCGTGATTGTGAAAGAGTCAGAGCTATTTGGAATCACCTAGGAATGTTGTTTGAAGAGAGCTTTTTAGCTATTTTCGATATAGTGGAGTGGGTTAAGAAAGGAATTCAAGGTTTCAGTACTTTATTCCTGGTTGCACTTTGGGAGATTTGGAAGAATCGGAATGATGTTTGTTTTAATAGACATACCCCCCATGACCAGAATATTGTTCCCCGAATCATGGCTAATGCAGCTTTTATTATTCAGAAATTGGGAACGTTGGACATTCCTCATCAGTACGGTGAGAGATGGATTAAGTGGATAAGCCTAATGCATGGAGAAGCAGCGCTCAACGTGGATGGTGGCTCTCTTGGAAATCCGGGACTAGCTGATTTTGGTGGTGTCTTACGGAATAGCACAGGGAATTGGCTACATGGTTTTTATGGTAGTATTGGGATATCTGGGATTCTCAAAGCTGAATTGTTAGCCATCCTTCATAGCCTCCGTATAACTTGGAGCAAATGATATAAATTGGTTAAATGTTATTCAGACTCTCAATTAGCTTTATGTTTGATACCGTTGTGCTGACTATTTAACTAAGAAAGGAGCTAGTTCAGTGGATACTCTAGTGGATATTCCATCCCCACCTCAAGACCTTTTAGATATATTGCTTGCTGATGCAATAAGTGTAGCTTTCCTTAGGAAATAGTTTGTCTTTGTTGTTTCTGTTTTTTTTTCTTTTCTTTTTTTTAAGCGTTCCAGCACCATATATATATATATATATATATATATATATATATATTACACTCTTAAACTTTTACTCTATCTTAACACTTTATTTTTTACAAGAAAAATATAGTATGAGAGAAACTAACTCATGAGTTCTTTGTCTACTTTCTTGCAAAAAAAAAAAATATATAAAAGTAGCGTATAAATTTGAATGTGTGGACTGATTAATTCATATAATAAAAATATAATAATATAACACTTAAGTATCCTTTATTTGATGATAACTTGATAAGGAACGAGATTTGTGGATAACATGTAAAGCTGCGAGAGTTTACAACCGTTGATGATAAAAATTTATAATCTCGAAACATACATGGCGCGTCCACGTTCTAACAAATGCATTTTAATTTATTGCCCATAAAAATAAAAAAGATCAAAGGAGGAGAAGAAATAAACGCAAATCACGATCCCGGCGTTTTTTGCAGTCCAAACGCATCTCTTCTCTTGTCTCTCTGCGGTGGCGCGCGCTCTTTAATCTCAATGTTTATTAATTATTAGGGTTTTAAATCTATTGCTCCCAAATTAATTTCTCCACAATTTGCCGCAGAAATGGCACGTTTTCTGCACTGCAAGTGGAGCCATTGAACTCTCGTATTTGTAGGGTTTCGTGAATTTTCCATTTGCTTCAATAATACCAGTGATGAGCGACGGTTCCGAATTCCACTCACAAGATTCCAAAGACAATGCTACGCTTCCAGAATCCAGCGATGGGAAACCCGATGACAAGTGTTCCAGCCCCCGAATCACTCAGGAAGCTACCGATTCTCCGTTGGAACATGGCTCGGGAGCTCCGGTGAGTGAGCCTCACGCTAGGGTTTCGCGAAATGACGCAGTGGTTGCTTCGACGGAAGAGTTTAGGGTTAGGGTTTGTCCCGAGGATGACGGTGGACGCGCAGGTGTTACATCCACCGTCGATCGGTGTGAAGCTGAAAATGAGAAAATAGTTCGGCGCCGTGATCGAGAAGGTGTGGAGAAGTTTCCTGGTTCTGATAGCAAATCTCTGTTATTGGAATTCGACGAGTACGTGGCTGCTGAGAGAAGTGGTGCAGTGTCGAGGGATCTAGGGCATGGTTTTGAAGTGGGTGATATGGTATGGGGAAAGGTGAAATCTCACCCATGGTGGCCAGGGCACATATACAATGAAGCATTTGCATCCCCTTCGGTTCGTCGCTTGAAGAGGGAAGGCCACGTATTGGTGGCTTTCTTCGGTGATAGTAGTTATGGGTGGTTCGAACCGGACGAACTTATTCCGTTTGATTCGAATTTTGCTGAGAAATCGCAACAGACGAATTCACGTACTTTTTTGAAGGCAGTGGAAGAGGCAGTTGATGAAGCCAGCAGGAGGTGTGGTATTGGATTTGTTTGTAAATGTAGAAACCCTGATAATTTTCGTCCCACAAATCTTCAAGGGTACTTTTCTGTTGATGTGCCGGAATATGAACCAGGAGGGTTATATTCTGATAGTCAGATTAGAAAGGCAAGAAATAGTTTTGAACCGACTGAAGCTCTTGATTTTGTAAGACAGTTGGCCATGGCTCCGCATAATGGTGAATATGGAAGCATTGGTTTCATTAAGAATAAGGCCATGGTTTCTGCTTATCGAAAGGCAGTGTTTGAGCAATATGATGAGACTTATGCCCAGGCTTTTGGAGTGCGGCCAATGCGCCCTTCTCATCCTCAGAATATTCAACGAGATCAGCCTGTGAAGCAGCCTCCTAGAGGTATATTCCCTTCCTAAATAGTCAATTTCGTCCTTAGAAGTTTTGAACTTTGTATTTTGTTTGAAATATTGCGTAAGGGAAGGTTTTTATTGGATTATGAGCAATTGTTATTAAAATTATTCTTTCAGTGGTGAAGTGCTGTCCTGTATAGGATGAAAGGAAACTATATTTCATGTTCATTTACTTGTGGAGACATAAGTCCCTATATGAGACTAATCCACCTGATGACAGGACCATATTGTATTTCAGTACCTTTATCTAAGAGTTGGTTGTGACAATGTTGACAATGAAATTGATGACTAAATCTTTGTAGATCTAAGGCTATGGACTAAAGCGGTAGTGATTAAGAATATACACGTATTGGGACTTGATACTTGCCCTTAGACATTTCAACTGGATCTGAAGTGAACACGTGAGTGTTTAAGACATTAGTTGACTCCATAATGCTTTGGTTAAATATTTTCTGGTTGATATTGTGGAGATTGTGGGACAGTGTTATAATATGATAAAAGTTTGAATCATGGCAATGCTTATGCTCAGTAGCTGAAATGTTTGTTGTACAAGTCTCAGAAAAATTTATGAATTTAGAAGCTAAAACATTTAACCATTTAAGGTTCTTGATAGGTATCATCGTGAGAAATAAGATTCAGTTAGCTTAGAATGAAAATTGTTAAGAATGTATTTGGAAGAAAGTTAGAGTAGCTCTGATTGAAGAGAAGATGACAGAAACTTGCTTAAGGCTATAAGGTGATTTGGTCACATGAGAAGAAGACCAAAAGCTCTAATGGGAGGAAAGGATCAAACGGAAGATGGTTAGATTAAAAGTGGTAGAGGAAGCCTGAAGTAAATTTTCAAAATATCTTTATACAAGGCCTTAATCTAAATGTTTTTATTGAAAAAAATGGCTTTCTATAGGGCCCAGTGGTGTCATTTTTCCATGTAACCAACCTGACATAGTGGGGTTAGGCTTGGTTGTTATTGTTATTAATCATTAATTTTTATCACTTTAAAATACAAATGTCATGAGTTCACTGAACTGTTACTATGATTAAGTTTATGTTTCTTTGCAAAAAGTTACATGAAAGATGAAGCTTTGTATAATATATATCACATTAGGGTAACTGGGCTGTCAGCATTTTCTAAACTTGTTAATTTGACCATTAATTTTAACTTTACGTTGTAAGTTCCTGTAATTTATCCCCTTTGATAAATATGTTAATTTATGTGGAATGAATGTCAAGCACATTGCTTTATCTCAAGCTATTGAAAGCCATTTCATATGTCATTAATTACCTTTTCCCCATTTTTTATTATTATTATTTCTTTTTTGTATTCAGCTCCTTTGAGTGGTCCGCTGGTGATAGCAGAAACTTTGGGTGGTGGGAAAAACACTACCAAATCTGTTAAAGTTAAGGACAATTTGAAAAAGGATAGGTACCTTTTGAAGCGAAGAGATGATCCTAGTAACTCTTTCCAATTAGCATACAGGGAAGAGACACCTGATACAGCAGGGCGTTATGTATTTCAGAAGAGGGCTCCAGCTGTGCCTGTGATGCCTCAAAATCTAGAAAAGCATGCAGACACAGGGTTTATTAGTCATGATGGTGCAGCTTCAACTTCAGATGCCAAAGCTTTACGAGGTCAGGTTCAAGCAGATGGCAGTGGTCTTACTTCCCAAGTCATTTCCTCAGATGTAAAGGCTCATCTTGACAAGGGGAAGGAATCTACTGAAGAAATGACCCAGGGCTTTGAACAGGATAATATTTCAAGTAAAAACATGGGTAGGTCTGATTTGTCTGGGGAGTTGACATTACAAAGCACTGTGGATGATACATCTAAATCATCCCATCTGGAGAGCAAGATTACTGTTGATGTTAAACATGATGAGAATGCAAAACTGTCAGGACCATGTGAAGATTTTAAGCAAACAAAGCAGGGACTTCTGACTACTGCTGATGGAGGAAATGACATGCATCAAGTTAAGAGTGAAAATAATGTAAATAATTCACCGGTTGAAGCAGTTAAGAAGATAAAAGGGCATAAGCGACCTGCAGATGACTTAAACTCTATGACTTCTACTACTGGGGAGAGAAAGAAGAAAAAGAGAAAGGATTTAAACTTACAACCTACATCAGACCATCCGGAGAAGCATTCTACTTCTGGAAAATCTGTTCACCTTTCTGGTAAATTGACAGGAAAACCTGTCTCAATTGGCTTGGCTCCTACAGAGGGTTTTCAGGCAGAACAAGTGCAGGTAGATGTTAATGCCTGCAATTTGCTGCCCATGGATACCTTAGGAGATGTTAATTTTGAATTGCCGCAACTTTTGGGTGATTTGCAAGCTCTTGCTTTGGATCCTTTTCATGGCAGTGAAAGAAAGATCCCTGCAGTTGTTCGGCAATTCTTTTTGCGGTTTAGGTCTCTTGTTTACCAAAAAAGCTTGGTTTTATCTCCTCCTCCAACAGAGAATGAAGCTCCTGAAGTTCGTGTTACTAAGTCCTCTTCCAGTGCTGTCAGGGTATCTGACAGTCCAGATGATCATATCAGAGCTTCGCCACTTGTAAAACCTGTAAAACATATTGTTCGGCCTGATGATCCTACAAGAGCTGGGCGGAAAAGGGCCCCCTCTGATCGCCAAGAAGAAATTGCTTCAAAGAGGTTGAAGAAAATCAAGGATATAAGGGCACTAGCTGCAGAGAAGGTAGCAGCCGTTCTAAAAACTACTGAAGCCCGGCGAGAAGATGGAAAAGAATCCATGTCCCAGGCTCTGCCCAAGTTAGTGAAATTGGAGTCGGCCAAGAAAGTTGACCGACCTGCTAAGGCAGTCGAGCCCACTACACTGGTGATCAAGTTTCCTCCCCAAACATCACTCCCATCCGTTGCTGAGCTGAAGGCAAGGTTTGCTCGCTTTGGACCAATGGATCAATCCGGTTTTCGTATATTTTGGAAGTCATCGACTTGCCGTGTTGTTTTCTTGCATAAGTCTGATGCACAAGCTGCATATAAATATTCTGTAGCAAACCAATCCTTATTTGGCGGTGTGGGTGTGAGGTGCTTTCTTCGGGACTCTAGTGATTCTGGACCTGAAGTATCTGAATCTGCCAAGGTTAGGGGAGATGATGGTGCCAATGAAATTCCTCGGGTCAAGGATCCACCAGTGGTTCATCGCCAAACATCAATATCAACACAGCAACCTCTTCCACAGCCAATGATCCAGCTCAAATCCTGCCTGAAGAAATCTACCGGTGATGAGTCAGGTCAGGTTACTGGTAATGGAAGTAGTAGTAAAGGAAACCCACGTGTAAAATTCATGTTAGGTGGGGATGAAAGTAGTAGAGGAGAGCAATTAATGGTGGGTAATAAAAACAACTTCAACAATGCTAGTGTTGCTGATGGTGGTGCATCTCCTGTTGCAATGGATTTTAATAGTAAGAATGTTCAAAAGGTCACTTTCCAACCTCCGTTGCCTATTCTTCCCCATGCTACTCAGTTTACAAAAACACCACAACAAAATTTGCGTAATTCTGAATTGGCAATAGCTCCCAGAAACAGCCCGAGTTTTATTAATTCCACTGCATCAGCTACTGCAACCACAGTTGATATATCACAGCAGATGATAAGTCTTTTGACGAGGTGCAGCGATGTTGTGACTAACCTGACGGGTTTATTAGGCTATGTGCCTTACCATCCACTTTGACAAAAATGGCGCAATACTTGACAATACACCTTAGCTTATCCAAGAAAAACTCGCCGGTTAGATATTATAGATGACTTGCTCCGTGAAATGCAAGAAATACAATTGTGGAAGAGGGCGCGGGGTAATATTGGGGCCGACAACAATCCGAGTGTGGTTTTATTTGAGGTTTTAAGGCTCGGCTCGTAAATGTAAATGCACCTTGTCAGTGGCATTTTCTTGTTAGCTGCCTTTTCTTTTCCGTCTTCGCTTCATAGTTGCTGAAATGTACTTGTGTACTCACCCTTGTCTCTTTGTAAGTGTGTCAATGCCATTGCATGGAGTAGTACTAGTAGTAACTTAGAAAGGATTTGCGGTATTGCCTTACAACGTCCAATATTTGGAGTTTTGGACTCCTTTCTCTTCCCAGAGGATTCTCATTGCGTGGGAATTGAAATTGATTTGGACCTAATGAACGTCTATTGTGGTATGATATCCTCAATATTATTGAAATATTCTATTGGTATGAAAATTGAGTTGGGAGACTACTTGAATGGGCAAATAAAGTCTTTATCCCCATGTCAACGGACATTGAAATCCAATAAAATTCGAATAGATTAAAGTTTTTGACCTAAAAAAGAATAGATTAAAGTTTGGTTGAACTTATAAACGTTTCTTTAACAAATCTTAAAACACGACTTTTATAAATTGGGATTTGTTGGATGATATGATTACTATGTTTTGCATGCTTATGGATCCTTGAAGCGGGGTAGCGTTACATAATTTGTTTTCCTGACTAATGTGCATGTATGAAAGAAAGCATGTCATAAGTTCTTATAGTTTTATCGAATGTTTAATTAAGTTTTATAGTTTGAATTTTTTTTGAAAAAAAATGTTCTTATAATTTAAAAATTTTATGAAACTTTTGAAGTAATGACATTAGTCTTTAGGGATCTTTATTATACAATTTTAAAACTAAAAGAACTTATATTAAAAAGTTTTAAACTACATAAACTAATATGATAAAAGCTACCGGAACCAATAAAATAATCTAGTGTCTCATAATTAAAAGAGTTTAATTATTATACACTTTATTTTTAAAAAAGAGCATTAAAATGTAGCTTTCAATGTTTGTAACAGTCTTCTTCAAAGTCTTCGTTATAAAATTATAAAAAAAATACGGAACACAAACAATTTAATAATTATTTTATTTTATTTTATTATATGCTAATTTTGTGTTTCATCTAACAGGTTTTTTTTATTTGGGGGGATAAATCTTTTGAATAATCAATATTTACAGCATATAACATCCTTAAAAAAAATGCAATCAAAATAACTATTTCATCCATTTTCTTATTGTTTTAAAAAAAAAAACTACTATGGTTTGTCATTACTTTTTGTGTTAAATAATCACAAAATACCATTAACATATAAGTTTTCGAGTAATTATTGAAAAAATAAATTATAAATCTTGAACTTTGTTATTCGAACAAATTTTTTAGTTTTCCTTAAATACTAACTATTCGTCACTCCTCTTTGTAATAACAATCGCAATTTAAAAGTTTTATCTTTATTTTTCTTTTCAAAAGAAAATTTAAAATAGAAATAAATAACAATAAATTATTTATAAATATATAAACTAGGGTCTGTTTAGTATACAGTTATGTAGAATTGATTTTGATATATTTATAGAATCAATAATAGGAAATGAATGATGCACGATTTACGAAGCATGTTGGACGGAAGTGATTTAAAATCAATTCCACAGTTGAGTAGAATTGATTCTAGAAATTAATGGTTGAGATAATTGATACATTTTTACGAAGTACATTGAACAGAAGCGATTTAGAATAAATTCTATTGAACCATGGTTTTGCACTGTAACAACGGTAAAACAGACGTTATGACGATTCCCAAAACAAAACTAAGTGTATGTTTGGTTTATCCTAAAATTACTATTCAAACGCAAATCCGGATAAACATTACTGACAGTAGCGTTTGCCCAGATCACGTTTGAAACGTGATTTTCAGGTAAACCAAATACTATAATAGCATTTTTTTTTCGAAATCACTTTTCAAACATAGATCCAGGCCAATGCTACTCTTAGTGTGTGTTTGGATTAGCGTTTGCAAACTTGAGTTTGAATGAATGTGGTTTTAGTGAACGTGATTTTGGATAGACTTGAGTTTGTGTAAACGTGATTTCATGTTTGGATAGTTTGTTGCATATGTGAGTTTAAGAAAGTGAATATTGTTTGGGTGATATTAATGGAAATCACGTCTGAAGATGTAATTACTAAAAAGGACTTGTTGTTCAAAGATTACTAGAATTCTATTTTTCTATATTAAATATATTTGATATTAACATTAATAATAAAAAAACATTTGTACACCATTTTTATATTTTAACACACAAATTATAAATTATGTTATTAAGAAATAAAAACTAATAATTATAAGGCTATTTGAAGTTTAAAACCTTACTGTATGTTATGGTTTTTAATAATTACAATTGTTTTGCATTTTATAAAACATTTTTTTCTAACTAAAAAAACAAGTGTTATGGTTTCTAAATAAAATAAATGGTTACTAGATATACAACATATATTTTTTAACTAAAACATAATTGTTGCACCAGCTCGACCCATTGGCAGCTCATTCTCGTTCAAGTGCATGAGCTCGACCCAAAGTGCAGCTCCTTCTGCCTTCACTCCTCCTCTTAGCAAAGAGCGCATGCCCGGACATTTTCAGCAACCAATGGGAATGGGCTACTCTTCATCAGGTTCATTGGATCACCACCAACTGCAACCTTACCCTTGCTATGCAACCGGCGGTCTAGCATCAACACCTAATCTTTCCACCATTAGTGCACCAAAGACTGAAAGATCATCCCTTGAAGGTTCTGTAAGGACAAGTTCATCAGGAGAGGGAGATCATCCCTTGGCAAGCGTTCAGGTGCAACTAGCTTCTCCTATCCCTTGGCAAGTTCATCAGCAGCTTCTCCAACTGCAGCGGCTAACCTATTCCGCTATTTGACTCAGCTCCGATCCTCAGGCGCAGCACCTCCTCATCCAGCAGGTGCAGCTAGCTTGTCAAGTGCAGCAACTCATTCATGCAACAACAACGGATAATTTGCAGGGGCATTGTGGGAATAAATGAATGCTTAAAGGGTCAAGGCTTTGCAATTTTCAGACTCAAGTATGGGTAGACTCAAGTTTGAGACGCAAAAGCTAGAAATACCTGTGTTTCATAAACTCAAATTTCCATCCTATACTCACGTTTCAAGTGAAAACCCAAACAACATAAAAATAAAGAAAACACACGTACAAGGAAGTAGACGTGCATATGAGATTGTGAGACGCCAATCCAAACAGGTACTTAATAGCGTTTGTCCGGTCTACCTTTCAAACGTGATTTTTGGATAAACTAAACATACAATAGTTTATGTGTGTTTTGATTTGATTTTATGATAATTTTCTTGGATGCATGTCTTCAAAACACCCTAAAAAGAAAATAGGCAATACATTGATAGCTTATTTTCAAAATCAAAACACCCACATAAAGAAAACAAATAAACCTAGCAATCAGTATCTCTCCACAAAATCTGTGAATTACAATCAACAAGCACATGGTTTGCGATGACCAATACGTGAGCTTTCCTTCCAATCCAAGGGGTTTAGAGATATACAACATTGCCGTCATTGCGTTCTCTGCCACTGCACATGATCTAGGTGTCTTCTATAGGGTGGTGAGGTGGTGAGTGCCTCTGTTTCACTTACAAGGATGGTCAGTTTGTACCCTCCTTATTAGTTTGTCCTTATTCTCTCTTTTTTTTTTCGTTTCTTTTTGTGCGAGTTTATTAGACCAAGACCAATTGGATGGACTAGAAGAGTGATTTGACCTGTACATTGCTTAGTAAAAAATGACAGGTTTGCTTCAAAAAGCTTTTGTGCTAATGCCAGTCAGCTTGAAATTTCCAAGTATCTCTAATGGTTCAATACTGGCTTGATGCCAATGGAACACCAGTGGAAACAGACATCCTTAAATGAATGGGAGCATTCACAAGCTCAAAAATGACTAACTCCGGCTGCATGCAATTTTTGTTGCGAAAACGAAAATGTTTACCAACAAGCAATTAGTTAATGACATGTTTTCTTCTCTTGTAATTAACCTTTCATGCAACTGTTAGTTTCGGATTGTTAATGCAACTTCAACATACTAGTATTTTTTTTATGTTAACCATAGGTATCCCCTCCCGAAGAGTGTATTTAGTGGGAATTGAACCCGGGAGCTCTTCCCACAATCTCAGTCTGCGTTGCCAACTGAATCACAACTTTGGTTTCAACATACTAGTATGATCCTATAACTGGTGAAGAGATGGCCCAACTTTAATAACAATTTCAAGGATCACTTGACAAGCAGTGGAGATTTAAGATTACTGTAAATTCAATTGCTCCAAAAATATGGACCTTTCCATTATGCACAACTCAAGATTCTCCCCACCAAGAAAGCAAGTTATTCTTGTAAAATATACATTACATTATTTCCTTGAATTTATTAATTTAATTTTTAAGTAAAGACGTATTTGTTTAAATTTGGACATTAATTTCAGCTCAGAAGCTCAAGTAAATAAATCTTAATCTCAACCAAACAGATTCAATAAAGTATTCCAAAGAGACATCAAATTATAGTCCAATTGTTTTGCTTACAAAATCATCTTACCTCAATAACATAATTAGAATAAAAAATAAATTAATAATATATAAAAAATGTCAATACCTCCTTTGTGTTTTTGACAGGCTTCTCATCAATCCAATGATAACATCACCCCGAATAGAACCCAACGATCACCGGGGGATGAGGGGACCCAGGAGTTACCTAGTCACATTGAAGTTCACTAGTGACAAACAATTTCAAGTATTCTAATGCTTGAAAGCAATGCATATTATCCCAGAAAAGAAAAAATTACATAATGAGAAAAATCACAATGTACCACCTAAATTAAGAGAAAATCAATTCATATGACCTTTTGTCATGTTATTGTCATACCAGAAACTGCTGGAAATGACCTTTTGTGGTCTCTCCATTCATTCACTTCTGCATTAATAAAATCCCATCCCCAAAACCCGTATAAATTTTCTCAACCACTAATAAAATTAAACACAGTAAGTAGCTCATAACAGTCCCTGTCCTTTTAGCTTCTCAGTTTTCTAGTTTGCTATTTTCCAGTTTTATAGTAGTTTACTATTTTCATTATCTTTCATAAACACACAATTCCACCTAACCTCTCTCTCATCATCCATCTCAATTCCCAAAGTCTAAGCCCCAAAAATCCACAAGTCACAGCTCAAGAATACAACCTAAAAATTGTATTGTCACATTATGAATTGAATACTGTTTCACAAAAATAATATCTTTGGAAAGCTGACATCCAAACAAAAAGAAATACTAGCTAAAAAACAAAATCCATTGTTATCACCAACCAGTTCTGCAAACAATGTTGCAACCATTTTGTCTCAAAAAACAAAGCATAAAACTCTGTCCAGTGAATCTAGGCTTTGAAAAATTACACAAATAAGAATCTGAAGAGCCACAGAAGGAAGATATATGCAAAGGATCAATTAAGGACACAAGACTGGTAAAAGAATGCCCTTATTGACATTAGGGAATGAAGCATCTTTCTTTTTAAGCTGTGCAATAATCATCTTATTAAGATGAACATCCTTAGCCCAAGCCAAGGCTGTACTACTCTCCTGAACAACATTAAGTAATGTTTATTGACTTATTCCTTGACAGGGCAGTTGACAGAGCCAAACTAGGTATGAATTTGACATAAAAATACTTAAATCAATAATTGTTTATGGAATATTTCTATATTTTTTTTTTAAAATGTAAAAAATTGTAAAAGTTTTTGTATAATTTAATTTTCTTCTCAGAAAGTAAAACATCCTTTCTGAATGTCAAATATAACACAAATGGAAACTAACTATTTTTTGACAAATAACATCATGCTTTCCAATGTATATGTAATAAAATAGTACAGATAAAATAAATGACATACCTACTTTACTTGAAATGCTCTAAAAGTTTAGACACAGAGTCGATTGGTAGAGAAAAACCAAACCCATCAGCATACTGCACTTTCATGATGTTCACGCCAACAACTTCTCCTTCCATGTTGACAAGAGGCCCTCCAGAACTTCCCTATACCATAGAAGCACATAAAAACATATAAGCAAACTGAACATGCATGCAAGTTAAGATTTGATTTGTACACCACATGCAAATCTAGTTGAATAGAAGGGTACTTTATGGGGAGAAAGAGAGGAAGACATACCCTATAAACTTTACAATCTGCTTGTATATACTCTCTCGGCGTGCCACTTAAACCCAAATCACTACTTTTGCGGTCAACACAACTATACAAAAAATATACAAGACTTGAATTTCATTATAGCAAAAGACAATCAGCAGTCCCTTTGTTTAAAACACAAGTTGCATGGTCAAATAATAGGTCAAAGCAGTAAACAACTGTATAGCTTAAACTTCCAAAATCTATCATATGAAATGGCAAAAGAAAAAAAAAAAAACTTAAAATAGGGACACATCTGTTGTTGCCCGATATTTTTTCTTCACACCTTACAATACCAGCAGTGACAGTATTCTGAAGTAAGAAAGGAGAGCCCATGGCTATTACCCAATCCCCAGGACGAAGCCTACTTGAAGAACCAAGTTTTGCTTCCGGAAGAGGGGTTTCAGAATTGATCTTCACAATAGCAATATCTGCATGCAGGTCAGCAGTTACCACTTTCCCCTCAAATCTCCTTCCATTTTGCAAAGTGACTTCAATCTGTAATATAGTCAAATTTTCAAGATCAACCGTTGATTGTAAGACCTGGAAAGGAATGCCCAGGATCATAATTTTTTAGTTTTACATCTGATGTCTTCATGGAGCCAAACTACACGATGAGAATGGAAAAAGAAAAATATTGTATCTAGAAAAACTTGCATATGAATACTCTAAAATGATTTGTAGGTAGTGATATTTTAATAAGAGATTACACACATTCAAATTAAGAATATTAAGAACCAATCATTCAGTCAAGCAAGCTATAGCATGAAGCCTAACCAAAATGAGTGACTCATATGTCACTCTTTATACTCAGTAATAAATTATCATATATGCTTCTAATGGTCTGATTTGTTTGTGTAATACTAAGATATGCCAAAGAAATGAAGGAATCATTTCCATTCAGTTGTATAAGCAATCAAAACTAATTGAACTGCAATTTAGGAATGTCTTATTTTTCTTGGGAATGGATCTATGCATTTTCAGACCATGACTAAAAATTTCTGACTTACCAAAATCATATCTTACGCTACCCTAGCTTTGTATCATACAAAGCCACAGACCAAGTAAGGACTACAACACCATTAACATAAATCTATTAAAAAAAAAATCTTAGGACTCTAGCTTGAAGTTGACTTCATATTTACACTTGAGAAACATCCAAATGCACAAGAACTAACATTTGCATCATCAAAAGCTACAACAAATCTACCGATACATTGTTAGAAGTATATATTTTGAGAGATATCCCCTAGCATGAACACAAACCTTGCCTTTGGATGGATCAAGGACAAGATGAGCACATGTCAAGATTGTACCATCCTTGTTGATGATTGTTCCGGCGCCTACACTTCTTTGACGAGGAATACCATGGAAATCTGCATGGTTAATGCCTGATCATTATCAGAATAAAGTGAAAAGAGACATGAAAATTCAAACATTTAATGTTAATATATCCCAAAGTCCACCTCGTGGAGTTTCAATATTAACAACAGCAGGCCCAACTTTAGCAGCGGCATTTGCAATAGTATCTCTGCCAAAACAACCACACGGGCACCGCTTTAACCCTTCATCACCATCACGAACAGCCCCATAAGGTTCCTTAGATATCTGAAGTGAAGGAACAGAACTGACTCTATAAGAAGACAGCTCAAGTATTCCTACAAATACAAATCAATTTTCAGCTCTAAATGTAATAAAAATATCTACATCTACAGCTACATATATATACTGATATACATAAGGTATCTCAATCTGAATATCATATTATAATATAAATAATCAAGAGAGTTTTGGGCTCACTAGAATCAGTATTGTTATAAGGGCTCAGCAGAGTGGAACCACCAGCAGCAGCGATCGCCACAGCTCCAACGACATGGCCTCTATTAAAACGACCAAGCCTTTTCTGTCACACATTGATTCCAATTCCCAATCAGAGAGAGATTCACGCAACTTTCATTTTAAGATTAGATTGGATAACAAATGTGAATGAATGAATGCATATAGCATCGATACCAGGAAATATCTCATGACTACTCACACACTCTTCACCGCAGACACCAACAAAAGCACAATGCCACTGCAATTGCTAATTTGCTATACTCTGTTTCTTTCTTCTTCTTTTTTCTGTCAACGCTGTATCTTTTTCAAGGCCCGACAATTTACTATGAAGTGAGATATCGTGACCTTTTCCTTTTTGCTATTCTCACCCCCTTTGATTTTTTTAAATTTCTTCCCTAACTGCCCCTCTTCTCTTCTCTTCTATTGCCTTCTCTTCCCCTTCCCCTCACTGGAAGTAATTTTCTCACAAAAAAAAATTGGCTTCAAAGTGTGTGAAAAAAGTATGATGAAAGGGTATATTTATACTTATATATATAAAGGGAATTTCTTTTTTTCCACTCTTTCCAGACAATAATACCCTTGATTCACGTCTCATTCCGATATACTGAATTCTGATTTTTTTTTTAATGATAACTTTTAATACTAATCTTTTTTATTTTTTCAATTCAAATTCAAATCTTGATTGATTGTATTTTTTTCTATTCTAATTTTAATCTCTGTTTCTTAATTTAAATTTAAAATATTATCTTTATCATTTAAGTCGTGAATTTTTTAAGTAATTTTAAAAAGTGTAGATTAATAATTCAAAATCAAATCATTCTTTAAATTTGGAGGATACACTGAATTCTGGTTTTTTTTATGATAATTTTTTTAACACTAATCCTTGTTTTTACAATTCAAATTCAAATCCTGATTGATTCTGTTTTTTTCTATTATAATTTTAATCCCCATTTCTTAATTTAAATTTAAAATATTATCCTTATCATTTAAGTCGTGAAGGAGTTAGTTTGTTATATATCATATATAGAGGAGTTTATATTTAGAAGTTAGTTTATTTTTACATTTTATATTGTACTGAATTTAGTTTAACTTAGAATGTTAAATATAATTTTAATTTATTCATGTAAATTAATTATATAAGATATTTAAAAATGTAAATAAATAAATTTTACATCTTTTTCCAAAAAAGAAATGCGGATAAACAGGCACGATAGTGCCTATCTATCCGCTAATAAACTATTAAGATTTTCGTAAGATGAGATGGTGCATTTATTCATATAGTATAAGAAGACCTAAATTTCTGAAATTGTAACTATTGGTGAAATAATCCATAAAAGGAGTGTCAAACAAAAAAAGTTGCATTACCTGATTCACAATTCACACATTTATAGTTGGGTGATCTATTGAAAGTAATTTTATTCACTTGGACAGTATTCTGTAATGCTTTACAATTTTATAGCATTATGGATTTGGCTGTAAAAGTCGTATGTTTGTGGATTTCAACCATGATCTACATTAATTTCAAATATTGAATCTTTATGCCAATGCAACTTGGAGCTAAAATTAGGTTTAGGTGGTACCTCATATGAGGATTTTATAAGAAAAATGCATTTACCTTTGCAGGTATTGTTAGTTGATTTTTGTGCTTTATTAATTTGCAATTTCACTTGGGCAGACTGTGTTCTGTTGATGAATGGTAGATTTTCTCGATAAATAACATATTATACCATCTTTACGAATGCAGTCAGATCAAGCCATTTATGGATCTTGATAGATGTTCATGAGAAATAAAATTCTATTAGTTTAAAATAATAATTGGTATGAACGAGTGATATACAAGACAGATAAATTTATTAAGAATATATTTGGGAGAAAATTAAAGTACCCTCTATTGATAAGAAGGTCGTATAAACTTTACCAAGACTATAATGTAATTTGGTCACATGAGAAAAAAAGATTAAAGACTCTAATAGTAATAGGAGGAAAACTGTAGAAAAAAGATTAAAGACTCTAATAGTAATAGGAAGAAAACTGGAAGTATCATGTGAAGATTTTAAGTAAAATGAGGACAGACTTGTGACCATTGCTTATGCAAGAAATGACATTAAATAATAAACTTTTAAAGCAAGGCAAATATAACGAAATTGGTGCCAATACAATTGTAGCTTTATTTAAGCTTTTTCACCTGCCTCTTAAATCTAAATGCAAGTGCACTCTCAGCAATCATTGATAGTGGTATCCTCTTCTTTGCTGCCTTTCCCTTTTCATTTTCCTGTTTACTTGTTTATTCAAACACTTTCAAGGGTGATATATGCTAACCACATATAGCTGATGGGAGTGAAAATAAGTCAGGCTGTTCATCTCGTTTAATAAAAAATTCATGTCTAAACGTTCGAATAAGTCATTTTAATTAAATAAGTCATATTTAAGCTTTTAAAAAAGCCTATTAGGCTTGATAAGCTAACCTATTTATAAATAATATTATTTTTAATAAACATATAAAAATATTATATATAATAAATAATATAATAATATATAACTTTTTAATTTCTCATACTGGCCTATTTAAAGATAAACTTATTGGCCTATTATATATCAGTAACATATTTAGATTATTAAAAAGTAAGCAAGTTAGTTTGTAAATACATTGACCTATTCAGAGATAGACTTATTGGCCTATTTAAAAATCATTCATTATATGAAATAAACTTTTAAACAGATTAATAGGCCAAATCAGTCTTTGAAACAGGTCAGACCAGACCAAGGCCTAAAAAATGACCTATGACAGGTAACAAGCCAAGCTTGAACCACAAAAATATAAAGCAGACCAGGATGAGGCCCTACAAAGCCTAACTTAGCTCGACCTACTTTCACCCCTAGCTACTGAGATGTACTTATGCTGTGCTCACCATTAAAAGCTAATAAAAGTTCAAGGCAAGTTGATAAGTTATGCTGCCAATGAAACCTTGCAAACAAACAGAACCAACCATAATTTTTCAAATATATTGACCAATGATAAAGTTGCTAAGATTAAGGAAATGATCAATGTAGAAAGGAAACATATACGCAGAATATGAAACCAATTATAAAAATAGCGCCTTAAAATAATTGTCATAGGCTAATCAAGGGAGCAAGTAAAAATTTGGACATAGTTCACGATGACAGAAGGGGGAAATATGACAGATTTATTTTATCACGGAGTGACCCAAAAAACCAATGATGAGTTTGAAACATTTGTAGTTCAGCAATCAACAGGGAAGCTTTGAATGTCAGTGAACAAGTGTCCTAAGCTTAACCATACGTGTTGTGATTTCTCAGATACAAAATTTCTCAAAACCAAAAAATAACCCAATTCAGACCGCACAAGGTTCATCAAACAACCACGTTCAACCATGACGGGATTACCAGAAAACTTTAAATTTATTTTTAGTAGGTATCCAAACACAGCATTTTAATGCAGAGTATTTGAATTTCTTTAAAACATGACATTCCTATCTTAAAATATCTCATCAAAACACAATGTTGTGTTCACAGATTCATTGATTGGTTCTTTTGGTTGGTGCATAGGCTTCTGAATTGGATCCATATATGTAATACATCTATGTTAATTTATTGTATAAACCCGCATTACCTTCTTATATGAGCTAATACAAATTTTGGTGAAACATACATAAGGAGCTCCCGACAGGATTTGTCTCATCTGACAGACCAAGATAACAAATAATAAAGTAGGTCTATACTCTACACTTTTAATTCAAAATCATTGCATGCAATGACTATTGATCAAAATTAAGTCCACCAAAAAAAACACATCACCTGGTTATCCATTCAAATAACTACAAAACAATTAGTCAAAACGCTAAAATGCGATGATAATATTGATCCATACTTCGATCGTTACACAAAAAAAGGGAAGAAATGGCATTACCTTTGTGTGTGTCGTTTGCCTTCAACCTTCTACAAATCAAGATTGGCTTCCTCAGGGATCACAGTTAAAGTCACCAATTCATCACTTGCTCTTTTAACTAGTACCTTCATGGGCAACCCAACTTTATCCCCGATGATTTCAATTACCTGCTATAATTTCATATTTCTGTGAATAAGTACACCACATCATAATGAAGAGTAATTTAAGGGATCACTTGACAGGCAATGGAGATTACAATAAATTCAATTGCAGGGTTGCAGCAAAGATATAGAGCTTTTCATTACACTCAACTAAAGATTCTCCACACCAAGAAAGCAAGTTATTCATGCAAAGTATACATCATAGTATTTCAATGAATTAATTTATTTAAGTAAATACCTATGAAATCGTTTGAATTTAGATTTTTTATTTTAGTAGAAAAGTTTAAGTAAACAACACTTAACTCAACCAGAAACGTTCAATACAGGACTCAAAAGAGACAGCAAATTATAGGCCAATTGTTTTGGCTACCAAATCATCTCACCTCAATAACAACATTAGAATAAAATTAGAATAATAAAATATAAAATATGCCAATACCTCTTTCATACTTTCGACAGGCTTCCCATCAAATTCAATGACAACATCACCAGGACGGAACCCGGCACGATCACCAGGGGAGCCAGGAGTTACCTAGTCATGTTGAAGTTCCTCAATGACAATTGACAAAGACATAATTTCAAGTATTATAATGTTTGCTTGCATTAGTGAACGCAATGCATATTATCCCAGAAAAGAAGCAACTACCTACTACATAGAATAACTACAGTGAATAGCCTAAATTAAGAGAATATCAATTCATATGGTGAATTACAATTTGTCATGTTATCATCTCATCAAAAACTGCATATCCATTCTTCCACTTTTGCATTAGTGAAATCCCATTCCCAAAAAACAAAATCCCTATACATTTCATCCATCACTAATCAAATTAAACATCAACATATGTAGCTCATGACAGCCCCTGTCCTTTTAGTTTCCCCTTTTTCTACTATTTTCTAGTTTTACAGTTCACTCTTTCATAATCATTCACTAATACAGAAATCCCACCTAATATTTTACTCAACATTCATCCCTAACTTCAAGCTCCAAACATCCACAAAGAGACACTGCTCAAGAATGAAGCCTACTACATATAACAAGCTTTTGACAGTGTGAACTACTGGACTGCGAACTGAACTGCTTCACTAAAATAATCTCTTTGAAAAGCTGACATCGCAACAAAAAAAAATACTAGCTATTGCACAAAGCATTGCCCTCAAAGAGGGAAGAGGAACCAATGTTGCATCCCTTTTGTCACAAAAAACAAAGTAGAAAGATTCTGTCCAGTGAGTCTAGACTTTGAAAAGCTACACAATAAAAATCTCAAGAGCCACAGAAGAAAGATAAATAGAAAGGATCAATCAGGTACATACCATTGGTACAAGAATACCCTTCTTGACATTAGGGAATGAAGCATCTTTCTTTTTAAGCTGTGCAATAATCATCTCATTAAGATCAAGCATCCTTAGCCCAAGCCAAGGCCGTACTACTCTCCTGAACAACATTAAATAAACTTTATTGCTTATTCCTCAACATCGCACTCGCAGAGCCAACTGTTCAAGTATAAATTTGACATAAAAATATTTAAAACAATAATTGTTTATGGAATATTTCTATAACTTTATTAAATACCCTAGAAAATGTAAAAGCTTTTGTATATTTATTTTTCTTCTAAGAAAAAAAAACCTCTGCATTGCACATATAACACAAATGGCAAGCTAATATTTAGCAATAACTTTCTGCTTCCTAATGCATACTCAATAAAATAGTATGGGTAAAATGAATGACATACCCACTTTTCTTGAAATGCTCTATAATTTTACACACTGAGTCGATTGGTACAGAAAAACTCAATCCATCAGCAGCCATCACTTTCATGATGTTCACCCCAACAACTTCTCCATCCATGTTGACAAGAGGCCCACCAGAATTTCCCTATATCATATAGAAGGACATAAAAACATACAAACAAACTGAACAAACATGCAAGTTGACATTTAGTCTGTAAACCACATACAAATCTAGCTGGGTAGGTGGGTAGCTTGTGGGGAGAAAGAGAGGATGACATACCACATTAACTGCACAATCTGTTTGTAAATACTCTCTTGCCATGCCACTAAAACCCAAATCACTACTTTTGCGGTCAACGCAACTATACAAAAAATATACAAGACAAGAATGCTGTTAGACTAAAAGACAATCAGGAGCCCCTTTGTTTAAAACCCAATTTTCTTAGTCAAATAATAGGTCACAGCACAAACAACCATATAGTTTTAACTTCCAAAATCCAACATATGAAATGGCATAATTTGAAGCAAAAGTTAAAAAAACGAAATGAAATAGGGATGCATCTGCTGTTAGCTTGAATTTTTTCTTCGCACCTTACAATACCAGCAGTGATAGTATTCTGAAGGGAAAGAGGACATCCCATGGCTATAACCCAATCCCCAGGACGAAGCATACTTGAAGAGCCAAGTTTTGCTTCTGGTAGTGGGGTTTCAGAATTGATCTTCACAATAGCAATATCTGAATGCAAGTCAGCATTTACCACTTTCCCCTCAAATGTCCGTCCATCTTGCAAAGTGACTTCAATCTGCAGTGGTCAATTTTTAATGATCAAGCAATGGTTGTACGACCGAGAATCGAATGCCTAGAGTCATAATCTTTCAGGTATGCATGTGATGTCTTCATGGAGCCAAACTACTGAGAATGGGAAAAATATGCTGTATATACAAAAAGTCACATGAATAGTCTAAAATGATTTGCAGGTACACTAAGAGATTACACCTTTAATTTAGGAATACCCTATTTTGTTGGGATTGGAGCTAAGAATTTTCAAAACATGACTTAAAACAAAATTCCTACAACACTAGCTTGAAGTTGACTTCATGTCAAAGCACTTGAGATATACGTTTGAGAAATATCCCAATCCACAAGAATACAAGATCTAACATTTGTGTCACAGAAACATACACCAAATCTACCAATACATTGTTACAAGTATATAATTTTGAGAGATATCCCTAACATAACACAAACCTTCCCTTTGGATGAACTTCTTGTGCCTTGAAAATCAACCACAACATGAGCACATGTCAAGATTGTACCGTTCTTATTGATGATCGTTCCCGAGCCTATACTCCTTCCAGTAATAACACCATAGAAATCTACATAATTAATAACAAATCATCAGAGTAAGCTCAAAAGTGACATGAAAATAAAAGATCCCAAATTGCACACCTTGTGGAACTGTAATATTAACAACAGCAGGGCCAACTTTAGCAGCTGCATTTGCAATAGTATCTCTGCCAAAACAACCACACGGCTTTGACCCATCATCACCAACAGCCCCAGAAGCTTCCTTAGATATGTCCGAGGAAGGTCCGGGACCCACTCTATAAGAAGAAAGCGCAAGTATTCCTACAAATTTTCAGCTCTAAACGTTATACAAACATCTCCATCTACATATACAAATACCAGATTCAAACAAAATGAGAACTAACCATATTGATCCGAAAGAGGTAAACGTTGTTGCTGCACTGGCCATGTCAACCATAGGGAATCTTGCAATGGCACAGGGAGCCATGCATTTATCGATACTCCTAAATTTGAAGCCACGTTAATAGCATATCAATATGGCATTTAGTTAAAAGGGAAAGAGTTTTTTTTACAACTTAGAAATCAGCAATCCGCTAAAGGCACACAAATATATACAATCAAAAAGAGAGTTAGGAGCTCACTGAAACCAGTATTGTTATTGGAGCATAACAGAGTTGAACCAGCAGCCGCGATTGCAACAGCTCCAACGATAGAGCTTCTGTTAAAATGCCCAAGCCTCCTCTGCCATACATTCCAACTCCAAATCAGAGATTCACGCGAATTTCATTTAAATCTTAGATAACAATAACAAAGGTGAATGTATACAGCATCAATACCAAGAAATGGCTCATGGTTTACTAAAATGTAGACTTCGACACTCTTCTCCGCAAACAGCCAAACACAGTCCAAATGCTACACGACGTTCTTTTTTTACCTCGACAAATCCAGATAATGGGCGATATTTCTGGTTAACCAAGAGGCCGAGGTCCAAAAGCCCAAGGCCCAACAATAATTTTACTTATCATACTTCTCATATTTTAATTCAAAAGGGAAAAGGGTTTTAAATCCATGCGAATTGAGTAAACGACCACACAGCAACATCCATAGCATCGTTTTAAGTATGAATTAGCAACTAAACGACAATAACCAGTATAAAAAGAGGGGATTTCAAGAGTCAACAAGCAAACGCTCTATACTGCTAATCTGCAGTTGCAGATGAAACAACAAAAGTTAAGAAATAAGATAGCTTGCTCCATATATGAAATAGCCAAGAAGTACATTTATGCATCGCCATAGTTCGCCCAAAAAGAGTATATAGGAGAAGTTGGCATTCGATCACATATATTACACCTAAAGTCAAGGCTATGTATATGTGCTTCACCAAAAAACCTAAAACCAAAGATCTAACTAACAGTAAGATTATACAAATGGAACACCTAACACTAATTCTTAGACGGGGACTTGGATGCAGTGGTTTTCTCAGCAGCAGCGCTACCAGTCTTCTTAGGCAACAAAACTGGGTTGATATTAGGCAACACTCCACCACTAGCAATGGTCACACCTTGAAGCAGTTTTCCTAACTCATCATCATTCCTCACAGCAAGCAACACATGCCTTGGGTTAATCCTATTTTTCTTGTTGTCGCGCGCAGCATTACCAGCCAACTCCAGCACCTACATTGCATTACACAATTTAGAAAAAAAAAATGGAAAAAGAAAAAACTGATAACGTAAAGTCCAATTGATTTTAAATTTCAACCACGGCAATGTTTAATCGGAAAAATACCTCTGCAGCGAGGTATTCAAGAACAGCGGTGAGATAGATGGGAGCACCGGTGCCTAAACGCTGAGAATAGCGACCTTTCTTCAAAAACCTGGCGACACGACCAACAGGGAATTGAAGGCCAGCCTTAATGGACTTGGAAACGGCCTTCTTCCTCTCTCCCCTTCTTCCACCGGCACCCTTGGTAGTTGCTTCCATTGCTCTAAGAAGATCCGAAAGATGTGCTAAACGATTTGTTTGGAGGGAATGCGGAGAATCAGATTATGCCTACTTTGAATTTGGAAATTGGAATTGGAACCGGTGAGCAAACTGATAGCGCGCGTGGTATTAATACTGCTAATAATGCCAAATGTTTGAGATCCCGTTCGTCCCCACGGATCACATCCGACGGTCAGGATCGTGCAATGTTGGCGATCCGTGGCTTTCAGTTCAACCTTTATCAAGCACGTTGAATATCAATGCCAGACCATTTTAATTTAAAATATTGACGGTGACGGATAAGGTTTGCATCGCATTACTATTTCATTAATCCAACGGCTATGGCTTTGACACGGTGGCTATCCGTGTGCTCGCTTTTGTCAAACGGTGTAATTTCTTCGTTAAATACAGGATTACCTTGCCTAAAAAAGGGAAATTGAATGCATGACAATTTATTAAAACTTTGTATGTTGTTATACTTACATACCTTCCTTCAAATTTCAAAATTATGTACTCCCTCCCATCCTTTTTAATTTTACTATTTCTTTTTATTTTATATTATTAACTAATTCCATTATCAATTAATAATTGAAAAAATATTAAAAATTTTAATAATAAATAAATAAATCATAATAAATAATTTTCTTAAAATTATAAAGTGATAAGTAGGATGAAGACAATATATATTTTCATAAATTTACACACATATATATGACATGTTTTAGATTGTTATTATGGATGTTAAAATAAGATCGTTAATAGATGTTTAGAGACTTTCATTAAATGTACAAGGATTGAACCTAAACAATGGCCTAAGGGCATCTCCAACAGGGATGCTTATACTAGAATCTTACATGCAGGGTTCTTAAATATAAGAACCAATGTTTAACTTAAAAGCACCATTGAAGTAGCTCTTAAATAATATGTGGGCCCATTTAATAAAATATAAATATTTGAGGTTATATACGGGTCCATTTAGTTGAATTTTTAGGAAAGTTTGGTTGGTGAAGAGAGATTCTTAATTTATAAAAATAAAAGAAATGTGCTAATAATATACTCTTTAACACACTATTTTTAACACACTCTTTGTGATTTGTTGAAAGTCACATGGATCCCACCACATTAGGAATGAGACTCAAGTGAATTTTAACAAACCACAATAAGTGTGTTAGATCATCTCCAACGGGGAGTGCTTAAACAGTTCCTAGTTTTAACAACCTCGAGAACCATCTTACTCCCCGTTGGAATTTGATGAGCTTGAATGCTTAAAAATAAAAGGAAGAATCGGAATACTTGTGGAAGCATCCGAGATTTTATGGATGTTTAGCAGTAAAAAATAATAATAAATGAGAAACTGATTGAATTTAGCAGGTAGATTCAAGATAGTTGATACACCAAATCAAAAGAATTATACAATTCTCAAGGAAAATTACAGAAACAACCAACCAATCAGTATATAAAATTATAGAAAAATAATTATGAACAAATAAATTACAGAAATAAAAACAAATAAATAAAGCAATAATAAATAAATACAATAATAAATTACAAAAAAAAAGTATAGTAAAAATTAAGGAAAAAATAACAGACGATGAGGCAGAGAGATCAACAGATCAACAACATGAAGGCAACCTGAATTCAAAAGATCAACATATCAACAACATGCATCATGAAATTTGAGAAGAAATTTGTGAGAAATTTTCGAATGAGAGAAAGAACCAAACGAGGGAAATATAGGACTCGTTGTGATCATGGGCGTCGGGAGGAAGATCCAAAAACAGAGCCAAATCGCGTCCATGCGTTGCCACAAGTGCGACGAACACCGCCAAGGAGTCATCCACCATAATCATAGAAGCTTACACCCAAAAACAGTAAACAAAAACCAAAAAAGATAGAAAGGTTGAGGCTTTGAGGGTGCAGGTGGTAGAAGAGAGTGGGTTTGGTGGTGCGGGTGGGAGAAGACGGGGAGTTTGGCGAGGTGGTAGAGGAGAGGGGGTGCGGTTGTGTGGGAGAAGGAATAAAGGTTGAGGCTCTGGGGGTGTTGGTGGTGAAAATTTTTCTAAGTCTTTTTTATCCAAGAAAGCCTTTTAGGATGAAACAATTCGAAAAAAAAATGCTTTTGGTAAAGAGAATTCGAATTTTGACTATCCGGAAGGCATGTTGTTTTCGATTTTTTCTTGTCTGAAAGACACATCTTATTCGAATGATGTGTGGAAAATCAGAGGATTCTTTCGTAACATCTTGTGTAGAAAATCTACTAAGCGTCTATCAGAAAATGATTTTGTCGTTTAAAAAGGATTTCTAAAAAAAGGTTTTTACAACAGGGGAAAATCTGAAAGTCATATTGTCTAGAAAGTATGTAGCTTTTAGAGAATCCAAAAGCTGTTAGAAAAGAAGGAAATATATCATGGGTAAGCCTTGATGCTTATTAAATTCGAAAAAAGCATGGAAGATATCCCTTAAAATTTCGAATTATATATAGAAGGACTCGAAAAAAGAATAAACATTATTTTTTCAAACAAGCCCATTCATAGTTAGAATTAAATTTGATTATACAAAGTCATTCGAAGTGGGCATAATAAGTCAAGAAGAGCTTTGCATTTATAAGATTACAAAGGTTGTTCGAACTACAATGATATTCGAATAAATTGCAGAAAAGAAAATGCAAAGGAAGATACATAAAGTAAAAGTTTCTTCTTGGTCTTTGATAAATTAGTGAATCTGCTTCTAGTTCTTCCATTTCCCGCCTCTAGCTTCCTCCCAAGCATAGCTAACCTGGTAATCATGAAAGTCTTGCCAGATTGTAAGAAAGGATATGGGTGGGCCACTCGGGGAAGAAACAAAGGGATATCATTAGGCGCAAATGCCTAATAACTCCCCATTTTGGCTACAACGTTCGACCTAAAGGATTATTGAGCAAAGTTAGAAAAGCTTATAATGTTGGCTACTCTGTCAACTTGATCAACAGTGAAGCCAATGAAGATTAGGTCGAACGTAATAGTCAATGTCAGAAACTTCTCCATTATTGAAAGAAAAAAGATGAAGAGAAGATGAGAAATGAACCTATGTTTATAGGGAAGTTGGTCGACGGTGGAATAAATGCACCTGCAAAGCTGCTCAATAATTGAGAAGTCCAACATTGAAGCAGTTGAATGATCGATGGTAAAATAACACCTGCAAACTGACTAGAAAGTAGTACGCCATCTGGCAGAAACAAAATAAAGGCATGTGAATTAGAAATCAAGGACAAGTCAGAAAAACAACTTCCAAATTTTACTAAGTACGAAGATGTGTTTCAAAATGTGAAGAAAACCATAAAGAAATTGAAGACGATGAAGAATTCGAAAGAGGTAAAAGAAAGAAGATCACGTCAAGATAACTTATAAGAATTTCGGAGACAAACATCAAAGGCAAATTCGAAGATCAGTTATCAAGATTTCAAATTGGCAATTATTGGAAGTTGATATTCGTAGAAAGTGTTAAGACAAACTCACTCTTAAGGTTTTTAATGTTGTCAAACCATCAAAGTATAATAAGTTCAAAGCATGAACTGAGATGCATCTTGTTATTACTAATCATTTGTTCAAGTGTTTGGCAGAATTAAAGTCTTTAGTTTGCAGGAATATAATTCTTGAGAAGCCAAAGTTGCAAGAGAAGCTCAAAAGTCTTGCGAGAGGCAGAATCAAGTTTTGCCTAAGAGAAAGTTTGAGCTATGAGTTGCTGAGCAAAAAAAAAAATCAAGATCACACTGAGACTGGGACTCAGACTCAGACATACAGCTCAGATGCAGACTTCAGACTCAGATGCCTATCCAGATACAAACTGAGACTCAGATACAAGCTTACACAAGAGACTTAAGACTCAGATGAGAACGAAAGACTAAAACCAGAGCTCAGATGCAGAGATAAGCCATCGGCCTAAGACTAAGACTCAGACTCAGCTAAGAGATGCAAGACACAAATAGTCCACAAGAGTCAAAGAAAATGACACTATACGCTGACACGGTACAATACGCACAGAAGGCACAGTGTTTTTTGGCAGGATGCTTTTTCTCTCTCCTCAACGGCTACTAACGACCATATAACGACTTGTTTTGTTTGAATTAAAAAGCCAGAGATCGACAGTAAATGAAGAAAGAGACTACGCTGCACATTGATCAATTACTGTATCTTACCTACATCTCAAGTCCCATCTTATCTCAGATCTGGTCTCACCTTGAGAACATCCAGCAGTCTCAGTTATTCTCTTTTATCTTGTTAAGTTTCCAATCTTTGTAAAAGAGAATATCCCTAGCTAAGCTCACTGTTTATTCATACTTTGTATGTTGTAAGCTAGATCACTATCATCCTTTCAATCGTTGTAACCGATCTTAGCTGAGATAGGAGAGAGCCTAGTCTCAGTGTAAGTGTGAGAAGCCTAAAGAGGCCTGAGAAGAATACTTGTCTCACAACAAAGGTAGGAGGGCCTAAGCTTGGTGTGAAGGTGAGCTTGAAGAGGCAGTAAGAATATTTGTACTTGACAGGTTTGTCAATAGTGGAAATTTCACAAGTTGTGGGGACTTGACGTAGCCCACGGTGTGGGTGAACTAGGATAAATCGGTGTGCATCTCTATCCCTTATCTCTTTATTTACATTGCACACTTCTTAACTGAGACGTATACACTTATAACTAAATTAAATCTGTTGAAAAGAAACAACATCTTAACTAAAGAAGCTAAATTTTCACTAAGGCGAGTTTTGTTTTGATTTAAGACCGTATATGAACTAACCCATCTGAGCTTCCGGGTTATTCAACTTGAGAACACGTCTCAGCTTGTGTTAAAGTTTTTTTTTCAGAAACACATTTTTGAAAAGTCCCTATTCAACCCCCCTTATAGAGACATCCAGCCAACTTCAGAAAGGTGTCAAGATGAATTTGAAAAGAGGTTCAAGTAATCATAAGTTGATACTTAGTCTATTCTTGATGAAGTTTGGGAAACATCACATCGAAGATTCAGGTCTGAACAAATTAAAAGATAGACACGTGGCAGACATCCTATGGAATGAAAACACCTGTTCGGTAAAAAATTAGGCAATTAGAAAATTGTTATACGTGTATGTTGTAAATTAGTTTACCGTTAGTTAAGAAAGCCTATAAATATGTCAAGTTAGAAGTGAAAAACACAATTTCACTCTGCATACTTATATTCCACTTGAAAAAAATATTGTCTATTCACATTTACTGACTTCTTGTTATCTTCAGAAGATTCTAAAAGTATGCTCAATTTGGGATTTGTCATTTAAATACCAATTTACTTCCAATCTGCAGTTTCTTACTTATTTCACTGTTAATTCTTTTCCCTTTTCCTACTTCCACTTCTTAGTGCACTTAATTATTATAGAACTTGTTAAATATACATGGTAATAACCCAGACAATAATCGATAAGATACAATATTATGACATGTTCATAGAAGATCAGAAAGAATTGCGTACCCGGAATCAATGAGGGATCTATCCCTATCGTTCTTGAACAACGTGAGAGAATACTGGTCTATTCTTGGTAGGAGATGAAAGGGCAGAATACAGAAAGAGGCATGTCGTATGAACTGACTAATGGGGTACCGGTTATGTTCCTTACCAATAGAGACCGGTGACCTCTCAACAGGCTACCTCTCAACAGCCCAACCCATCACGGGCTATTCACAATAAAAGCTCAATATATCATTCATCTTTATATTATGCGGGGGGATTTGGAGGGGAGGGAAAGGGGTTTAAAACAAAACAATTAAAATTACTTAAATATTCTCCTTCTCTTATTAATAAAGTTAAATGTTATAAAAGTCAAAAGGTATGAAAGTAAATTAGTTTTATTTTATCTCCCCTCCCCTTTGAACCAAACAACAAAGGCTTCCCCCCTCCCCTCCCCTCAAACCAAACATGATAAAATATCATCTCACTTCATCTCCCTTCACCTCCCATCCCCTCCCCTTCATTAAAATCCCTTCCCTCCCTTCCCCTTGTTTGAACCAAACATACCATTAGTTTTTTTTTTTTTTCACGAAATGGCGGTTGAAAATCAATCCACCACTTACATGGTGAAAAGATGTGTTAGATCACACAAACAAAAAACCTCTCATTAATGATAAATAAAAAGTAAATATTTGGATTGCTTTTTAAAATTATTATTTCATTACATTAGTCTCTCGATAATGCAAACTAATGATCAACATATTATCCCCTTTTTACTGCTCCTGTCATATATAAAAACAAAAATAATAATATTTTAGATGGAGTTTAATAATTATACACTAATTGTGTATATTAATCTCTTCCTTTTTTTACTGCTTCTATCCCATATTAATTTAATTTAATTTAATTTAATTATTTTACGAAGCAATATATGATGTGGCAAGAAAATTAAATATGAGTAGGTATTGGAACTCAGTTGTCACACCTTCATTTTGAAATTATAGAAGTGTTGGATAACTTTTTTTTAAAAGAAATTATGATGCAATTTTTTAGAAGTCGTTGTTTTGATTTTACAAGAAAAATTAAGGGCATGTATCGTTTGTATTTTCGTTTTCTATTTCCATTTTTTGTTTTTTATTTTTTAAAAATTTATAAAGAAAAAATTGGAAATATTAGAAATAAAAAATTGTCGTTTTCAGCATTTCCAGTTTTTCCTTTATAAAATTTCAAAAAACATTAAATATAATAAAAATAAAAATGAAAACAGGAAATCAAAATATGCAAACCAATCGTGCCCTAAAATTTTAAATTATATTTTGTTTTCACACTGTATACATTTGTAAAAGTTTATATAAAATACAGCGAACATGTTATCTATCTATTTTTTATTATAAAAAAGACAGGTGCGTATGATTTAAAAAGGTGAAAGATTTTTTTTAATTACGTTAAATTTATAAATACTTGAGATTTTTTTATTTGTGTTAAATTTAATACGGAACCTATAATTTAATACGGAACCTATACTTGTTGCATTATAAAAACATAATTCGACACGATGTGATGTAATAGCAATTTACATATCTATATAAATTTTCCCAGTATCTATAGTTCATCGTTTGATTCTCCATCATCGAAACTAGAGGAACTTCTCCCACTCTTCTCATATAGCTGCCTGATAACTGGAACACATACAGCTTCAACTTCCTTCAATTTCTCCTCAAAGTCATCTTTCTCTGCACTTTGATTATCTTCTAACCATTCAAGAGCTTCCTTCAATGTATTCTCTATCCTCTCCTTATCATCTGAATCGATCTTTTCTGAAAGCTTGTCTTTGTCATTGACAGTACTCCTCATGTTGTAAATGTAAGTCTCCAATTTGTTTCGGGCATCAATTCTTTCCCTGACCTTCTTGTCCTCTTCGGCCATTTCTTCAGCCTCCTTAACCATCCTATCAATATCTTCTTGGCTCAAACGCCCTTTATCATTGGTTATAGTGATTGATTCTGATTTCTTTGCTGCCTTGTCCTCTGCTTTCACATGCAGGATCCCATTGGCATCAACTTCAAAAGTAACCTCAATTTGTGGCACTCCCCTGCAAGCAATATCAAAACAATGCTATAAATTCCTCTGTTCATCAAAGGATGATAGTGTAAACTAAAAATGCAGTTTCTTATCTTGTTTTCCTATATACCTCGGGGCAGGTGGAATGCCAGAAAGTTCAAACCTCCCAAGTTCACGACAATCCTTTGTTAGGGTTCTTTCACCTTCAAAAACCTGAAAATTTCTCAACATTAGAACCATGGACACAAACAGATGGTGATATCACATGAAATACAAAAAATTGAAATAAATCACACTTGTTGCCAGCCTTACCTTGATGGACACTGTTGTTTGCTGGTCTTGGTAAGTGGTAAAATCCTGAGACTTCTTTGTTGGAATGACAGTGTTCCTAGGTATCAATTTTGTCATGGTACCACCCACTGTCTCAATCCCCAAACTTAGAGGAGTAACATCAAGAAGAAGAAGACCTGCCAAAGACAAATCAAAGCAAGGGTTAGTTAGTCTCAACATAAACACACAAACTTACCAAATAAAAAAACAAGTTGATATGTTAGTACCTTTGGTTCCATCCTCGCCTTCACCACTGAGTATTCCACCCTGGATAGCAGCACCTATTGCAACAGCCTCATCAGGATTGATACCCTTATTTAGTTCTTTCCCATCAAAGAATTCCATTAAGAGTTGTTGCACCTTAGGAATCCTGGTGCTGCCTCCAACTAATACAATATCATTGATATCTGTCTTTTTTAACCCTGCATCTTCTAGAGCTCTTTTCACTGGCCCCATTGTCTTCTTGAACAAATCTATGTTCAACTCCTCAAATCTTGCTCTTGTCAATGGCTCTGAGAAGTCAATGCCATCAAAAAGAGACTCAATTTCTACTCGGACTTGGTGTTGGCTGCTCAAAGCTCTCTTTGCTCTCTCACATTCCCTTCTGAGCTTCCCAAGAGCCCTGTTATCCTTTCTTATGTCTTTTTGGTGCTTTCTCTTTATCAACTGGATGAAATAGTCCATAAGCCTTTGGTCAAAGTCCTCTCCTCCCAAGTGAGTATCTCCACTGGTAGCAAGAACCTCAAACACACCATTATCTATGGTCAATATGCTCACATCAAATGTACCACCACCAAGATCATAAACCATAATATTTTTCTCTCCACCCTTCTTGTCTAGTCCATATGCTATAGCAGCTGCTGTTGGCTCATTGATTATTCTAGCCACATTAAGCCCCGCAATGGTACCTGCATCTTTAGTAGCCTGCCTTTGTGCATCATTGAAATAAGCTGTGAATTGTGATAATTAGCAGCAAATTAGATCACAATCATATATTCAAAATAAAAAGTTCCAACAATTAAAAAAAATTCACAAAGGAAATAATAATTGTAATTTTAAAATTATTTACCTGGAACAGTGATAACAGCAGATTTGATCTTCTCCCCCAAATAAGCTCCAGCTGTTTCCTTCATTTTAGTCAATACCATAGCGCTTATCTCCTCAGGGCTAAACACTCTGTTTTCACCTTTGACTTTCACCTCTATATAAGGCTTTCCATCCTTATTAACAACCTTATAAGGTAATAACTTAATGTCTTTCTGCACCTCTGCGTCATCAAACCTACAATTCAAATTAACTCAGGTAAGTTCATTCAACGAAAAATGAAAAACTCTCAAAAATTAAAAAAAAAAAAAAATCAATATTATGAAGAATCACTCACTTTCTTCCAATGAGACGCTTAACATCGAAAACCGTGCGCTCTGCGTTGAGAGGTGCTTGATTCTTAGCAGCCTCTCCGATTAAACGCTCAGTGTCAGTGAATGCGACCCAAGAAGGAGTGATTCTGTTCCCTTGGTCGTTCGCTATAATCTCCACATGATCCTTCTTGTAAACACCTACACAAGAGTACGTTGTTCCAAGATCAATGCCGATCACAGTACCTAGTTTCGAGGATTCATCAGTTGCTACTGCCACTCCTAAAAGAAACTCTGGAAGAAGAAAAAAAAAAAAAGTCAGTTTCCAAACACCTCAACTCAAAGTTTTGCTTGTTGATTTGAATTTGATAATTCGAAATTAATGTGTACGTACCAAAACCAAGTAGAAGCAGAAACGACATTGCTGTGTTCTTCGCCATTGAAATTGATTGATTAAGTGCTACTTCTTTCTTTCTGTTTGTGAAACGATACGGAGGGAAAGCAGAGTGTGAAGAAACTTATATAATGGTTTGGTTCATTACCTTTGCTGGAGTGTTCTATCCAATAATGACGTGCCACGTCATTATTTGATGCTGTTGCGCGCTGTGCTTGTTTCGAAATTTCCATAAGCATCCAAAAAGTTCTTGATTTGTAGAAAAAGTGTGTGAATGGAGGGATTGACGGTTGGGAACATGGGCCGGGAAAATCTACAATAGAAGATTAAGCTCCATTTAAAATGGATTTCCTCCCTTTTGGGCCGTAATATACCTATGACCCCAAAGGATGAAATTGAAATATTATTGTTGAACATCCATGAGTAAAATTTTCAAAGGATCTAATTCAAGCTAAAAATAAAGAAGGAGAATGCTAACTAGGGCTCTAAGGGCACTTGTTAAGAAATTAAAAGTGGAAAATTTTTATTGGAATGTGTAATACAATCATTATAGTGATTTTCAATAAAAACATTTTTTTTATGAATTTTTAATTAGTGTCCGACACTCGTTAGCAAGACCCAATAAAAAATAACAATCATTAATTGAAAGAATTATCTTTGAGATTTGAATAATTTCATGATCTATCGTATATATGCGTGCACATAATTACAATTACAATCTTTGATATATATATATATATATATATATATATATATATTAATGACTATTTCTTTATCTTACCTTCTAATTAAAATGAACCTTTTCCTTTAAAGTGAGTTAAGTACATACAAGTTACAAAACCATGTATGTATAAGATCATTCACATGTGTAAACATACGAGTTACAGGGACATACACATACAAAAAATTACCTATAAATAATAAGTTAATGGGTACATTAACCATGTGTTATTAAATTTAATAAATAATGTGACAACATATAATTGGATGAATTTATAAAAAAAAATTAAATACAAAGCATATTTTTTTTAAATCCATAAAGAATTATGATTCCAACTTAATTTCTCCGCTTTTCTATAGGAATTTGATTTTAATTCATTACATTTTTTTTTTAATAATATTGCCCTATTATGTCATTATTAAATCAATTGGTCTATATCATAATAATTATAATAAAAAGTGTAAAACTTTTTGTGATATGTCAACTTATTATATGTTGATTTGAATTTTGCTTATAATTATCGAATGCACACACGTGTTAGGTTTAGCTTTTTCTCTTCTATACCAAGAACAGGTACGAATGTTGACAGTACTTTAAGCTAAATTAAAAATATGTTTGATTTACACCAAAATCACGTTTTCAAACGTGGATTCAGGCAAATGCTATACTCTGTAGCGTTGGCCCGGATCCACGCTTAAAACGTGGTTTTTGTGTAATCCAAACACACACGAAGATTTTTGGGAATATAGAAAACATCGTTATCTGTTTAGTATTTTTCCCATTAGGAAGTTTCTCTATGCTGGTTTTTAACCATATAATTAAGTTTTGTTATTATAGATTAATTAACACATTTTAGGTGAATTTTGAACCTCATGAATAAAATTTACCCCCATAAAATTTAGTTTTTCAATCATCCTTTTACCACATGAATTTATTTATTCTTTACATGTTTATACTAACAATAACAAACTCTTCTTTGAAAAAACATATAATTATCAATGCTCTAGCAAAAATAATCCTGATTTCATACATCAATCTTTTTATTCAATTACTTATTAGTTACATCCTTCTTCTTTTTTTCTATTTCTCTCTTTTGCACTTTATCTTTCCAACACGCATGATACACAAAACAAGTTTAACATGATGTTTTCTATATGCAAGGAAGAATTTCTCGTGTAGCATAGCTATACGTATGTTGATGTGTAAACTAACACTAGGATTATATTGATGCACAAATGTCGTTTAGTTATTGATAATTGATTACGTAGTTTAAAAAGCTTCACGCCGTCTCTACAGCTTTCATATACTTCTAACTGTTGCTCGCTACCTCAGCTAAGGCTTCTATCTTTCCTTTCAGAAATCAAAATTAATTCTCCAATCGTACAATAACACCTTCCATGTGGGTCAGTGAATTTTTGAAATCTAGTTCTTGTCCCTTTGCTAAATGCTAAATATTAATGAGACGGGTTAATTAAGGATAAACACGTTTGCAAATTATGTTTCCCTTCCATGCACAACTCATTCTGTCGTCTTCCATTAATTGTATTTGGACAATGCCAGTCAATTTAATAGACGCCAAGATCGGCTCACCTTTCACCCACTTTGACATGTTCGCTTCAATGTTCGATCCACAAAAGTGTATCAAAATCACGTTGTAAACGGGGATTTAAGCAAACAAGTAGGGTTCATCTGGATCAACGTTTGAAACGTACGTATATCAAGTGTAAATCAAATATGCTACAAATCGGCAATTTTGTTTAGGGTAATTCAATATAATATCCGACTTCTTGCTTTGTTTGTCACTATGATCTAACTATTGTTTCCCGTTAATTTTTGTTTTTTTTTTATGAATGACACAATGTCACACTATTTGTTATATGAGCACAAAAATGACGTCATTGAGATTGAGACTTTCCAACGAAATAAGGGAAAAAAAGAGAAAATGGGAGAACAATCAGAACATGGATACACACAATTGTGGAAGTTAAAGTATTCGAAGCTATAAATTTGACAAAAACACGTCATTTTTGTGCCACATTGAATACTGGTCTATAGTGACTAACAATGTGACACGTCATAAAAGCAAGAAGTCAAGTTTGGCTTTTTCTATTGCATTATAGTGACAAAGCAAAATTATATTGAGAAACATGCACACAGATGCATTATAATGATAAAGCAAAAAGTCAAGATTATACTGAGTTTTTCTATTTTTTAGGAAATAAACTATATAACTCTAAAAAAGTAAAGGACAAATTTGATATTTTACTATAGGGAAATTGGTTATTGGGTCGGTTTAGTTTTTATTTTATATTTTTTGAGTTTTATATAGAATTTTTTTCACCATTTTCAATACAAATTTTGAGAATATGAAATAAAATAAAATCAATGTGATATTTTAATAATTGAAATTAAAAATAAGAAATAGAAACAAACATATACCAAATGGATATATTGGAAACTACATATTTTTCACCCTTTTTAATTCAAATTGAGTCTTACTCAAAATTATTCGAATTTAACTCTCCAACATTTGTATCACCAAAGTAGTACGTAAAATATCAAGTTTCTATTTTATTGAAACCAAGAGTGAGACTGCGAAAAATCAGATTAGAAAGATATATACGTGGAAAGTTTCAGCTACAGATTTTTCTTTCTAGACTTCCCTTTTTAGGCATCATGACATGGCGTACGGAGGAGAGGAGAGGAGAGGAGAGGGTGTTGAAAATTGAAATTGTTTCCCATCTGATCCCACGCGTTCAGAAAAGTCAAAGCAATACCATCACGGTCAACGGACATGTTGGCGCAATTATGTCACGCGGGTGAAAGTAGAATTAAAACTACTTTAATTTTAAAGCTTCTATTTAATTTCACCTTTAAAAGGTATTAATTTTAAACGGGATTCTCAACAAAAAATATATATATTAGTATTAAGAAATCTTTTCAAATATTAGTGGGAGGCGAAGCCAATTGGGGGGCTTTGTCAAACAAAATTTTCCTCCTTTATAATTTATAATTTATTCAATTACAAATATACATATAGCAGCAACTTGTCATGGTTGAAACATTGACTTCAAACCATTATCCGTAGACCGCAAAAGTTCAAATTATATAAGTGTTGAACGATAAGTTTGGTTTATTGGTTTATAATCAATGATTGATAATAAATTACATGTTTTACTAACCATGTTGAACGATAATAATTTAAAATAATTTTATAAAATTGATTCTACACCATACACAAACAGTGATCAAATGCACATTAAATAATTTTTTTCTCAAAAATGCTAAACAATGTGAAAGGCAGAAGCCTTATATATATAAAATTAAAAGCTGCCTTTCTCGTAAAATATCACACACATATAGTGAGAGTATATGAAGTTAGAAGAATTAATTTTAATTATTAATGATCAATATTATTTTATTTATATGTCTAATTGGTCAGGTAACCATGCATTCGCACGACCTAATACATTGATGTGTTGGTTGTAATTAAATTTTTTAAAATAAAATATATTTGATAATAAATATATAAAGAATTAAATAATATTAACATAGTCATCAATATCTCCATCTATTAATTATGATTTAAAAAACAATACAACATTAAATGAGATAATTTGACATTTAAATACACAATAAAAAATGTTGTGAAAAATTCGACATATTTTACGATAAAATTAAAAGACAAAGTAAGCTCATCCAAGTTCTTAAAAAAATATTATTAAGATTTTTTCTGTATTTTTAACTTATAATTTAAATATTTACCCCCAAATTTTTATTTATTGTGTTATTATAAAATGAACCAGCAATAGAAAATAATTAACATAGAGAAACATTTTCATAAAATTAGTTATCAATGTATATTTAATATTTAATAGTTAAATGGGGTCAGAGCTCTTTAATTTTTATCCTCTCAAAAAATACGCTCCTTGTATAGTCTATGTGTGCATTAGTGTGTAATATACACACAACCAAAATAAGTGTCTCATCTCATTCATATTCATTAATATTTTTTTTTAAAAAAATAATATTTAAAAATTATTATGAGAATTAAAATTAAAAATTTTAAACATATATATATATATATAAATTATAGAAAATTATGAAAATAAATTATATAAATTAAAATGCATTATTATTTTTTATATTAATATAATATGGTGTATATATATATATATATGAACTCTAAATAGATTTTTAATTGTAAAAATATTTTGACGTTAACAACTAAAACTATATAGATAATTAAATTAAGTATTCAAAAGTACAAAATTATTAAAGGTTCTTATAAATACATAATATTTTAAATGAGCTATAATTATTTTAGAATCGTGACTTGATTTTAAATAAATTAATATATTTTTAACTGGGCCAGCTCACACCAACCCACTACTTGTATAAGGCTCTAATTTAACAAAACTGAATTTTAGCTGGGCTTTTTAACTTAGCTCGCTACCCGCTCTAAACTGAGCATCTGAGCCGGATCGAGTCGGGTAACCCATTTTAATAGCTCTGCCCGTGCTGCTGGCGACGCTTCTTGTTCTAGTCGGCCGTCTCCGTTTGAGTAGCCGCTGTTGCTTGTTTCAGTCGCTATCATTCCAGTCACCATAAAAAAGAATCGTTATGCTTATTGTCTCTGATTCTATTTCCTTGCATTATTTCCCTCTACACATTAACAGGAGCTTGGGGTATTAATGAAGAAAGGGAACTTGTAATTTTGTCAAATTTTTTTTTCTACAACTTCTATTGTAGTTTTATATATTTTTTTTGGGAGAAAAATGATTAGGCACTGACAGTGTAAAAATTTTAAATTATCAATGTATATTAATTAAACTCTTCTTTTTTTACAGGTGTTAAAAATAGAATTGTCTCATAAATTTTTTTACACATGAATTAAAAGATTAAACCCACAAGGCCACAGCCACATATATATTTAATGTATCCAAACCCATTCTTTTTATTCCACGTATGTTAGTATATATTGTAATATGTATTTGTCAATTTAATATGTTCAACTTCCCAATTCATATAATAAGTTTATTCAGAACACACGTTTATATGATTTTTTTCCTCCCTCAATTTCAAACTTGTTTTATATAAGATTGATTCTTTCAAGTATTAAAAGACTTTTATAGCATTAACGGACAAAAACAAATAAGATACTTGCTTAAAGCCACGAAATGCGAAGTAAAAAGGGGAAAACTGCCTCCATGTATTTGAGTTATAGAACAGAGACATCTTTAACTGTATACTTCTTTGTAAAAAAAATCCTTTTGTTATTATTAATCTTTAAATTAAACTTTAATTCATATTATAATGAATCTTTACACCAGAAAAATATTATAATAAATATTTTTGCTAACTTAAAATTAATTCATTAATGTGGATAAGTCTTTTTTTTTGTTTATATCCTCAGATTTAAATATTCCATTCGTACTTCCATTTATAAATCATATTATTTAATATTTTAAATTTAAAAGGGTTTTTGTCTAGTTACTTTGTTATTTTAAAATTTTAAAACTAGATAATATTTTTTTTAAAATAAAAATACACAATAAGAATAATTTAAATTTAATAAGAATGAAATTATGAAAGGTTAAAAATCTGCTCGGAGTTAATTCCAATTACCAAAAATCTATTGTAATAATAATTAGAATTTAAAGATTATTTGAGAGATTAAAATTAAGGACATTTATTTGGGCGCCTTTTAGGGTGCAATAGCAAGTTAAGTCTTGCACGGTGGCTGAGTTGGTTTTAAGGCTTTTAAAAAAACTCGGGGGTGAAAACAATATTTTAACAAAATTAAAGGAATTTCCTATAATTTTGCAAATGAAGACCTGTAAAAAATAATAATTAGATAAAGTGAAATTATACTGGCTCTCCACGGCAAATATAGCAGAATAGAAAAAGGAAGAGGAGAGCAGATTAAAAACAATTAGGGTTGTAGAAAATCACTCTCTTTCTGTGTCAACACTCTTTCTTTCTCTGACCGTTCCATTCATTGGAGTTGTCTCCATCGTGTTCGTCTTGCGTAGAAAAGAGAGGTACAGAACCAGGTTTACAGGGGAGTTTGTTCGAAGTGGTGGAGGCGGAATACGGAGAAGGCGCCGCGCAGGTTAGTTGGTATTCCCCCCAAAAAATTTGTCGTTGAGCCCTAATCGTTTGGCTGTATTTCCCCCATTTCGATGGAATGTCGTTCTTGGCCGTGGCTCACGGTGAAGCGTGTGCCATGCGCAGGAGTGAAGGGTGAGAGGGGGCGGTGCGAACGTAGCACACGGCGACGGGTCAATATGGGACAAAAAAGTACGCCTTTCATTTTTTGTTAACATTAATCACTTTGTACATGGAATTAACCGGTTACCGAAACAACATTAACCAGGTGGTAACAACATTGCATTTGACGCAGTGGTTAAGTATAAGTAGGGCTTGTCTTGGACATTGTTACCCAAAAAACAAGGATTATGCTCAACTGCAGTAATCTTTATTTAAGTTAAAAAATGGGGCAAAAAAAAAAACAAGGCCTTTTCATTTTCTGTTGACATTAACCACTTTGTACATGGAATTAACCTGTTACCAAAACAACATTAACCAGGTGGTAACAATATTGCATTCCGCGCAGTGGGTAACTTTAAGTAGGGCTTGTCATGGACATGGTTACCCAAAAATCAGGGATTATGCTCAACTGCACTAATCTTTATTTAAGTTCAAATATGGGGCAAAAAAAAAACAATGCCTTTCATTTTCTGTTCACATTAACCACTTTGTACATGGAATTAACCGGTTACCGAAACAACTTTAACCAGGTGGTAACAGCATTGCATTCCATGCAGTGGTTAAGTATAAGTAGAGCATGTCATGGACATGGTCCCCCCAAAAAAAGGGATTATGTCCAACTCCACCAATGTTTATGTAAGTTCAAATAAGGGAAAAAAAAACTAGGCCTTTCATTTTCTGTTCACATTAACCACTCTGTATATGGAATTAACCGGTTACCGAAACAACATTAACCCGGTGGTAACAACATTGCATTCCACACAGTGGGTAAGTATAATAAGGGCTTCTCATGGACATGGTCCCCCAAAAAAAGAGGGATTATGCTCAACTGCACCAATGTTTATGTAAGTTTAAATAAGGGGCAAAAAAAACATGGCCTTTCATTTTCTGTTGACATTAACCACTTTGTACATTGAATTAACTGGTTATCGAAACAACATTAACCAGGTGGTAACAGCATTGCATTCCGCGCAGTGGGTAACTTTAAGTAAGGCTTGTCATGGACATGGTTACCCAAAAATCAGGAATTATGCTCAACTACACTAATCTTTATTTAAGTTCAAATATGGGGAAAAAACAATGCTTTTCATTTTCTGTTCACATTAACCACTTTGTACATGGAATTAACCGATTACCGAAATAACATTAACCAGGTGGTAACAACATTGCATTCCACGAAGTGGTTCAGTATAAGTAGGGCATGTCATGGACATGGTCCCCCCAAAAAAAGGGATTATGCTCAACTCCACCAATGTTTATGTAAGTTCAAATAAGGGGCAAAAAAAAACCAGGCTTTTCATTTTATGTTCACATTAACCACTTTGTACATGGTATTAACCGGTTACCAAAACAACATTAACCAGGTGGTAACAATATTGCATTCCACACAGTGGGATCCTTCATGGAATAACATATCTTTCCTGCCATTATTGATGTCAGTTTAATGTCATTAGCCGTATTGATGATATATTAACCCCAAATATACAATATAATAACAATGGGATCCCCAATGTTAACCAATTATATTACCCCATTAACCTCATGTTCAAACTCCATTCACCACCTTGTGACATAAAAATATAATGACTATAATGACACCATCAATTGCAGGGTAATGAATGACAAGTTTTTCAAATGGCCTATTGAACAATGCCAAAAGGGCAACCTGTTAACCCTCCACGCCTACCTGTCAACATTAGGTTAACGATTCATACATAAAGGGTTAAGAAAATATCAATTTTGGTTAAATACAACATATTCCATTGAATATCAAAAGTTATATAACCCCTCCTTCAAATCCATACTGTCAACTTAAAGCATTACAACGATGATAAATAACACACTTTAAATGTCATATCCACCCCTTTCAATTGTTTCGTCAATGGCCCACCTGTTACGCCCAAAAAAATGATAACTACCCAAGCCAATTTCATGTACAATAAATTCTTACCTTTGTTTACCATAACAAAAATCATCGTAGGTATTATGTACACCCACACCCCCATGGAAAAACAATATACATTGTCATGGTCTCAAAAGTTGCGGCCTTGTACAAGAACAGAACCATTACCAGCAAAAACACTAACATGAGCTCTTGGTTAATGATTTGTATTTAATGTGACTTAATTCTGCAGTAGACCCTCTTTCTTCTTTCTTTTCCTACGGTATGTCATCCACGGGCTACTAAGGTTTCCACTAATGTGACTCCGAACAGCAACTTAGGGTCACATGTCCTATTGCAACGTACCTGAATAACAAAACCAACAACATGCATGAGCGCATGAACTAAAATCATGACAATAATTCCAAATGCCATATTTTCACATTTTCATACAGTGTTTACATTTTGTGATATTGGAGCCAAACTTATATCTTCTCCAGTAGTTCTTTTTCTTAATGTAGAAGGGTAGACGAAGAAAACTAGGAACACCTATCATTTCTCATAGTTCCAAAACACAAAATCCAGATTCAACTCAATAGTTATAATAATCAATATCAACAATCTGAATATCAAATGATACCAAAAGGGTATTTTTAAGCCCCAAAACAAAAATCCAAACAAGACCAAATTAAATAGGTAATCCTAACATCATAATGCTATCCTAAAAGCATATAACTTATTACCAAAAGGCTTGCCCTATATTTCACTACACAGAGACACAGACCGGGAATAAAATCCAAGCACAAGGTTCAAAAGAATAAACTAACACTACATGAGAAAATCAAACAAACCCAAGAGCCTATTTCCCCATTTAAAGACGAGGTACGTACAAGTTGAAACGGGGGTGTTTTCCTCGAATAACATTCCTTTATCTGAAGAACACTTACTATATCAATTTCAACAGAAAACCCACATCCAAATCCAAAAGCAGTGACAAAATTCGCTCCAAATCCACCATTTCTGTTCAAATCATGGTTTTTACCCTTCCACTAAATACAAACTAAACGAAAATTAGGGATAAATGTTAGGGTTCACAAACTCACCTTCTCAACATTACTCTCTCGCCGCCTCCTTCCTTCCTCGTGACTTCGGACCTGTCTAACCGCTTCACCGTGAGCGACGGTGAAGAACAAGATTGCCGACGGAGAAGAACGAGATTGGATCAAGAAGGAAGACGAACGCGAGGATGACGAGAAAGGTGAGACTGCAACTCCGATTCCGTTTTTTCTATTTTTCTGTAACAGTGCCATAATGGGGACAAAAAATAGCTTTTCTAATTATTCAATTACTCCTATTTGCAGGTCTTCATTTATAAAATTAGGAAATTCCTTTAATTTTATTAAAATATTGTTTTCACCCCGAGTTTTTTTAAAAGACCTTAAAACTAACTCGCCCACCGGGCAAGACTTAACTTGCTATTGCACCCTAAAAGGGTGCCATTTATTTGTAAGAGATGTAGAGTTTTAGGGTCCGTTTGGTTTACAGTTGAGTAGAATTGATTCTAGAAATGGATGGTTGAGATGGATGATGCACGCTTTACGAAGTACGTTGGACGGAAGTGATTTAAAATCAATTCTGCAGAATTGATTCTGACTGTTGTAAAATCTAAAACAAACGGGCACTTAATTAACTCTATGCATTAAAATAACATTTTGTAATTATCATATATGGTGTCTCTATGGTAGAATGATCATTATATTAATGTTCCGGCGTTCGTTAAGTGGCATTGCTGAGTGCTGATCAGTATGCATTATGAAGTTAATTATGCTCTGTCTAGCATTTTTGGCACAAGTAACTAAGTATAAGAAGGTTCGGTATCTATGTCATTGTTGTTAGAATATAATAAATAATGTTAATTCTTCGCGTCATAACAATTGAATCAGTCGTTATTTTTTTTCCTTTAGCGTACTGAAACAAAGAATCGTTCTCAATAACTGAAAATGACACATTTCGTTATTCACGAACTGCAACATTGTACACAAAGAGTATTTCAAATAGAAAAGTATTGGCAATGCAATAACGATGTCTATCTTATTGTGAAACCTCATAAAGATGTAGTATATATAAATGTAAAGTGCTTATGGTGACTGGTGTAAAATAATTTACGTGTAGGGATAGCTCATAAAAAATAAAAAAAAAATCTAAATCAAATGCTAAAATGTTGAGGTAATGGGACTGCAATCTTTTCACATATTTAATTATATATATAGTTAAAAGAGTTGACACTTATAATATTGCCCACTCAAACTCTATTTCATTATGTTTCAGTGGAAGTTTCTATATAATATAATATCCTCACGGGTTAGGTATACGTAGAGTTATTAAACATATATTGAGTGGCGATCTTTATAATAACTGTTTAAAGACTTATTGCACATAATTAGCCGCTAATAAAATGCTATTTATATATGACAATTTGAATAAATCTCTCTAGAAGAATTTTTAAGAGAAAAAAATACAATAAATTAAAAAAGAAAAAATAACTCAATTTTTCCAAAAACTCCCTTATTTAATTTTATTATGAATAATTATTTTTAACAAATGGGAGAAGTTCATGAATTCATTTTACGACTAATACAATGCTATTGATATATGAGTACGGATGATAGGCTTCTTGTTTAGGATGAGGATTGTTTTGTATCTAGCCAATATAAATTTGGTTCTATTGATATATTTGTACTTTATAATTTGTACCGGATTGAAGTGCCTGTTATATTCCTTGATCAATTTTTTTTTTCTTAGAAAAAAATGATATATTGGTATATAAAAGAGAGATGAGTATAAGTTAGCGTTTGGTAGATATGTCACATCGAAATAAATTATGACATATAGGTTATGTTTTTTTTTTGTTTGTGTATTTTAAAAATAGAGCAAAACACAACACATTACCAAGAGATTGGGAACATTTTGGTTCACTATTCCGTCTTGTATCCTACATTGCCACCACCACTGACACTACTACCATCATTCAACACCGATAACTGTCGCCGTTGATTATACCCTCAACCATGTGCTATCATCACCACCTGACACCATTCATTACCGCCATTGCTGCTCAATACCTTCCATTACCAATTGAACCCTCACTACTGCCACCGTTATCACCACTTGACACCCTCATTTATATTCCTATCATCGCTATTGGACACTCTCTATCATTGCCACTAACATTCTACGCCCCACCACCTCCTTGTACCCCTTACTAGGGGCGTCAAAATGGGCCACACCCGACAGGGCTTACCTGTTTATCCTGATATACGGGCTGGACAATGAAATTTCTAGCCCGAATCTATTTTGACCTATCGTAGCCCAACTCGGATTTTGAGTGGCCCAATGTGAGCTGGTCCATGATGGGCTGGGCCAGCTCGTTAACTAGAATTTTTTTATTTTTTTCTTTTTATAATTGATAAAATTATAAATGATAAATCTAATATTATCTTATTGAAGTAGTATTATTTTAAATAATATATATATATATATATATATATATATATATAGATACAACTTTACATTTAGCTGTGAATTAAAATAAAATCTTTAAAGTTAAACTCCTGAAAACATTTAATTTTTTTTTATGTTATATATATTATCCAACATATAGCTTATCATATCTCCAAAATTGTTTGAGCTCCCATATAACTGCAGGTTATTATCACAGTCATAATAATGAATACATACATAACTAGACAACAATATAAATAATGTATAGTAGATTTTTATATTTAGATGGAACATATATTATTAATTTTAAATGATACTTGTGAATGAGCTAGAGCCGAACGTAGCTTATTGGCTTACACAAGAATAAAAATAATACCGTAGTTCTGTTCCTCTCTTCTGCAGTCGTGTGAACCCAACAACCCAATATCTAGTAACGTTTTGAATACAACAACCCTTTCGCGCGAGTCTTCGTCAACTAACGCGCCCAAAGACAAAAGAGGCCACATGCACTTTATATTATATAGTTCCCCCCATTTTTGACCCGTCCCACTTCTCTCCAACGTACTCTTCTTATTTCCCACTCACTATATATTCATACATACTATTTCTTCTTCTCTCCCCAAACACAACCTCCATCAAACCCCTTACCCTCTAAATACACCCAACCTTAGTGTATATTCAATATTAGAAAAATAAATCTCCCTAGCTAAGGCTATATAGTATTTTCATTTCATTTGATCAGAAAAGTAAGTAGCGATTATAAATTTATAATCAGTAGTGATGGAGATTCAAGAAAACCCACAGGAATCGCTGTCGGAGACAGAGAGCACTGGAAGCAGGAGCACGCGAGTGGGCTTTAGTGGGCCTATGAGTGGCCCATTAGTTACCAACAAAAGGAACAGCAGCAAGAAGAGCGCGAGGTTCAAAGATGAAGAGGATTTCGTGGAGATCACGTTGGATGTCCGCGACGACACCGTTTCCGTCCAAAACATTCGCGGCGGTGACACCGAGACGGCACTGCTGGCCAGCCGTCTGGAGAAACGGCCGTCGTCCCTGTCCACGCGCCTGAGACAGGTGTCACGAGAATTGAAGCGGATGACGTCATCGCAGAAGTTCGATAGGATGGATAGGACCAAATCTGGTGCTGCTCGTGCCCTGCGAGGCCTCAAGTTCATGACCAAAAATGTTGGAACTGAAGGTTGGTCCCAAGTGGAGAAGCGCTTTGATGAGTTGGCCGTTGATGGAAAGCTCCCCAAAACGCGCTTTAGCCAATGCATAGGTATGCACTATCATGTTTAGTTTTTTTTTTTTTTAATCACATATTCTCAACTAGGGTAATCCTATTTGGATTCAGTAACAGTTAGGACTTCTCACCCCTGTCCCCGAGCTCTTCTCACAATCTCACAATCTCAGACTATATTGCTGTCTACTCTTTAGTAAAAGAGGAAGAGTTGCACAAGCACAATACAAAAAATAATTAATTAACATAGTTTAATTTTTTATTTATACTTTGTTAATTAGGAATGCAAGAGTCGAGGGAGTTTGCTGGTGAATTATTTGATGCATTATCACGTCGTCGGGGAATAACATCAGGTTCCATAACCAAGGATGAGTTGCGCGAATTTTGGGAACAAATTACTGATCAGAGCTTTGATTCAAGGCTGCAGACTTTCTTTGATATGTAAGACTTCATCTCTGTTTTCCTCGTCGTTTCGTTTTTATGAAGATTTTTTAAAAAAATAAAAAAAATTCCTTAATTAGGATATGCCATAGTTAATTAATAAAGCCACTTAAATGTGCTAGATTTTCTAAAAATGGGAAGATCATAAGAGATTGTGTGATTTGCTTAGCATTAGCGATTTATTTTTCGCTATCAGACATGATATAGAGAAAGCAACGCCGCGCATTAAGTGCAATTTTCATGTGATCGCATGCCTCATAATACTATTATTGACTTTATAATAATATCACTTACAACGACACGATAGGTACTTGAAGGAATAAGAGTGAGGAAAAAACAAAATGGGGCACATGATGTGGGGATTTTTAGATGCGATTGCGGAGTTGGAATCAAATATCTTTAACATAAAAAAAGAGTTTTGGATTTGGTTGTTGGTAATGGTATTTCATTAATTATTGCAAGTATCACTATGTCTTTTTTTCAAGGTTTATGACAAGGATTAATTTTAGACTCGTACAATTACAATCTCTCTGTCGACATATATAAAAAAAAATCAATTATATAAAAATTTTCAATATGCATAAAAATTATTTGAATTAGTTTTTTAAAGTATTTTTTAACAAATTAACGATCACCTAAAATATATATACGATTTTTTTTAAGAATATGAGGTGTTTTTATACTCTTTTAGTCTGAAATTCTAGTTTTCACTCAGCGATCAACTTAGCCCTTGCCACAAGATTTTTGTAGTGAGTTATGGAACTTATACTATAACTAAATTCTGACAATCAATTTGCTAAATGATGATTCGTATATAAATTAATAGTGATTTAAAACACTTTTAATTATTTGTTTTTCCATTTGTGCATTATGGATGCGAGTTATTTTATTCATTACTTAAATCTTAACAAATTTTATTATAGGATTAGTAGTGGAATAGTCAAGGGTGGGGCAAGATTTTGAACAGAAATCAGTAAATTGAATACAGAAAGGAGAAAGGAATGAATCAACTGTTTGGCTCTTGTAAACTTTAAAGGGGAAAAAGGTGGAAATAATCAACGGTTGGCCCCTTTAAGGAAAAGAACGAGTTAAGGGGTGGTTGGGTTGACTATTGAAAAAGTTGCATGCAATTAATTAGCAGCTATTTAAGAAACATTATACTACCATTTATACGTGAGTATATCTTGGTCAAAATATGAAAATTAATAGTTATGAGCCAAATGTCAAAATAATTGAATCTTGATTAGGTCTACACCCACTTCATGTGATTTATCCCTTACTTAATAATTTTTAACTCATGCCTGCAGGGTGGACAAGAATGCTGACGGACGAATTACGGAAGAAGAAGTTAAAGAGGTGAGGATTTTATCATACATGAGAAAAAGATAATGAAGATGTACTATACTTAATATTAATTTAAGAGTTTATTGTTATGCACTTACGTACGTTTGTATATTTTATCTAACAAATTTAACTATATTATTAATAATTACACTGCATGTTAAAATGTTGTCACTTAATATAAATATATGATTTTTTACCTAATAATGAATTGAAATTAATTTTCATATGACTCGTTTTGCAACAAACTTATGGAGTTATGAACATTGTTGTATGATTTATTTCACAGATTATCGCCTTAAGTGCTTCCGCTAATAAGCTGTCAAAACTACAAGAACGTGCAGAAGAATATGCAGCCCTTATCATGGAAGAGTTGGATCCAGACAACCTTGGATTCATTGAGGTTTGTGCTCTATTTATAAATAATATAAATTCCAAACTTAGTTGAGCTAAGAAATGTTTACTTTCTGACCAAAAAATAAAGAAATGTTTACTTGAAACTAAAGTAGTTTGATAATAAGTGGTGTTTGAATATTAAGTGTTTGGCATCAAATGCAGATATATAACTTGGAAATGCTTCTTCTTCAAGCTCCAGCACAATCAACTCACATAACCACAGATAGTAGAATTTTGAGTCAAATGTTGAGCCAGAAACTAGTCCCTACCAAAGAGTACAACCCCATCAAGCGTGGTTTTAAGGCATTGACCTACTTCATTGAGGACAATTGGAAACGACTCTGGATTATAGCCCTCTGGCTTTCTATTTGTGCTGCACTATTCACATGGAAGTTCATTCAGTATAAGCATCGTGCAGTGTTTGATGTCATGGGCTATTGTGTCACAACAGCCAAGGGCGCAGCTGAGACACTAAAGTTCAACATGGCTTTGATTTTATTACCTGTATGCAGAAACACCATCACTTGGCTCAGAAGCAGAACCAAATTAGGAATGGCGGTTCCATTTGATGATAACATCAACTTTCACAAGGTACAAATAAATGCTAGCTAGTACTAATTTGGAATATTGACTTGGATGGTCAATTATTTCTTTAATTAACTGCTAATTAATTAACTTTAATTCAATCCATTTGTTTAGGTGATAGCTTTTGGCATTGCAATTGGGGTTGGGCTACATGCTATTGCGCATTTAACATGTGACTTCCCAAGGTTGTTACATGCAACAGATGAGGAATATGAGCCCATGAAGCCATTTTTTGGGGATGAGAGGCCTAATAATTATTGGTGGTTTGTTAAAGGGACTGAGGGTTGGACTGGGATAACCATAGTGGTGCTTATGGCTATAGCTTACACTTTGGCTCAACCTTGGTTTAGAAGAAACAGGCTAAAGCTTCCAAAACCTTTGAAGAAGCTCACTGGTTTCAATGCATTTTGGTACTCTCACCACCTCTTTGTTATTGTCTATGCACTTCTCATCGTTCATGGATACTACCTATACCTCTCCAAGAAATGGTACAAGAAAACGGTATGCATGCATTCACTATATATATCCTGTATTTTCCCTTTTCTTTTGCTTGAAATTTTTCTTCTTGTTTACTGAATTGGATATATGCAAAATTTATTGCCACAGACTTGGATGTATCTTGCCATTCCTATGATAATATACGCATGCGAGCGACTACTTCGTGCTTTTAGATCTGGCTACAAAAATGTCAAGATTTTAAAGGTACATTAGTTAATTATGAAGAATTTAATACCTTCTATCTTTTTTTCTCTTTATTATTTGCGTTACAAGTATACTAAAGTTTTTAACATTCTTTAAAAATTGCAGGTTGCGGTCTACCCAGGAAACGTATTGGCCTTGCATGTGTCTAAACCACAGGGATTTAAGTACCACAGTGGACAATATATTTTTGTTAACTGCTCAGATGTCTCCCCATTTCAATGGTAAGTGAAAATTCATGTTCTTATTATAGTTTTTATTCATTGTTATTAAAATGAGAAGAGTCACATTCAGAAAAGTTAATAATTTAATTTTTGTTATATGGTACCTTCAGGCATCCTTTCTCTATTACATCAGCCCCTGGAGATGACTATGTGAGCGTTCACATTAGAACTTTGGGTGACTGGACTTCACAATTGAAGGCTGTTTTTGCCAAGGTGAATTTTTTTGCACAAGCAACCAATTTTCTTTAATGTTATGAGTTATAGTATTGTACATTTCCTTAGATATGTTCATGATGTAAATGCTTACTTACTTCTCTATTGACATGATTGATGCAGGCATGTCAACCAGCAAGTGGTGACCAAAGTGGTCTTCTACGAGCTGATATGTTACAAGGCAACAACATACCAAGGCAAGTGATCAAGAACATGAGCCCCTAATTTATTACCAAAATGCCAAAATTGGTTATTTATTAATTGAAATTAAAATCAATTGCAGGATGCCAAAGCTATTGATTGATGGTCCTTATGGAGCTCCAGCACAAGACTACAAAAACTACGAAGTAATCCTTCTGGTGGGCCTGGGAATTGGCGCCACTCCTTTGATCAGTATACTCAAAGATGTGCTAAACAACATGAAACAACAAAAAGACATAGAAGAAGGAATGGTAGAAAGTGGAGTTAAGAACAATAGAAGAAAACCTTTTGCCACCAACAGGGCCTATTTCTATTGGGTCACTCGTGAGCAAGGTTCCTTTGAATGGTTTAAGGGTGTGATGGATGAGATTGCTGAATATGACAAGGATAGAATAATTGAGCTTCATAATTATTGCACAAGTGTGTATGAGGAAGGGGATGCTAGATCGGCTTTGATCACTATGCTTCAGTCCCTCCACCATGCCAAAAATGGCTTGGATATAGTTTCAGGGACAAGGGTCAAGACACATTTTGCTAGACCAAATTGGCGTAGTGTCTTTAAACATGCAGCTCTCAAACACCCTGGCAAAAGAATTGGTAAGTGTTGATGTTGCTTTGAATTCAGTTGTTAAAATTCATACCATATATATATTATTAGTATGTTTGGTTTTACGGGGAAATCACGTGGATCCGGTCCACGCTACTACTCTCAGTAGCGATTGCCCGGATCCACGTTTAAAATATGATTTTTGGATAAATCAAACACATATTATCTCTTCATTAGCTTATTTTCAATGCTTTAATAATTTTCAGGTGTTTTTTACTGTGGGGCACACGGTTTGGTTGGAGAACTTAAAAGGCTTTCTCTGGATTTTTCAAGGAAAACCAACACTAAGTTCGATTTTCACAAAGAGAACTTTTAGATTCTTTTATCATAGTTTGTTAATTAGTACTTTTTTTTCCCACCTGTAACGTATATAATTAAGGGGCATTTAATTAGTTATTTATATAGTTTGCTGCTTTTTTGTTCTAGAGATAGATGAGCAGCTAGCTGCATATATATGATTCATGAAGTTGTATACAAGTATAAAAAATTATTTTCACTCATGTAAAGTGAAGTCATGTTTTTGTTAGCTATCAAAGAAAATAAGAAATCATCAAATGATTATTGCAACACATGGCAAACTCTTTGATTCATTCAAGTCAACATATTTCACAACTACAAAGTTGGAATTTATTTTTTTATTTAAACCATTAAATTATCGTCAAGAATATATATTTGAAGATTCATATATATTATTCAATATCGTATTAAATAAGTATGGATATTTTGATGTAATTCTCATTTTATCCTTTTTTCTTTTTGTTCTTTTAATTACTACACCCTCTTGCATTGCATAATTTTAACATATCAAACAATACTAATTAATTTAGGGTCATACAATCAAACGATGGAAGCATTTTACCCCCGGCCTACCTGGTGCCATTTCCACGGAAATTGTTTTCATACCCTAGTAGTACCTATTTTCTCTACTATATTATTGACACCTATATGATTATTTTTTATTTTAAAATTAATTCTATATTAAAGCAAAAATACATAGTATGTATAGGAATAGTTATATATCTAGGACGGAGTAGGTACTCCTATAGTACCGAAAATTTGTTCTTTACTTGTCAAAATTATGTGCAATCATCTAATTCTGTGGCACAAATTTCACAGCTCAAAATATACTCGAAGCATTATGGAAGGGTCAATGGAATCAACATTTTATTGTAAATTGATTGATTAATTAAATCCTTAATAATTTAAGTGGATGGCTGTAGAACTTTCTTTCCTACTTACGTAATCAATGCTCCGGTATAAAAACTTTTACAACAAAATCCAATATACGTAGGGAGAGATATGTTAGAGTATGCTTTTGGTTCCAGGACCTACACAAATTCCGGTGTCAATAAGTTGATAAAAAATTGTAACTACGTGATTCTCTCGATCGAAATGATCCACAGATTATCTCATGCAAGACGTAATTCTTCCAAGTAAAACCTTTCAAACTATATGATTTGTTTTCTGAAACAAATGCTTGGACGCATCTGCGTTATTGCTTTATGAAATCAAAGAATTATAAAAGAAATAAAAATCCACATTCAAAACGAATCTGTGGGTCATACAAAAGAAGAAAAAAAAAATAGTGGAGAGGCATCAAATGCTCTATGGATAGGTGTCTAGTGTACAATACAAGTTGAAACGTATTAAATTAAATTGAATGAAATTTAATTAGCTCTGCAAATAAACACAGAAGAATTGCATGTCAGCATGTGTAGGAATGAAGAGAGTGAAGTATTGAAAATTTTCAGAGAAACGCCGTCGTTAAAAGCCCAGTTTGCAGTAGTAATATATATAAAGAGGGTTCAACTTACATCGGTTTAAGTTACACTAAGTATTACATTGTTGATGATTACAAATCAAATGTGTTTTTTAGTAATCCAACCGTTCAATTATGTCTATTCACCATTATGATTATTTTTGTCAAATTTTATAAAATTTTGACACTAATAACTCGATTATCAAATGATTAGTTTTTTCATATATTTCAAATGTATATATATATATAACGTTAATCTTGAGACATTTCAATGACATATGATCAAATAATTTCGATTAATAAATTTTTATATGTATGATCTATATGATAGTAATTTTTAATCCAACGGTGGATTACTTAATACAATGATCTATTTAAAAATTATTAATGCGGTGTAATACTTGGTGTAATTTACACTAGTGTAATTTGATCCTTCCTCTCTCTATATATATAATATTTGTTATTTATATTTTTTCATTATTTAAAAACTTAATCTCATTTTATTCTTTTAATGGACGTCTTTTTTTGTAACATAAATTAATTAGGGTGAGCGGATGATGCCAAAGTTTAAGATAGAGAAAGTTTCGGGCTCAAAGAACACTTACATACAAATTTATAATCAGTTCACCCCAAGAAGAGGAGTGAAGATTCAAACCTACAACCAGTCATATACGAAACTCTTACTCGACTCGACCAACCCCTTAAGGTTATTTAGTGAGAGCTTTTGAATTCGAAATTTTTCTATTTATTTTTAGAAAAACATTCTATATGTAAAATTATATAATTATAAATTGTGATTCTTCTAATGTTCTAAAATTTAAAATGAGTAATAAATATGGTTTTTAATAATTATATGAATTTTTTATTTTATAATTATTTCATAATTTTATTTAGTTTATATATTAAATGAACCCGTTATTTTGCTACTTGAATCTGATTACATTCTATTAGCTCATTTGGTTATCACTTAGAGTGTGTTTGACTTGTCATTTCAGCAAGCTGAAAGTTAAAAATAGTAGCTGAAACCATTTCAGCAGTGTTTGGGAATGTAACTTTTTTTTGTAGTTACAAGTTTTTCTTAAAAAGTTACTTGGGGTAGTTTTTTTAAAAAAAAACTCTAATTTTCAGTTACTAGTTGAAAATTAATTACAAGTTTAACACTCAACCACTCTCACTTATCATTATTTAATAATTAATGCGGTCCTTAAATGTCATTTTACTATTTTCAACTAGTTTTACCAAATACATTCAATAGTTTTTTAAGCTTTCAACTAACTTTAAGCTTTCAGCGAGTTTTTCAGCTTTCAGCTAGCTTTTCAGTTAATCTTACTGAATGCACTTTGAGTAATAGTGCATAATCAATTTTGTATCATACCTAACTTATTTTTATCTATTAATTCTAAAATTAATTCAACCCAATTATATCACGGATTCTTTCAGCAGTTGGTCTATTTATTTGCCCTCTTTTTCACAAGGTTCTTTCTTTTCATGAAAGCCTTCTTTATTTCGTTTCTTTCCATATCTTTTTTTATGCCAAATTCTTAAAGCCTTTATTTCTCTGCTTTTAACCATTCCAACCAGTTTCAGACTACCCTTCCACCCTCCTCTCTTTCTGGAACACAACTCTAACACCTCCAGTTTCTGTCTTTCCAATGGAAGCACCAGAAACAAAACCCCCCGAAGTCAAAGAAGCAGAAGAACAACATCTAGAACCTCTCATGTGCAAGGTAATTAAAGCATTATCCCACCGTTTACTCTCATTCATTTATCTGTTTACCAATTCTTGAATCCAGCAGATTCTAATCCTCTTCCTCCTCTGTTTATCAGAGCTGTGTATTGAAAGTCTCCATTCATTGTCAAGGCTGCACAAGGAAAGTTAAAAAAGTTCTACAGAGTATAGACGGTAATTAATGATATTTAAAACCTAACACATCTTTTATTTAATTTATTTCAATTTTTGCTCATTTTTTCTTAATTTCTTTCAATCTTATTATACTCATGAAAATTATTGTCCTTAATTCCTTGTTAAGTCAGGTGTTTATCACACAACAATTGATTTGAGGCAGCAAAAAGTCGTGGTAATGGGGAACGTAGACAGTGATACTCTGATTAAGAAATTGACACAGACAGGGAAACGCGCAGAGTTATGGCCTGAACAAATTGATCCAATAAAAAAGAAGAAGAAAAAGAAGAAAAAGAAGAAGAAGAAAGGAACGACGTCGTCGGAGAACAAAGAGAAACAAACCGACCAAGAGAGCAGTGAAGAAAGCAACCAAAGCGATGGCGGCAACGAAAAAGAAGCTATTAAGGTCGTAGTTCAAGACACAGCCAAAGGTGGCAATATAATGAGCGAAGGGTGTGGGATCAACGGTAACAGAGTTGGTGAAGGATGGGCAACCGGAAGAAGCAGTGTACAATTCCAGGAACTAAAGCCGGAGGTGAGGCAGACTGTAACGTTACTGGCCGGTAACCAGCCACCGGTGGCGGAGAAAAAGGTTACAATCGCCGTCCAAGGCAATGGTGAGAATGGAGGAATCGACGGTGGCTTTGGAGGGAAAAGGAATAAAAGTAAGGGGCAAAAAGGGTATAGCAACGAAGGGATGTGTGTCACAGTGGAACAGGGCCTGGGCCACGCTGGTGATTGGAACCAGATGCCCGGTCATGGGCATGGGCCTGGTCCAATAGGAGGACCAGGAACAGTTTTGGGCCCACCCAATGAGAGTCCTCCACGGCATCAATACCCACCACAACATTACTACGCACCAGCATCTCCGGTGAGCTATCACGCCGCATATACCACTCCAATGCGATACGGTGCAGCGTATTATTCCTCCCCACAACCGTATTCATACGCTCACGTTATTGCGTCCGACTCGGAAAACTATACATCCCAACCTTCATGTTCATTTGAATTATTCAGCGATGAGAATCCTAATGCCTGCTATGTCATGTGATGTGGGAGATATCAGCTGAATGAATCTGTAACCACCATAACTAACATTTAGTTGGTGTTAACCATTAGGATCAGTATTGTTATTATTATTATTACATTGGCTTATTGTTAATCTCGTGGTGTTTTCTTGAATATAAATTATAAAAACCAGCTGCGTCAGTTTCAGTTCAGAATCGAGATCGAATTCCAATTTTTCTCTCCCCAAATCCAAATCTTGTCAAGAAAGGCACAATGATATGATAGTAGAAGTATCAATTATTAGATTTAGAGGCAAGGATAGGCTAATTTTAGAAACCTATTATTACAGTTAATAATTAAAATATCTCATTAATTAATATTTGTGTTTCGATTTTCTTTTTTAACATATATAGAGACATAATTCCATATACAAACTCTTATGTTAAATAGGATCCTTTCTATATATAGAGAGATATTTTCTTCCTATTTTTTATTTAAAAAATACATATGAATAAGCTATCCAAAAAGATATTTTTTTTTACACTGAAGGCCATAACTTATAAATTTTGAAATAAGACGTTATAACTAGTGGTGGTTAATTTAAGTGGTACATTTTTTATTTCTTTTAAATAAGATCTTAAGTTTGAATGTTGTGGATAAAAAAAAATTATTTTAAAAGAGCTAAAATATATATAATTAAAAAAATATGAAATTATACTAATTACTCAAATCTCCGACCATTATAAAATATTACTAATTATTAGCGATTATCTATTATATTCAATTATCCATCCACATTCCCATAAATTATTAGCCCCGTCCGTCATTCGCCTGATGGGGATGAAAACGATCAGGGAGGTGTATTTGTGGATCCAACTTTTTGGGGAATTTTTACAATCAGAATTAGATTCGGCTAAAAGAAAACAGAATTAGATTTAAATTATTCGAACCACTAATAACTTCTTTATATCTCGTGAAAAGCTCTTTATGGCCTTGATTCCCCTGTCAAGTTGAAGCTTTTACAACGTTCCCAGATTATTTTTTTAGCCAAACAGAATTTACCCAAATTTATTCTTATTCTTTCATCTTTCATTGGAGTAGATAATCGAGGGAATAGGGTTTCAAAAGCCAATCACAGGGTTAAGTTTCCAAATTTGTTTCCTCTGGTGGAAGATATTGAAATGGCCCTTGGACCAAAGAAAAAAAAAATCATTCACAAAAACGACCTCATAACGTGTCTTTTTGGTACACCAAATGTGTGAATGATCATCATGAAAAATTATAATTAATTATGCTTAGATTTTAAGCAAAATTCCTAGATAAGGACTTAATTACACGTTAGATGTCCAAAAAACTATGCAATATTTCCTTTTACTTTAACTTTCTGCTTAGCGAAACTTCAATAAATCAAGGTTGGTTTATTATGAGTTTACGTAGAATTTGATGTTAAATTGTTTATCATACTACACAAGTAACAAATGGTGAAACTAAAAGGAAGAGTTCCATGCATATTTGACATGTCGACGTGATATATATGTTTTGACGAATTTACCTTTTGAGGGAGAGAGAGAGAGGCGGGAAGGAAATGGAATTGTCTAGAAAAATCTAATAAAATAAAAGATTCACAGAGAATCGTAAAGAGCCTTGTTACAATTTACTGGTAGAATTCACTTAATCACTCACCACTTTCTAGACTTTTCTATTTGCATATTTTCTCGATAATAATTCAATTTTCCAGAATCTGATTCCTTTTATCCTCTGATTTCAACCCACTGTATTTAATCATGTGTTTGGTTCCGTTATGCACCCCATCAAACGTGAGTTTGCAGTTTTAATTGAATGTTTAATAATCTCCACTATCGGTTTATTAATAAAAAATCAATTTTGCTTCATAAATAACTCAATAGATTTAATTAGTATACATTGTCACTCTAAATAAATTTTACACATATATCTAATAGTGTGCAACCACATCATTTAATGAATATGACTTCATGATATTAAACTTAATAAATGATGTGACAGCACATCATTGGATGTTTGTATAAATTTTTTTTTCATTGACAGAGTACATATATTAAACTCTAAATCATTTTTTAAAATAATATATTGATTTTTTTTTAAAAAATAACAAAGAGCGAGTTTGCTAAAATATACTAGAGGTGTTCCACATATTCTTTTTCTTAAAAGATGAGCGGGACTCGACTTTCTAAGGTGTCTAACTTATTTCTAAAATATATGATCAGTGTTTAGTTTATTTTTATCAAGGTTTAAGTTTTTTTAAGGTCTGATCAGACCTTTTTAAAAGAATGCTTTAGCCCTGAAAGTATGTATAACAACCTAGCTATTTTTTAATAAGGTATTAAAACAATTACGGAGTTTATCTTTAAGTAAGGTTACATAAGTTTTTTATGTAAAACAATATATACCGAAATGTTTAAATAAGCTAAAAGAAATTGATTTTAAGACATTACAATAAAAATCAAATATACTCACTCCGGTCCTTTTTATAAGGCACCTCTAATTGAATTACACAGGTCAAGGAAAGTAATTTAAGTGATTAATTTTATTGGTTTCATAAAAAAAAATAATACAACACTCCATTTTTACTCTTATTTAATATTATTAGTATATTCTCTCACTAAATAATTGAGATTAAATTTTACACTAAATATAGTACTAATTACCACTATTAATTGTATTTGGAACACGCAAATGTATATGGAAAAGTGCAAAGGTTTAGCTCTCTCTTAGTTACCTATGTAACAATATTTATATTACCTCATAAATGAAAAATGAGCAAAATACATGATGGAAGAATTTAATAAGGGTAAATCAGGAAAAAAAATTAAATGCTTCATAGAGATTATCAAATGCCTTATAAAAAGGACCGTCAATATCTTTTAAATGGTGTCTTATAAAAAGGACTAGAGGGAGTAATAATAATGATAATTTTAAAAAATATTATTATATTATTTATATTTACTTAACTAAAAGTATATGATAGACTTGAAAGTATTTTTAGATGCCTAAATAAAAGGTGTCAGGTGGTTCACTTTTTTTTATACAATTTCCATATTTGTAATTATATGTTTTATTTTATTCTACTTTTAATATACACCAAACATAAAATAACAATGTTTTAAAACCCGATCTGGTCATTGAACCAATCAGGACACTTGTTTAAGATTCAATGGGCGGATTGTGGTTGAAACGATATTAATTAAATATTATTATTAATTAAATATCTTAATAATACTATTAAAAAGTGTATAATGTATTAAAAATAGAATCTATATGCCTCGTTCTGTTTCTACCAAACACTACCTAAGTAACCACCGATGTATTTTGGTTTAATCTAATATCTCCTTTATATGTGTGCACAATTTGGTAGAAGAGAATTTGAGGGAAAATGAGAAGAAATAGGGAAAAGAGAAATAGGTGTGTGTGTGTGTTTGATGTGATAGAAATGTGTGAGGAGAGAAAAAAAAAACTATAGGCCCCCTGACTGAATATTTATTCGTTGTAATGCGAGAAAATGAAGCATCAATTGGAGAGAGAAAATGTTGGACTATCTTACACTTATGCAATGTGATTGATCCAAACCAACTTTTTGGACTATCTTTCAATTATATGTTAAATTTATAAAATTATTATTTTTAATTAATTATAGTTATTAATTTATAAATTTAAATATTGTTAAATATATATTAAATTTTAATGTTTTACATAAATTAGTTATATATATATATTATTTATAATGTTTAAATATTTTGAAACTTTTTATAAATTTAAGTAAAAATATTTATTTAGGGTTATTTTAGTCTTTATCATTTATAACTCTATTTCTCTCAACTCTATTTCTGTTATACCAAACAACTATGATTTATTCTCTATTTCTCATATAAATCTTTTCACTCATTTATCTCTTACCTATTTCTCTACACATTATTTCTCTCTACCATACCAAACACACCCGTTGTGAGTTTTAGAAGGAGAAAAATACTTAATATCTATTTGTAATTGAATAGAAATAATTTTGATAAATTTATAAAATCAATTTCATGGAATTAATTTTAAATCACTTTAATTATTTAAATCAATCTCATTCATCTATAAACCAAAAGAGAGGGGAACAACTCAGGGCGCACCATTCCGGAATTCCATTGGAGGAAATTATGGATGAATCCCAATCAGTCGAAAGTCTTTCACTTCATTTGGAGACTTATGCACCGCTCCCTTCCAGTCAGAGCTAACTTAATCCGGAGAGGAGTCCAATGCCCTTCTTTATGCCCATGGTGCTCCGATGAAATTGAAACAGAGAGTCATCTTCTTAGGGATTGCGATTGGATAAAAGAAGCATGGTTGAACTCTCCTCTGGGAAGCCAAGTGCCAACCGATTCTGTACTACCCATTGGAGAATGGATTGATGGGCTTATTGAGACTAAGTCGGAAGAGTTTCTCACCTTATTTTTCTCCCTGTGCTATTCCTTTTGGACCGCTCGCAATAAGAAAATATTTGAACAAAAAGAAGTCAATCTACAATTGTTATACTCTAGGGCCTCTGATGCAGTCCGCCCAATGAACCCTTCTCCGGGCCCAAACCTCGTAGCCCACCAGATACCTCCTCAGGGCAGTTCGGCCTGGTGCCCTCCTCCCATAGGCTCATTTAAGATTAACGTGGATGCGGTAAATCCAGGGGGAACAAAGTGGGGGATTGGTATTGTTGTCAGGAATCATTTAGGGGAAGTATTTGTAGCTGCGACACTCCAAATTTCCTGCCTCCCTGACCCAAGTTTGGCTGAAGCTATGGGGATCAAAAGTGCTATCAACTTCGCATTGAAAACCAACTTTGATTCAGTAATAATAGAGTCAGATTGCAAAGTCGTGACCGATCTTTCCCACGCCAATAATATCCCCTCATTCATACACCGGTAGCGTAATTCTTGATTGTATTTCGTTTAAGTCATCTTTTAAGAACTTTCAAATTTCTCATGTTCGTAGAGGTGACAATATGTGTGCCTACTATCTAGCCAAATTTACTTGTTCTCACCGAGATTCCTATTGGATTGAGGATGTTCTTGATTACATTGTACCCTTTTTGGCTTTGGACGATTGCCCCATGGCCATCTAATCTACTTCATATTTTTTTTAACCATAAAAAGAAAAACCAAAAAGCGACCATTCAAAATAAAAAAAAAAAAAAACAAAAAGCGACCCTGTCACACTTGCAACATAATAACGAAGGTAACATGAAAGAGAAAAATATATATTGTCGATATTTTCCCCTTCCCGCCACGAGCTTTGTCGTTCCGTACTCACTCTGTTGTGTCAGAGAGATCAAACGAAGTAAAAAATGGAGTTCACGTTGAGCGATAACTCTCTGAAAACTTTTGCGCGATGCATCACTTGTCTCGCGCGTATCGGAAATGAACTCGCAATTCAAGCTTCTTCCTCTCAGGTAACACCAACTTGCCTCTGCAATTTCAACCCTCTCACTCTCTTCCTCTCCGCTTCACTCACAAAATTTTATTTGATGATATGATAACGCCGATCCGAGCTACTCAAATTACTCTTTGATCATGGTGCCAATCCATGTATTGGACTATATATTTTTATTTCTCATTGTTCGCTTTTTTGGGGAAGATCTCTACTTCTAGTTACATTTGAGTTAGGGTTTTGGAGGCATAATAAGTAACACACTACTTATTTAGGTGCTTTAATTCGTTACAGCTTCTTTTCCACACTATCAATTCATCACGGTCTGCGTATCAATCCATCACTTTCAAACCTGGCTTCTTTGACGTCTACACAGTTTCCAGTAACCCTGTGCAGTGTAGTGTGCTTCTGAAGGTGCGGAATGGCTTTTTCTCATTTTACTTTGATTTAATTGGGATTTGCAAATGAAGATTTCTCACTTACATACTTTGATTAGGCCGTGTGTTCTGTTCTTAGGACACCTATTTCAAATATCGATCATTTGACCGTGAGATTGCCTGATCCTGATGCTCCCAAAGTTCAGTGGATTTTGGATTGCTATAGTGGTAAACTACTTATTTTCACAAATACATAATGTCTGATGGTTGATAATGTAGAAATGATTTACGTCATTTACTTATCTTTTGTAACGAGGTTGATAATGTAGTTGGTTCCTAAATTGAAATTAGCTACACTTGGTAATTGTTATACTTATGGAACTTAACCTGCTTTTAGAATTTAGTACTGATGATATGACCTTTTTCCTAAGTGGGCAAAGTTTAACATTAATTTTACCTCAGTGCTGTCTCCACTGCTTCTAGTACATTGGTGAGCAGCTTAGGGGTTTGTTACAGCCTATGACTTGATGTAACTCCATCCAGCAATTTTGAAATCTATTGCATATGAAAGTTTTAAAACTGTATTGTTGCAATTTTTTTCTTAAAATGTACTCAAGGGTGTGGTAATTTTAATCCTTCTCTGACATGAATATCTAGTAATACCCGGGGGTACTATGTAAATGGTGCTAGGCAACTCTTTATTTTACCTCTATTTTCTCACCACTCAACTCCGTGTTTGTGTGGGGGGGTATGTTTCACCCTACTGTGGATTAAAAAGGATATGTTACTTATTAACTGCAGGTATGAGAAAAACCTATTGGATTACTTGCAATGTAGAGCCTGACATACAACACTTGTCCCTTGATAGGCAAAAATTTCCAAGCAACTTTGTTGTGAGGCCACGAGATCTGAACAGGTTACTTGCTAATTTTCAATCATCTCTTCAAGAGATCACTATTATTGCAACAGAACCTGCTTCTCTACCTCCTGATTCTGCAAATGAAATTGGGGGAAAGGCCATTGAACTTCGAAGTTACATTGACCCAACCAAAGGTAACGGAGATACTTTTGTAGGTAGCTTTATTACAAATGGTATATTTATGCACTAAGTTTTCTTGACAGACAATGATTCATCACTACACACCCAACTGTGGATTGATCCCAAAGAGGAATTTTTGCAGTATGTTCACACTGGAGATCCCATAGATGTGACTTTCAGTGTAAAAGAACTGAAGGTATAGTAAGCCGTCTTTTGCTTTTGGTTGACCGAAGTAATTTTAGCAACTATGGACTAAAACTGCAGTCACCTGATATCTGGATTTTTATCATGTTATCTTCCATAATTTCTTTATTCTTTCTTCCATTCTAAGGCTAATTTAACATTTTTAAAGGCTCCTGATGTTTTTCTCATCAAACTGCAGGCATTTCTTTCATTCTGTGAAGGCTGTGAAGTTGATATCCATTTACATTTTGAGAAAGCTGGCGAGTAAGATTTATATAGTATCTGACATATTTTATCCTCATTATCCTCATCCTCTAATGAATAAGTTGTACAAATGATGACATAAATTTTGCCTATGATTATGAATGCATTATGCACCCGTTGCATATTGCTTATTAGTCAGTTTACATGTCATTGTCAAGTGAGCTCCAATAGAATTGAGAAAATGTGAAAAATTGCAGAGATGGACTTGTTTTACAATGGAAAAACATGCTACACACAGACATTGAGAGACAAATACCTATTTTTCTTGCATTCTATATTTTATGTGAATATTGATAGTTATGAACTTATGATGTGTTATTAATCTTTATTCTTGGATGATATTGTGTCTGGCAAGCAGACCTATTCTTATGGCACCTAAATTTGGTTTGGAAGATGGGTCTCACTCAAATTTTGATGCTACCCTTGTACTGGCAACCATGTTAATATCTCAGCTTCATGAAGTCAATGTCTCAGAACCTCCAGAAGTGGCTGCCAGAACACATGCTCAAACTGAAGAAAGAAATGGATCTCATGCACAGCAAGATAACTGCAGAACAAATGCATCAGAGCTTCCATCTGATCACACCCGTATTTGGTCAGACCTCTCAGGTAATTTCAATATTGAGATGAATAATATGTTATTGATCTAAATTCTCATCATCTTTTCCATTTTGCAGCAAGTGCTGTTAGAAATATCAGTGCTTTGGAAGAAAGGCAGGCCCAAGAAGGAACAATTTTAAATGATACTGAGCAAAGAGAAATTCAAAGGATTAGTACGATGCGAATTTCAAAAGGAACATCAGTTGCAGGAAATAATCCCATTGGTTCCAATCTGTATCCTTGATGTTACTGTTTTCTACTTTTCTTCATATGTTAGCATTTCCAACACCATGTTTTACTGTCCCCACAATGTTGTGGCTGCAAGTGCAAATGTTATAAATGCTGCATTTCTCACAATCTGTTATCTGATCAAACTCTCACCGAGCAGTTACAAAGTATTCACACTCATACAAGACTCTAAGAATGAATCGTTTTGTGTAGGTTAGATTATAAATTTGCATGTTTGAATCACTTATATCTCAAGCAATTGCTAACTTCATCCTTCTCGCCACATTGTTGAGGTGGCTGTTAAAGGTTTAGGAAGCATGGACACTTCCAAATAGTAATCATACTCTTGTTGGACATTTTATTTATGAACACTTCTAATTTTCCTAGCTATATTGTACACACTTTTATTTTACTGGACTTATGTACCAACATGGTTGGTAGTATTATAATAATCAAATAAATTAAAACATTTCATTATGTCTATAATGACTTATGTTTACTTTTAAAACATCAATTCTCTTTATTTAAGATTTGTTTGTGTTAATTTTATACTAATTTTTTATGTTGTATAATAGTGGTATCATGTGCTATATAATTTTTAAAATTTTCTTTGTCATTGTGTCTTTGTTGTATTTTATTTGTACTCAATGTGGCAATGTCATATCCATGCTTTCTAGCTGAAGGTTTTTTTTGGGATTATATATGACATAGATGTTGGATTCAAATATTTACCTTGATTAATATCTCAGCTGCCAACCAACTGAAAAAGATAATGTACCAGAGCCTCAAGGTGTGTTAACTGGGCTGGTTAGTGGGCTTATTTAACACTGTTATTGTTCCTTCGGTATCTAATATAATCAATACAATTATCCAGATATGTTGCGAAATAATGATCAAGCATTTTCACAGCATCACCCCAGTAACTGGGTAGATGCTGAAGAGGAGGATGATGATGCGGATGAGAATGAACAGTACATTCAATCAACACCACCATACTATGAAGAACAGTAACTCAGAGCTCTACTGTAATGGTTCTCCTCTATCTTGGTAAGTCTTCAGGCTTGTAAAATGATTGAATAACCATATGTTGCTTGTTTTCTTTTACTATTTTGTGATTAAATAGGGCTATTAGAAGCATCGGTTCTGGCCTTTTGCAACAATATACATACCATATATATCAATCCTGTATCCCAGTATCACACAAATCTTCCCATATCCATGCACCAAGAAAAGTACAATCACTTAAATTGTAATGAAGAGCCGAATTTCTAGGCCATAATTAATCTACCTTGTTGGCTTCCCTTAAGAGCAAAGGGATACAGAATATGATCTTACAAGACATATCTGTTCTCTATTACTAGTCTCTCCTTGAGCCCCTTGTGTAAACAGGAACTTGACACTAATTAATGAACAACTCAATGCCAGTGATGATTGTGTGGTAAATGGCTCAATGATCGAAGTCGGCCATTGTAAAGCACCTGATGAAGGGTGATGTGATCCAGGGAAGATAAGTGTTGTAATCTGACTATGATGAGAGTATTAACTTCATTGGCAGCTACTTCATTCCAGAACACTAACCCATCTATCTATGGGGAATTAGATGAATCTAATGTCTATTTTATAAAATTAAACGAAGGATCAAACTGATCTTATGAAATTTCTTTCCATGATGGGCAGAGTGGTTAGTTGTTTACATGTTTTCACACTCTGCTTAACATATAGGACATTTTCTGTATCTTGTGGCTCAAGCAAGGATTTGAACTTTCAACTATGAGACTTTACATCCTTATTTGTATATCTTCTTTTGATTCATTTGACATTTCATATTTTCCTGTTTACATAGAATTTAAGATGTAACAAATGTTTCTGACAACTCTTGTCCGGTGCCAAGATTGGGATTACTAGTCTAACTGAAAAGTATTCTTGTATATTCTCATTTTGGTCTTAGTTTTCTCAGTCAGCTTCCACTTGGTGGTTTATGTACCTGGCACATGCTGCGTATGTGCTACTGGTATTTGTATGTTTATTGCCAAAGTCTGGATAGGATGCGAAGATACCTACACTTTGTAATGTTAATCGTCATGGACTAGGGTGCCTCGTTGGTTAAGAGTACCCGGTTGAAAATGAACTGGATGAATATAGTCCAGAAGCTGAAGGGCTGAGTTCTTATTCTCACAGGGATACAAAGGTGAAGTTATTGATCAAGTCAAAATCCAAAAAATCCTACAGCACACAACAGATACTTGCTTGGAGTAAACCAGAATTAAATCTGGAAATCCAACAAGTGCTTTTTCTCTTAAAAGTTGGCTACCCTACCTCTGCCAAATGAAAATTGCACATTGGACCCTTCCATTCGTCCTTTCTTCTGAGACTACATTAGCCACTTGAGCTTTCAAATAATGCCTAAGCCTCCTTGTCAAGAAGCATAAGATTGCTTTTTTGCTTCACCGTCTTCCTTCTCCGCATCACTCCTTTTCTCACTTGAAGAATATTTTCTGTATAAAGGGTCCTTGAAGGTTTGAACATAGTGCCTAGCCTTGTTCATCTCAAACCGCATCACCATTGCCAAATGGAAACTGTATGGCAGTTACTGTTGGTTGCAGCAGATTAAAAAAATAGGATAGAAAAATGAAAGGAAAAAACTAGAGGAAAAATTACAGAAAAAAAAAATCCTACAATACGAATGAAAGACTCATGCAGGAGAGGAAAACTCCCTATTGGGAGAGGGGAGAAGTCCCCCGGTGGGAAAGCTAAATGTGGGGCACTAGGTTCTTTGCAGCGCTAGGGTTATTAGAAAACTATGAAAATGCAAAAAAAATAAATAAATAAAATAAAAATCGCTCTAGTAGAGAACCAGAGATGTAAATCATGCGTAGTTTCTTACTCTCCCTCTCAATTTTCTCTTGAAGGGCGAAAATGTCCATAATTTTGGAGTTTATTTGAATTTGTTGTATTATCGTAGTCAATCTATGCCCGCTTGATCTGTTTGCTAAGACTCTAACCTTTTAAGTTTTAACTGCAGTGGTGAGAGTAAAATACAGGTAAAATTCATATTCATTAAGGTACCAAAAAATATGCACAAAAATACAAAAAAAAATTTACAAAGCACACCTGATCACGGACTTAAGTATAACTTGATTTACGATTCATGTGTATGCAAACTGCGGCCAGCGGACCCTTTCTCTTATTTGATTTCTGGGTGTAAAAAAGAGGTTTGGAGATTCAGTTTCTTCCAAACTGTTTGAAGTCAGTTAAATGGATGTGTAGAGTTTCGTAAAATCTTCTTGAGATAAAGAACGGGCCAAGAAAAATAAAAAATAAAAGTAATCTCTGAGGAAATTGTCAGTGATCTACAAAATTGTAGCGCTCTGGTAGTAATTTTAATATTAACAGCTTTTTTTATCAAGCAATAATACACTAGTTTTTCTAACAATTATATGTGGTATCAGATTAGATATATATACTTTTGTTTTAACGATGTAGCATGGTTGGATTGAATTAAAACCACGTTGAGATTTAATAGCATTGAAATTAATTAAATTTAAGTTTATATTTTTTAATATAATTATTTCTTACATTGAAGACGTGAATTTATTATATTTCAATGTTAAATCAAATATGCTTTCAATATTGCTTGACTGTTATGTTTATATGTTTATAATGTGATTATGAGTAAAATCAATCATGCTAGTAGTATTACTTTAGATATGGATGCAGACACAGACGTAAGAGACCGCGTAAGAGACCAGTGCTGTTGATTCAGCCTTGCATCCATAAAAAAAAAAAAAAAAAAAAACTAAATTTTGATGTAACGCGGCCCAACCAAAAACTATGGTTTGAGTTTTGAAGAGTAGCTTTCAGGGGAAACAAACGAAGTGAACAAATGAAGCACAGAAACATAACTGGAATATAATATTGGCATTTTATAGTTGCCCGAAAAAATTATTTGCCATATCTCTCATCTTTCTGTGTATCTTTTGCCAGCTAGTTTGATTGACTAATTTGGAGGCAAGAGAGCTTGGACCACTCAACAGAGCCACCAAACTCATCCAGAAGGATAAGGAAGTAACTACATTATATTTACATTTGAATATCAAAGTGAGGATTTCCTGCAAAATTAGTTAATTGGACTCGATCAACGGTTTATACCTAATTCTGGAAAATTGTAGATTTGACTTTGATTTTCTAGATTTAAATTTTCTGACTTTTTTTTTCCGTAAAAAAAAGTAGTTACTTAACCAAGAAAAAATGCACCCTTTTAAGTGCATATTATATTGTTTAATTAAAAGTCACATAATTGGCATATTTTGTTGACAAATTAAAAAATTGAAAGGAATAAATACTCTCTTTTTTTTTCTTTTGTGGCGAAGAAAGGAATGAATACTCGGGTTTTTCTTTCGGCCGTAGCTTGTCTTTTTCTCCTGGTTCATTTGTTTGAGTATGTGAGGAAAAATTAGTTGAAAAATTAGCTGAAACTAAAAAATTAGATGAAAGTTGAAAAATTAGTTAAAAGCTGAAAAACTAGTGGTCAGGATCCTCTCCAGTTGAATCAACTGGAGAGTGTCCAATTTCGATATCTGACGGTCACAAACTTTTACAACAACTTTTTTTATTTTTTTAAAGTCATGGATTAGAAAAATGAAGGGCTGAGATCTCATCCAGTTTTTTTTGTCAACTGGAGAGAATTCCGGTCCAAAAACTAGTTGATTTGATTGAATGCGTTTGGTAAAATTGGTTGAAAATGGTAAAATGACATACAAGGACATAAATAATTATTAAATAATTATAGGTGTGGGTGGCTGAGGGATAAACTTGTAATTAATTTTCAGCTAGTAGATGAAAATTGGAGCTTTTTTGAAAAAGCTACATCGAGTAGCTTTTCAAGAAAAGCTAGTAACTACCAAGAAAAGCTACCTTACCAAACACAACTGAAATGGTTCCAGCTACTAACTTCAGCTGGCTTAAATGACTTACCAAACACACTCTTTTATCTCTTGCTTACCAAAAAAATACTCATTTGTTTTATAAATAACAAATCTTCTGTACTTATCACTTTATTAATTTTAAATATTTATTCTCATTCAATTTATATTTTGCTAAAACTCATGTAAACCTTGAATATATGTATAGTGCACCAAATGATGCTTTGAAAATTGAACTAAATTGATTGATTTTTTACTTTCACAAAAGTGTATTTTCCATAGTTTTGAAAACCGGACCGGACCGGATCGGCCGGTCTGACTGGAAAACTGGTGAACCGGTCCCGTGTCCGGTCCAAATAAACCAGTGAATCGTTTTGCAAAAAACCGGTCAAAACCGGTCTTTCATAAAAAAATTTATTTTTTTATTTTTATTTAATTTAAAATACTTTTAAGATAAATAAAAACATATGTTTGAGAATTACGCATAGATATTTATTATTTTATCAATTTTTTTATTTTTTTGTTTTATAAACCTTATAATAAGGTTGTTTAAATAAGTTTATAACTTCACATATCTTAATTTTTTATAATTTTGTGTTATTTTATTAATTAAAATATTATATAATATTTAAAATATATATTTAATTAATACCGGTCCAACCACGGTTCAACCCCGATTGAACCATTAAACCGTGAACCAGTGTCTTCACTGGTTCAATTACCGGTTCGTTTTTAAAACATTGGTATTTTCATTTGATAGGCTAGAGATTAATAAGTTGAGATACAACCAAACATTAAAGGCTAAAATATTCTCACATGTATTTTTCACATTTTGTGGATACGTTTGGTATAATCAGCTGTTAGGCAGATAGTTGAGTCTCTTAAATATTTTGACATGGGTTTAGGGATGGTAATTGAGCCCAAGCCCTATGGGTACCCGTAAAAATTACCCGCAATGGGTAGGGTAAAAACCCACAAATCGGGTATGGACGCGGGTACGGACAAAAGCCCACATTTTTCATGGGGATGAGCGCGGGTACGAGCACTTTGATGCCCAGCCCGCCCCATACCCGCACTCATATAAATAAGTATTTAGTAAAAAATACCATATATAATTATATATTGGGATTTATTAAATTTATTAAAATATCTAATATATTTATGCATATTTTTAAAATTGATACATATAATATATTACAAATTAAAAATATATTTTTATAACCATCTATTTGTGTTTTTTACTTTATAATATATGACTAATTAGTGTTAATAATCATTTTTTACAGATCTTGAAAAACTCTAACACATGATATCCAAGTTTATAAAATCGGTTGACGTGAACGTATATTGTAATATTTAAAAAAATGAACTTTAGATAATTTGTTGTGTTTTAGAACATTAACATATTGTGTTCAATGTAATTAAATTGTTGTATTACTGATATTTAAAAATTATGTTTGGACGATTTTCGAGTAACTTTTTCAATTGAAATATAGTTTCCTTAAATTAATATTTTTTTAGTAAGTTGTTAATTTTTTACTTAATAAAAGTGCGGGTAACGGACGCAGGTACGGGCATATAGGTGCCCAACGGGTATGGGAATGAGCACTAAAGGTACTGCCCCCACGGGTACGGGGACAGGCACTGTGGTACTCAGCACAGAGGGTACCCATTATCATCCCTACATGGGTTTGATCCTTGATGGTATGTATGGAAAAAAAAACTTTCTTAGGAGAGATATGTCTCACTTCGATAATCTTTACGCTTTAAAAAGGACTAGTCTTTATCTATAGGTTGGGGATACTCTTAATTCACATAAAAAAAAAGTTGGTAGCTAATAAACTAACTGGTAAATGTAAAATGACATAAAATCATATTTTCATGTTTTTATATAAAATTTATTTTTATTTTGTTGACAAAGATATATTATTAAGTAATTATGATTTTATATTTTTTTAAAATTTAAACTAACATTAGAAAATTTAGTGAAAAAATATTTTATTAAAAAATAAAATAGTAAAATAATTAAAATAAATAATATAATATAAAAAATAATACTAAAAAATTATAAAAAGAGAATAATAATTTAAATAATTTAAATTTTATATAAAAAAAGTGAATAGAGACCTAAAAATGAGTGTGAAGAGAAAGAGAAAAAGAGGTTTTTTTAAAGTTAATTTTACGTATAATGTCATCTGTTTGAATCATAGAGCCGTTATTCGTCAGGTAGAGTTGTATCTAACCATTACTTTTGATTAGAGGTTAATACGTAATTTTAAAGTTATACCTTTCTGATTAAAGATAGAAATAATTACTTTGAGTAACTAACCAAGTATATACAGTATTGGAAAGTGAGAAATTAAGATAACATCGATTGGGATTTGGGGTGCGAGGATGTGGTTGCTGCTGGCTGACCCAGTCCCCGTTCAGTGAATGAGTCAAAGTTCTGTGATTAAAAAAAGATATATGCAATATTACTGATTAGAGGTTGTTCATTGTTGCCCTCAAATAAGTATATTTTTTTCTAAAAGAAAAGATTAATTATTTGTTTTCATCAGATGGCAGCTGGAACTGGAAGGTAGCTTTGGAACGCGTAAAACACCGTCCAGCGAGACGTGTATTGTGGGTCCCTTCTCTTTGTCTCTTGCCACTTGGTTAATTTGGCTGCTCACATTGACAAAAAATATTCAATTTTATTTTTATTTATTCTTAAAAAATGATGTATTCCAGCCTGTACAAGTGCCAATGAATAATGATGTATATGTAAAAAAAAATAGTATGAGCAAAGAAACTAATTATATTTTTCTTTATATACTCTCTCAATCAAAACAAGTCTTATCTATATCTGTAGATGATATCTGATATGTCTTCAACTTCAAGTAGTTGACTAAACCTAAATAATCAGTATCCAATTGAACAGTGTCTAACTTCAAACTGCATGCGGCGGAGAAGTAATTCACAAATGAGAAATTGTTTTTTATTTTACAACAATAGGATACAATAATCTCATACAACCATGAGATACATAGGAATAATACAAAGAAAATTGTGAAATATAATATGTGATATAATGAAGATAGATAGAGAAAAAAATATGATATATGAATTGTTGTATGAATTTATTGTATAAATAAAGACTCTCTTCACAAATTACATGAAAACAGAAAATAAAACTATAGCTATTTAAATAACGTTATATAATAATCATATCGTAAAAAAAACATATAATAACCATGACATTGTTTGATATATAATGATGAAAATAAAAAGGTAAAATAAAACAAAAAATGATATATAGAGAAAATAATAAATGAAATGTTATTATTACTTTTATTTAGATCAATTTGTTTGTGCTTAAAAAAGTACTTTTTAAAATTGTTTTAAAAATTAATTTTATTTTAGAGATTATTGTATAATTAGAAATAATTTTTTGTTTGGCTATAATCATAAAAAACACTTTGTTTGTCATAATAAATGTTTTCACATTATTGAAATGTTTTCTCTCTCTTCCATTTTAACTGCTTTTTTCAAAAAACAACTCTGAGTTGCTTCTTAAAAAAAGCAGAAAATTGATTATTTTCTGATTCTGATTCTTAAAAAAGGTTAAGACAAACATCTTAAAAATATTTATAAGTGTTTTTTTTTAAAAAGAAGTGATTCTTTTAAGAAATAATTTTAAACAAACGAGCTCTCAATATCATCCAATAAGCAAGAAAAGTGTTTTTATTTCATAAAAAAAATTAAAATAAAGACATGCATTAATATATGTTCAGTTCATTAATGTTTTGTTTGGTTTAAGTAGAGATATAGAGAAGGGAGAAATATGGGAGAGAGATGGGTAAGAGAGAAAGTGTGGTGAATTTGGATAGAAATAGAGATTGTTTGGTTTGAGAGAAATGAGAAAAAGATATATATAAGAGAAATGGATTTAAATAATTATTTGATTGTGTAAAAATAAAAAGAGAAAGATTTATTAATTTTGTGACTTACTAAAATGCCCTCACACTCTTCTTTATTATTATCTAAATTGAAATGTCATTTTACATAAAAACCAACTTCTCTCCTCCATTTCTTTGGTCACTTGAGGAGATTCAGTGTCAGTTTAATTTATAGTTGAGTGGAATTGATTTTACAAATCAATAATTGAGATGAGTGATGTACATTTTGTGAAACACATTGAATGAGAGTGATTTAAAATAAATTTCATGAAATCATAATTTTATAATGTTGAATGCTAAACCAAATGGAGGTTTAATTACTCGGTGTGCCCAACTAAAAAACCACCCTCTCCTTCCTTTGTTGATAAACCAAACGAGATTGTACAACCATCTTTCTCCGCTCTTTCTTTCTCGGTAAATTCAGCGCAAACAAATAAACTTTGGGTCGCAATTTGGTAACGAGAGGGTTTTGGTAACTTCTTGTCATTTTTTTTATTGAATAGGCCAAAACTACATAGAAACAAGTTATGTACTCCGTCCTAAATTATTTCGAAGACATAAAGTAGATTTTAAATGAGACACATGTGTATTGCAAATGAGAATGTGAAAAAATTAGGAAATACAATAAAAAATACATGATAATGGTTACAGGGGGTCAAAAAGTCTTTTCAAAAATTAAAAATACAAATTCTAATAGTTAAATATTGTCCTATAAGTATAAAAATACTAAGATCATTTAAAAAAGTTGAGAGAAATTCACTTAATGATCAAAGAAGGTACCAAAACTCTCTCTCACTAGAGGGTACCATAGAATTTCCCATAAAGTTTTTCTTTTCTTTTCTAAGGTGAGAATTTTGAAAATAGTGGAACATAATCACATGCAAAAAATATTATCTCTCCAATTTCTTTTCGTTGGTGTTAAGGAGTATTAGATATTTACTTATTAAGAAATGTTATAATTTCAGTAATGTGTTCCATTTTTCATTGTATATGTTTGATTTGATATTAAAAAGTGAACTAATTCAAATTTAGATTTCTAGAAGCAAACTATTTATATATGTATATGATACCCCAATTCTGGGTTTGGATATTGACGCCGAAAGTTATGACGTCTCACTTTGGCAACTGAATCAGACACTCTTGTTCGTCACTGAATTATTGAACAGGTATAGAAACCAATGATGTTTGGTGTGAAGTTCCCAACTTCTCAAGGCTTTTTAGGCTTCCACAAGGCGCAATGTTAACTTGAGCAGGGGAAAGTGAACAGAATAAAACAAAGATATATGAGGATCTTAGTGGGGTTCTCATTTTTGCTTCAATAATGGGTCTGAATTATGATTGTGAAATAAAAGGGGGGAATTATTTTAAATCTCATGGTACGGATGAGTGGATGACGGTTAGTTTTTAAATATAAAAGCTGCGGAAAAAATAAAGTTGTGTGTTATCAATTTCAGAATTTCTGCACAAATCTTGTATTAGCAAGTTGCATGAAACTATACATAAGGAAAAGGGGACTAAACAAAACCAAAATTCCTCGTACCATTGATTGAGAAAGTTAACAAGCTTGTCAATTTTTAAGCTCCGCACAAAACTGGCCTGCTTTATATTTTCTGTGCAATGTTATTGTGCCTAGCTATGATTAGATTAAATTTCAGGTACCACCGTACTACCAGAGAAAGGAAAAGTTCAATGATGTGAGTAGGCCAGAGTTTAATTCCAATACAAGAGACGGGTATGGCGTCGTTTTTTTTCTGGTAAACTTTCTGATTCATGAGTGCACCACTGTGGAGCCAGAGGACAATTAAGTGGCATTCGTTTTTGGTGCCACATGCAATCAATCCACACTATACCCAGACAATTTTGTTCTTTGATGATCACCCTCTGTCTTCTGACTATTCTTCTACCATTTTATTTTATTTTTCAAAACATAAACCTCATTATAGGTTTCTTTTTTAATATAATAACACCAAAATTATTTATCTTATGATTAAAATTATTGTACAATTTAACTTCACGTGTGTTTGGTTTAGTATTAAAACTGTACAAACTGAAATTTAGATTCTCAAACACAATTATTTTTAGTTTTAAAATACGAGTTCATTACGTTTTTAATGCTAAACTAAATATCTTCTGATAAATTCAATGTAGATAGTTGAGACAAAACATAGTCACTGTGGACCATTTTTCCTCTTCATGGGAATTCTTCAAACCAAACGGAAGAAAAGGACAATTATATAAAGTTAATTAAATCAACGTCAATACAAAAGTATATATATGAGTATGATGTTGTCCAAGTCTTAATTGGATTATCAAGTTGGCACCGAAAAGGAGAAAAAATAAAGATTGAATGTGATTAAATATTCTTCCATATGATGATATGTAAAGTATATAATATTTGTAACTAACTTTGTCAAAAGCAATAGACAACCTAAGAATAGCTGCAAATCAAAAGTCTATTTGAATGTTTTTTTTTTAAATATCTTTGTTGAATGCAATGCATTATTATACATCATTAATAACCTATTATATATATGTTTAAACCGTCGTTTATTGATCTTATTCTTCAGTTTAAAGAGGTGACGTAGACAAGAAAGGATAGAATTAAAATGACACAAACATTAATAAGATCCATTGGGGATGAAATTAACCGAGCATGCCACAAAAGAGGAGGGAAATGGAAAAGTTTCAAACCAAACAGAGAAAACAAAACAAAACCAACAAAAGAGCACTGATTTCAGTTGAATGCCCGCCTCTTCTCCTCGAGTGAAGTTGATTTGTTACGCGCGAATTGTAGAGAAATTAAATGATAATTCTATAGCAACTTTGTACAATAACTTTATGAATTTGGACCCTTTCTGGTCATTAGCACTTCCCAATTTCCATATAATAATTAGTTACAAAATGGTTAGGAATTGATCACAGAATCATTCATAACTAAAATTGATAGTTAATTCCTAGCTATTTTACAATTAACAATGCTAGAGAGGCAAGATATTTAGAGAGAATTCTTACACTAAGAAAAGTGTAAAATGTGTAGGGGTGACCCAAAGTAAGTGTAGACCTAAAGCATATTTTAATATTAGACATGAGACATATTTAGAGTCTGTTTGGGTTGAACTAATCTAGAAGTACTTCTAGATTAAAAAGATAGCACGAATCAAATAGGTCAAATGCATTTAACTTCTCCATAAGTTAAAAATTAGTCTTTGTAGACCACCTACTCCATAAGCTCTCCCATTTAACTTCTCCAAAAGTAACTAATTTTAACTTATGGAGAAGTTAAATGCATTTGACATCTTTGATTCATGCTATTTTTTTTACCTATAAGTACTTCTGCAGAAGTTCCACCCAAACAGGCTCTTAGTCTCTCTCTTAATTGTTTATTACCTAAAATCCTCAAATTCTCATATTTCAATCTAAATAATTGAGAGTTTATGATTGATTTGAAACATGAAATAATTTTAACTGTTTAAAAGTAAAAAGTTAAATAGAAATTTGATAAAATTTAAAGGATATTATAGGATTTGAAATTAGGATTTAAAGAGTACAAAAATTTGCAATTTTTTTATATTAGATTAAATTTGGTATTCGATTAATGAGTTTTCATATTAAGAATATTTAAAATGGTTTATGCAATTCAATTTATGAAAATATTGAATAAAAAGTGAGAATTTGATAGGTTTAAGTTAAAGACAATTAATTGAAGGAATGACTAAATTTGTTTAACTTTTAAAATATTGAGACTTAATTTGCTTAAAAAAATTTGAAGGATTAAAATTGTAAAAAAAAAAAAAACTAAAACTAAAGAGACCAAGAGTACAATTAGACAAAAAGTAATTAAAATAATATAATAAAATTTTTAAATGATATCTTTTAAAATTGTTAAGATGCAAAATAATTTATTAAAAGAAAAAGTACTGTATACATTGTACGATATTTTAAAATCAAAACGTAATATACAAATATTTAAGAGAAAAATTATTTAAAAAAAGACATATATATATAATAAAGAAATCAATTATAATAAAATCAATTAATAAGATGGTTAAATTAATTAAAGTAATTATAATTTTATTTAGAGTTTTTCTTTCAATATTTTAAATATGTAAAATTATTTACTAAATTTACTAAATGATCTTTTTTAATATATTTCCTTTTCAATTGATAATAAAGTCAATTATTAATAAAAATAAAATTGTTACTAATTAAGAAAGAGAATCATATATAGTACAAATGAGAATTTATATTTTAAGAGAAATATATTTATTCCTAATATTATTATTGCGCATTAACTAATTAATAAATTTGTATTTTTTATAAATATTAATAATTAAATTGTTAATAAAATTATTGGGGCCTTTATTTTTAGGGATTAAGACAAGGGTTTTGTCAGTCTTATATATGTTTGGGTCCACCTTATAAATCTTATGAGTGATCTAATGAAAAAAAAAAATATATATATATATATATAGTGTAAATTTATCGTATAATAATTAATATATCTACAAATTGTAATTTGGGAATGTACACAAAAAAACATTTCTTTTAGAAATACAATAAAAATTATATAGATTATTTTTTATCATCTTTTTGATAACATATACAATATTACACGGGTTAATAAATCAAAAGTGAAAAGATTTTATTGAAAAATATAACATTTCATATTACCAATGCATTAAATGTTATGATAGTTATTATTTTCAATAAAATATTTCTACTTTTAATTTATTTACATGTGCAACATTTATATTGCATAGGTTAAAAAAACCGTTTTATTAAAAACTATTATAAACTCATATTGTACAATCCTTATACTCATATAATCTCATAAACCGTTTTTTTTTTAACCAAAAAAATATAATCTCATAAAGTTACTATTAATATAAGATTAATAACACTGCTATATGAAAATAAATTAAATAATTGAAGTGAAAAAATGGTATTGAACTATCTTTATCTATAAAATAAAAAAGGTAAAATAAAAATCAGCGTGATTAAAATAATTGATATTTAAATAAAAAAATATGATGGTTTAAAATAAATTGAAAAGTATAAAATTATAATCATCCAAAAAGTATATTTTTATCTAAAATAAAATAAAAAAAAGTATGTAAAAAATCAAATAAATATATATTTCTTATAGGGTGTGGATCAAATTATACCAAGAAAAACTTTAACAAAGTTATATCGCTTGATAGCTTTTTTATAGAATGTGAATTTAACAAATATATCCATTGAATGATATGATATTAATATAATGATTATGCACCAATTTTTAGATCAGTTAGACATTCATAGGTATGCAATATTAGAGTAAATATTTACTTAAATTTTAAAAAATATATTGTACATTAAACTGAAGTGATTTGAAGAAATATCAAATAATTTTTTAATTTTATAAAATTTTATAGACTTGATTTAGTTAATGAAAACTCATAATATGTCAGTTGAATTGATAAAATTTAATATTTATAAAAAGTTATTAAGGATAGTAACTTTATCAATAGTTACTCGTAGAGTAAATTGATCCCACCATTCGTATATCATTTTATATTTATCAACTATTTTAATAATTAATTTTACCAAATTATGATTCAATTAACAAAGTGAATTATCAATTTAACCTTTTAGGTAACTTATAATTATTTTTTGCCAAGCCTTAACTAGCTTAATTGAACAATCTGAAATTTTGATTAGTCAAAATTCAGCTACAAGACACTGCAAATAAGATATACACATAATGCACTCCTGATATCAAATTGAAATAATTTTTTTTATCTGTTCCCACTTTTTATTTCAAAGCCATCATTGTATTCTTCAATTATGAATTAGTTATTCTCTTCTTCGTTTTCTGTCCTTTTCCACCTTATATGCGAAACCTAGCTGTTATCCATCATTGAATTAGCACAAATTATCATTATATACGTCTTTGCTAGCAAGTAAATTAAAATAGACAATGTTTTTAAAATCATATGAAAAGGAGGATATTTTGTCACGCGTATAATTTGAACTAGGAGTAAGTATAGCAGGTGAATATAAAACTAATACATACGTCATACCATATGACTAAAGTTAGAAAATAGCTGTTTTATATGTTTGTGTAGCTTAACTGCTACTTACTACATGTAAAAGGAAACTAGCTCAGGAAAGACATAGTCAAATTGGCAAAATACAACTATAACCTTTCTCTATTTTACGAACGCAACAAATGAGCTATAAAAACAAAAAGAAAAAATAAATACAAAGAATATTTATTAATGCTCCACACGTCTATTCTTTGCTTTCCTCACACTCTAGAGTCTAGCCTTTGTTATTTTCTAAGCAAATAGTAGTATTATATGGAAGGTATTTTCATTATTAATTAAGGCTAAACTTATCAATTTTTTTTTGGTATTTTCATTACCAAAAAACTTTGGTTAGAATTTGGTGTTTTCATTACCAAAAAACTTATCAAATTCAGTTAGAATTTGCTTCTTTAATTGATTCTTCAGTAAAAAGTTTTTCTTTTTGCCTAGGTCAGAATTCAGTTGGCTAATATGCACAATAATGAAAATTATATCGTTATGTCTTAATTTCTTTTATATTTTCAACTTGTGAATATAGTTTTTTAATCAATAGAATTACAACAAGTTCATCATGGAGCACAAAACACAATGATGAATTATTATGTGACCACTTACCACAATCATTTTGCCATTAATTGATTATTTAAATATATCTAGAATTTTTACAACAACGAAATCCAATCAGTCCTTCAAAAAGTTCCAATAAAGCATTCTTTAATTCCTAAAACAAAGCTTAGAAAGTTAACAACATTTTTGTTCAATTAAATGGCTATAACTAGGCTATATAATGGTGTAAGGATTCGCTGTAGAGCTGGGTGCTCTGTAGTAAATTTTAGCTACAAAATAAATAGGGATCAGCTACAGATTTTATTTACCTATTGTTTCTACATTTATTTATCTAAAGTTTTGCTGCGGAGATTGCTTTTTTTTTTGTTACTGTAGAACATATTGTGTTTGTTTATTTTAACTTTTTAAACATTACAAAATCAATTCCATATAATTGATTTTAAATTCCTTTTTTCTGATAATTAAAATAAATAAAATACAATATGTGTTTGGTGGGAAGTAGAATGGTGGAGGTGAGAAAAATGAATTTACACATGTGCACTTTGTTTTAAATTTTGAGTCTCAAAATTGATTTTATAATGGCTATAATTAATATTTTAAAATTAAAAATTTTAAAATTTTCTATTTTTATATGAATTAAGGGTATCACCTGACCCAACTGACCGATAGTTAAAAAGGAATTCATTACAAGATGGAAAAATTAAGAAATAGGTAAAACCTCATAAATTATTAAATTTTCTATTATGTATAATTTATTCTAAATATTAGACTCATAAGGCTTTTTAAAATACGTTATATTTTCATTTAAGAAATTAATTTTACTTTATTTAAAATAAATTAAAGTTTCTAAACTTATCTTTAAAATTGTCACTCTCAAATGTAATTAAATTAATTATTTTGAATTTTCATATTCAATTCCATTAAATCTAAAACAAAGCAAACCACACTAATTTCATAAACACATTTTACCTCGATATATTTCAAGCAAAGTAATATCTATACCATCAAAGTTGTCCTTAGATTTCACTCCTATAATTTTGAAATATAAAATAAAAAAACCGTTTGAATACTTTTCAAATAAAACAAATATCTTGAAACACAAAAATGATATTTATTGCACTTTACTTTTCATTTAAAAAAAGTATCATTTCTTTAATTCCTAATCTGGTAAATATTTATATTTTTCTAATAACTATTTTTATTTTTGATGTGTTAACAAAAAATTTAAAAAAGAAACATAATAAATAAGCATAGAAACATAATAAATAAAAATTGTATTATATTTGACATAAAATCTTTCACATAAAAGTTATTACAAATACATCACAACCAATTATAGTTAAAAGTTAAAAATAAATAAATAGCTGATAAAATATAGTAATATCTTTTAAAATCCATTCATAAATCCATTCTTACTACAAAAATAAAAACATGAAAAAGGAAAAAGAGAAAATCCATCTCCTACTTCAAGTCCAAGTTGTGCAATTTCCAATGGCATTAATGTAAATAAAATGTATTCTAGTGTCATAGTTTAACACAAGGGGCTTTTAAACTTAATGCATCCCCCTTGAGCTCTTGTCATTAATCCATTCCTTTCATTTGCAAAACCAAGGCAACAAGAAAGAAAGAAATATTTTCATTCCAACGACAACTCCTCAAAGACAAAGAAAGAGAGAAACAAAACAGAACTTCAATGGCGAACTTGTATTCGTGGCTCTTTCTCGTGATTTGTGCAACCGTTTTGGTGATGAGTTCATCACCGACAGTGGATGCAGGAGGGGTTGGAATGGAAATGGGATGGGTCATGGAACAAGGGGATGAGTTTGAGATGGACAACGAGATCAACCGGCGCATCTTAGCCACAACCCGCTACATCAGCTACGGTGCGCTTCAGAGGAACACTGTGCCCTGTTCTCGCCGCGGTGCCTCTTACTACAATTGCCGCCCTGGGGCTCAAGCCAACCCATACAGTCGTGGCTGCAGTGCCATTACCAGGTGCAGGAGCTAAATTTAATTTTTCTTCTCTTTTTTTGTATTTATTTTTTTTAAAAAAAATTGATAATGGGTTGTGATTGTTGATTTTTATACATATGAAGATTGGATGTTAATCAATTTGCGGTTGATGAATATACTCTGTTATTACTGTTGTTATTGTTAATTAATATTATTATTTGGATTTAGAACGTTTCTGTAAAAAATAAAATAATTTTTTTTTTTTTAATTTTCACCTTACCCGTTCTGTCCTCCAGCTCTGTGCTAGCCTGTCGGTGTATGTATTGTCTGATGAATAATTGAATGTCAGTGATTTATAGTATCATATCATCCATTTGATTTTTCTCTTTTGGCGTTTCTCACTGCCAGATTGAAAATTCAAATACTTCCCGTTAGCCGTTACCTTTGGTTAAATAATGGCTTATGCTTTGCTTTACGCGCTAGCCTAAGCATAAATAATGCTTTGCTTTCCATGCTTGCCTAAATTAAATTAAAGTACTATAAATAAAAGTGGTGTTGCAATTGAATTTTACGAGGACCCTGCGTTTTATTTATGAGATTTTGTTGGACGTGGGAAATTTATTTTCATTTCAAAATTGGAGTCACAAATTGTGTGAGTGGGAGTGAACTCGTGTGATGTGAAATTAAAGCAGAAACAAAGACAACCACAAAGGAATTGAGGGGCGCGTTTGTTTCTGGCTGGGTGAAAAACGTGAAACAACCTTAGAATTTGGGGGATTGTGAGCGAATTCATGTATGTTTGGTTTACCCAAAATCACGTTTTAAACGTGGATCTAAATAAATACTACTGAGAGTAATTTCTGTACAGATCTCATATAACCCAAACACACTATTCGATTATTTTCTGTGACTTTGTTTGCATTAATGCTACAAAAATAACTAAATAAGGTAGATATGGGTGAGTTTGCATTTATTTTTTCATTATAAAGTTTAGGTCCTCATCTCAGTTCGATTGAATTATTACCTGTCTTTATTTCCTAATTTTTTGTTACATGTTATGTCTTCGTTAAGACTGATGAGAATGCAAACACGGAAAAGAAATAATTAGGAAGAGTGAATGAATAGATTAATGGCAAAGGCGAAGTTGCCGGCAGGGAGAGTTTCTGATTTCTTTTAAATAGTTATTAATTCCCCACCTTTTATATATTCTAGTGGTTGGGTTGTTAATGATGGGTTCCATCACATTCCAAGTTATAACACGGTCCAAATTAAAGGTAAGAGTGGTCCCATTGCCAAACCATAGGTTTATATATATAAATAAATAAAGACCCCACATATTATCTGGGTATCCTTTTTCAAAAAATGCAAGCAGGTAGTAAGATTTTGATTGCCTTTCTGTGGAGATGCTTTTATAATTATCATCAAGATGTGAGATTCCATCGGTCATGGACCACACAGTAAAGTAAAGCCCTGAAATTGTTCATGTGGAAGGTCAATAATTTTAAGTTGGTAAATTTCATTACTGACCTTACCCAATCATTGGCGTTTGGTATTCACTCTTATATTCGTATAACCTAACGCATTTTGTAATTAATTAGCAATGTTAATACACTCCCTGTATTCACATGTGTTGGAAAGGTAGAGCACAGTGGTTAGATGCAGACCTGTAGGCAACTATTGGTTTACGCTTTCAGAAAGTTGAACAATCTTCATCATGCAAGTAACCAAGGCCTAAGTTGTAACAGTTGTACCAAATTACTAGTAGATACTTAAAAAAATTAGTTTACCAAATATTGATAAAATGTCTTATCAAGTAATCAAACACACTCTTAAGTGTCTATAAATTTGGTAGAATGAATTTTTATTTGAATAATAAGATAAAATTATTTTTAAAGTGTAGATACTATTATATTTTATGGATTTTACATCTAGAATAAATTTTTGTCAATTGAAAATAAAATACTTTTACTTCTCACAAAATTAAGTTTTACTCGCATAACTTTTGAAAGGTGTCTTTTTTTTTGTGGCCAAACACTGCTGTTTAAAAGTAAGTTTGAAAGGTAAATAAACAGGCACAAAATCGCTAGTGCAATTTTTTTATGTCCCATTGCCAATATGTCATAGAATATCTGAAGTACTTTAATTAGATATATTCACTTAAAATACACCTCTTAATGTTTAATAAACATATTAAATGAAAAAAAAAGCATGTTTTTGTTTAGAAAATGTCAAGGCATATAATGTTTTCTTTTTTAAAAAATTTAAAAAATATTATTCTAACTAAAATGAGTTTTTTAATATCCTTATAAACTACATCCTCCGGTTCTATTTATAAGAACCCTTTTTAAGGTGGGTCTTGGTCCTTTTTATAAGAACTTTTTCATATTGTTCCATACATTAATTATTTTTTGACAAAAATACCTTATTAGTAGAGGTATGTGAGTAATTAATTAGTAGAGAGAGTGTAATAATAATAACATTTTAAAAATTGTGGAGATGTAATATTTTCAAACCTGTAAAGTATTTAATTTAAGGGAAACTATAACTATACATAAAACAGTAGGTATGTAGACGGTACCACATCTTCATTCACCGCATGCCAAATAAAAAAAGGAGAGAAAGTTAGTAGACGGAGAGAGGGGGGCCATGTGGTAGGAATGTGTGATTTACTGTATTATGTGCATGAATCAACACCATCATACACCAACCGCTAAGTGGATGACCCTAAAATTATGCATTATTAATGCTTTTTTTTTTTGTAAAATTATGAATGCTTGTTTACCAAAACCAAATGATGTATATGTTACAAAAATGGTGTACAAAATACAAATATAGGTTACTACTTATCACACGTCTAGGTTCAGTGCATAATTATTTTAATTATTTTATTGTAAAGAGTAGAAATACAGGTATGTGTAAAAAAATTATTAAGAGAAAATAAGATAGATGATAACCATAGATCCCAATGCATTTTCTTCCTCGGACTAATTTATTCACTTTCTTTCTTTCATTTCTTCTTTTTATTTTTGGTCCATCACTCTTTTTTGTAACAGTAAGCCCATGAAGAGAGACCATTTCCTACAAATCCCTGACTTTGGAGCCTGGGGGCACAAGCATATGATTAGAGGGGCGAACAACTTAGGCTTAGTTAAATGAAAGAGGGGATTGCTATTCTAACTCCTTCCTTTTGCTAACCATACCACCCCATTTTATTTTGACTTTATTATGAGAACACTCCTAAACACACCTTTTCCCCACATTTGATCTCTTTTTCCTCTTCCCTTTGTTATCGCAAACACCCACCCCCAATTATATTTGTTATCAAGCTCTTCCCCACTCAACCTTTAAAATTCAGTTACATTACACAACTATCACCTCCCTCGTGATTAAATTTGAAGCTTTTCCTACTCCAACGTCATCGTTCTCACAGTCACCGTCAAAGAGTTAAATTGTTGTGATTTTCTTTTATGTTTTTTATTTTCAAAAAAAAAATTAATACAAATTATAATGTGTATTTAGAGAACTCAATATAATTTTGGAATGTAATTTCAGAAGTAAAAAAAAAAAAGAAAAGAAAGAAAGTGGTGGGATGAGAGGTTTAGGGGTATTTTTGGTATTGTAATTTTTCAAAATAAGTAGCATCATTAGCAAAATGAGTGGTGTGAGTAACAATTCTCAATGAAAAAATTGTGTTTAGTCGAATTACGAAGCCTATTTCATGTAATGAGACTAATAACCTGTTTGTTCTACCGTTGCTACGATGCAAAACCATGGTTTTGTATAATTGATTTTAAATCACTTCTGTCCAATGTGTTTCGTAAAACGTGCATCACTCATCTCAACCATTGATTTTTATAATCAATTATACTCAACTGTAAACCAAACAGAAATAGCCTTCGAGTTTGTCGCGTTACAAATTATCTATGCCTATTCGGACAAAAAATAGTTGTCTATGCCTCTCTTGGTATGGGCTTCATTTTGAAGGATGCACCTTACCCAACAATGTTTTTGTGATTTGACTCTTGAAATAGATACTTTGAAGAAATAAACGAGAGTTATGAGTATTAATTAAGAAAATAATAGTTAAAACTATGATTATATACATGTACACCTACAATAAATTACATGACCAAATAATGATAGACTTTCGTGTCTATTTGTCTCTTCCTAAATAGAAAACAAGTATACAGTCCTTTCAAAATTTATGAATGTATGTGAAATAAAAATACTATCACCCTAATCAATCCAAATGAAGCAAATATAATAACAGGTCCATGTAAGCCTAATTAACAGGAGTAACCCAACCTAAACCAACCATAAAACATCATTTTGAGTTAAGTAATCAAGTTTATTTTTGTAAAAAAGTGTGAAACTCAATTAGATTATCTTATATCTTATGATTGGTCATTTCAAATCTAATGGAATTGACTTGAACAAGTTGTATGAAGATCATAAAAACATTACCCATATGTATTGTGTTGTGAGTTTCACCTATTACCTTCTCAAAACTTGAAGGAATGTTTTGTTTTCGTTTTCATTTATTGATTTCAATTTCAATTTAAAAAGTATCATCTTACTCTTATTATAGTAAACATCGAGAATTTAAGATGGAAACCAGATGAGTCTTAGTTCTTCCACTCACATTGCATTTACTGTTATTGAATAGTCATTGTATTATCAGATGTCAAATAATTGTTGCCTACCGGAGGGCTACATGTTGGTTATTATTTGAGGTTCAAGCCCTTGCCCCTCACGTCGCTCAAGAAGTCACCCAATCTTCAAATTGCATCCTGGTGAATGACTGTAATCGATGTCTCAATCTGTACCTAGTGACTAACAATGAGCGATAGTTGATATCTACGATCTATAACTAATAACAATTGATGATATGTAACAGAAAAAACACAAAAAAAGGTAGAATTGTTTTTTTTTTTTTTGCAAAAATGATTAGTTGTTCAAAGTTAGTGCTCCAGGCTTGGTGTTGAAAACTCTTATGCAAACATAATTTCTAAAGTTTCAAAATGTACAATTTGAGGTATCAGATGATGCCTTAAAACTTGGAGTTTTTACAAACATTTTAAGAAAGAAATTTCCTTTAGAATGCATACATGACTCTTGTTTAAATACTCCTTAAATAAGGTAAGAAGTTAAGGGTTTGTTTGGAAATGTGGGGTTTGAGAGGAAATGGAAAGTATTATAACAAGCCATTCTCTTCGTGCTTGGGAATGTCAACAATTTACAAAGTGTTCTCCCTCTGTCTTCTCCCTCCACTTTTCCCTTTATCATTCCTTCCACATTCCCAAAACATACCCTAAGAGAAAGTATTTAGGAATATCACATGAAAAAATTTTCGTGATCCACTCTTAGTTATAGATAATTACATCCAAACCCCGAGACACATATAAAATATAAATAAATCTATGCAATATACATACATTTTTTTATTATTAAGGTAGACTTAAAAAGATAATATCATTAATTATAGTATTAATTATACTAATATTAGGTTTACAAATTGACTCAACACATGTTAGGATAGATAAAATTGAATTGGGTCAACCCATGTTAAAATTAATTATTTCTTCAATTTAACAAATTTGTTAAGTCAACTCTTATATTTTTATCAAATTATTCAAACTAATTTGTTGAACTTAGTTCCCTTTGACACCTATATTTATTTGAAATCTAAATGAAAAACTCTTTGTGAATGTGAAGTAATCCTGTTAATATGTATCATGTCATGTTGTTTGCTCAAGAATAAATTAAAACATAAATGTGTTAAAAACCTGTAATATAACGAGAATGTTAAATTTTTATGTGAAATTTTATGATTTTACTGAATTCTTTAATAGTTTTTTATAGTTTAAATATTTCAATAAGATGTTTATCTATTATAAATTAATTTTTGTAATTAATATTTCAATGAGACATTTAATAATTATAAAGGTTTTGTCTCATTTGCATATGATTTTTTTTTTTTCAATATTATGTGATAAGAATACAAGTGATATCAAATTAAAAGAAAAAATGGACTATTTTATAATTAATAATTAATAATGATAATAATATATTTTATAAAATGATATTAATCCTGACCTAATTTAAATGTTAATTTAGATTTAATTTTGTTTTTTTTTCTAGATCACATTATGAGTTTTTGTTTTTTTAAATAAGATTTGAAAATGTGATATTGCTCAACGCGAATAACACCTGAACCAACAATTTAAGATTCAATTTTGTTGGATTAATTATTTTTAAATCAATTTTTTTTTTTAAAAAAAATTAATATCGATTTTTTTTTTTTTTTTTAAAGAAAAATAAACAAAAAGAAAACACTCTACACTCACACGCTCACGCTTCATTTTGTTCATCCGTTTCTGCGATTTCTGGTTGAAACCCAGTTGAAGTATTTGCGTGTGCACCGGAAACATGATGGCTACGTATTTGCGCGTACCACCCATACCTGCTTCCATGCCCACTTCTTCTTCTTCCTCACAATCCCCTCCAAGAAGATGGAGAAATCTTAGGTCCTTTTGCTCTGTTAATGCCACAAACAAAGCCAAAATTCCCATACCCCCTCTCAACCCTAACGACCCCTTTCTCTCCAAGCTCGCTTCTGTCGCCGCCTCTTCCCCTGAAACTCTCCTTAACCGTCCCTTAAACTCCGACACCCCTCCTTATTTGGACATTTTCGATTCCCCCAATCTCATGGCTACTCCCGCTCAAGTAATATCATCTTATCTTCTTTTCCTCTTCACTAATTCTTAGTTTTCATACACTTTGGGATTTCTCCAAGGTTTTATTGATTTGCTTTCTATTTTTTTGGGGGGCTGAATACTTTACACTATTTGCTAGCATTAATTCTAGTCATGCTTATCTATCTGTTGGGGTAACTTAATTGTGTGCTTGAATTAGGTGGAAAGGTCTGTTTCATACAATGAACACCGTCCTAGAAGGCCACCACCTGACCTACCTTCTCTGCTTCTCCATGGTAGAATTGTTTACATTGGCATGCCTGTAAGTGTTCAATTATGCCTTAGTTTCTGTATTATTGCATTTGGTTCCAATTCTGATGTTTGTGAATTAGAGTGTTACTTATGGGCTTATGCTGTGTTGCGCTCTAGTGTTGCACTTATCTGTATCAATGCCCTTAATTAATACTTTGTTGTTGAAATTTTGTACAACCTGTTATGACTGTTTCTATCTCTCAGTTGGTGCCAGCCGTCACAGAGCTTATTGTTGCAGAGTTGATGTACCTGCAGTGGATGGATCCTAAAGAACCAATATATATATACATAAATTCCACAGGGACTACGCGAGATGATGGCGAAACGGTAATAGGCTTCCAGCTTGTAGTTTATATGAAATGTTTGGTGTGCTATGGACGCTTGGACATGTTCTTTGTATAGTTCATTTATCTATAGTTTATGATTGAGCTGCCTCCTGCCTGTCTGCCTCCCTCCTATCTTCCCCTCTCATGTCATGCAATTTTAGTTCGTGCTTTCAGGTAGGCATGGAGACAGAAGGTTTTGCCATTTATGATGCAATGATGCAGTTAAAAAATGAGGTTTGTTTCTTTTCATTAAGAATACACTTCCAATGATTATTTACTTGTATTTCTTGTTGACTTTTATTGATGATTGTACTTGATAGTATTATCATGAGACAATATTGTGGGTTGCTTTGGGCTTCTGGAAACTGTGAAGAATGATGTAATTATGATGATTCCTGCTACTGGTAGCATGGTGGCGGTACCTTCTGTTTATACTTGCATGAATATATTTGACCTTCCGCAGTTCAAGTTTTATTAGCATATGACCTGGAATTTATGTTTATGACTTAATCCTAGTAACTTATTTTCAAACAATTTTGATGGACAATAGGTTAATCATTCATCCTTTCTGAGCTGTGTGTTTTTCTCTCCACTAACATTTGAATATATATTTTCCAATCTATTTGGCTTTTGTGTCCTGAGCAGATACACACAGTGGCTGTTGGAGCTGCCATAGGTCATGCCTGTTTGCTACTTGCAGCAGGGACTCAGGGTAAACGCTTTATGATGCCACATGCCAAAGGTAGTGTGCTGTGGACCCAGTGGTTTTTTGGTTTGTGGGTTTGGTCCTTTAATTTTCACACTTCCGATACTTTTCTATTTGTTACTGTTTCAGCCATGATTCAGCAGCCTCGTGTTCCATCATCTGGGTTGATGCCAGCAAGTGATGTTCTTATCCGTGCAAAGGAGGTTATTTAATTTATTTTTGCCATGTTGCATTTTTTCATCAATAGGAATGGCAAACTTTGGTGGTATTTTCTTTTTCCCCCATTTTATTGTTGTCTGGCAATTTCATGTGATACTACCATACTATTTTTCTTATTGATAAGAGTTCCATAATGATATTTTGTTCATGTTGAAGTTCTTTTAGTCATTTCAATTAGAGTTCTAGAGTCTCACATTTTATTTTCACTTGCATGTTTTAAATATAATCTCTTGCTGGAATTCCTTAGTTGAAAATTTGCCTCAAATGTTTGAGCAAAATTTCATTCTCTCTCTCTTTCCAAAACTAGTTTCCATAATTAGCTGTTAAATGTGAATTTGTGCGCCTTTCTAGTTGGAGAGTCTCATACTTTATCTGCCTTTCTAGTTGGAGAGTCTCATACTTTATCTCCACTTACATGCTTTAATTGCGAACTCTTGCTGTAATTCCTTAGTCACAGATTTTACCCTTACATTTGGGAGCATATATTCATTCTGTCTTTCTTTCTTTCTTTCTTTTCAGGTCTAGTCTCTAATAGAGACTCTCTATTGAGTCTATTCTATTATTATATGCTAAATGTGAAACTGAACATCTTTCTTCTACTCTCTCCTATCTTCCCCTCATAACGTTCTTTTATTTTAAACTTATATGTCCAATTTATGTCTTTGAAACTTTTGTTTCTGCTCAATATTTTTTTAGGTGATAATAAACAGAGACACTCTGGTTAAACTACTGGCCAAACACACAGGAAATGTGAGTAAAGTGTGCAGATACTAGATGTCATATTTATTCAGGGAAGATGAAGCAGAATCTAATATTTTTATGTTATTTGCTTCTTTTCGAAATTACTAGTCAGAGGAAACAGTTGCTAACGTGATGAAGAGACCATATTATATGGATTCAACAAGGGCCAAGGAATTTGGGGTCATTGACAGAGTAAGTGCTTATTTACGTTGTGTCAGTAGGTTACCTTCTTTAGTCTATGCCATTGAACATGCATTGCTGACCAATTCGATGTTGGAACACACTGTTCCAGATTCTTTGGCGTGGCCAGGAGAAGGTTATGGCTGATGTTGCTCCTCCTGAGGAATGGGACAAGGGTGCTGGTATTAAAGTTGTAGATGGATTTTAGTTCCTCTTTTGTGGATACATCTCATGTCGATGTAAGTAAATTCACATCTTCCTCTCATTTTTGTTACTGCAAAATGTGGAACCTCGTTTTGGCTTATTTCCAGTAATGCTGCCTCCGTTTTGGGAGATGTAGTGTAAAGGGTCTCGCTGTGTGAGATTTGATAGCTAGAACTAAGCAGATGACGTGTCCTTCCTTAAAGCTTCTAAACTCCTTTGTGAATTAAGTGTCTGCTTGGCAAGACAAATACACTAACTTATAGCTTATTATATTTCTTTCTATTTTTGTCCTTAATATTTTAATAAAATCTCATTTTTACCTCTTTATTTTCTTAAAACTTGGTAAACCCTTTACAAATTAAGCAGACATTATAAAAAAATTAAATAATTGAAATAAAAAATAACCTTTGTCTTGGCCTGTAAAATAAAATAATTGAAACTAAAAGATAATATAATTAAAACAATTCATCTTATAAAAAATATAAAATTATAATTACCCAAAAATATAATTTTGTCTATAGAATTTATATAAAAATATCATTTATTAACTACTTTAACAGCTAATTTTACCAAAAACTTCTAATTTAATAAGTTAGCTTATCAGTTTTTAGCTAACAGCTTTCAGTTATCAACTGCTTTTCATCTTTCAATTAGATGATAAGTTATTTTTGCCAAACATAACCTAAATTTATAGGAGATTGCAGCATATATGGTGGTGTTTGGAAAAATAGAAAATCAGTTCCGAATTGTTTAAATTAAAATATGAATCTATATAAATTTGAACTAGTTTAAAAATATAATAGTTATTTTTTCAGAAAATTGTTTTTCAAGTACTTTGATAAAAAAATTTGGTTTATCGTATAGTGTGTATTTGATTTCCATCAAAACCACTTTTTAAACATGGATTCAAGGCAATGGTACTGAGAGTAGCGTTTGCTCGGATCCACATTTGAAATGTGGATGCAATGTAAACCAAACACGCTAGTAAATCTTTGTTTAAATTGTAGATAAAGTGAAAAAATGGGGAGAAAAATTAAGCAACTTTTGATTCAAATCAGAAATAGTTTGTTTAAAGCCAACTCTGTTGAATTTCTTTTAAGCCCTTCTGTTTTAAATGGCCTGGCCAATAATTCGTTTTGACACCTCTAGTGAACATTGCGACTCCAATGTGATGTGTATCAGTGTATGTACTATCCAGACTTTTTCTTGAACATCAAAGCCACTGCTTGATATCCTTGTCTACTTAGGTCCTGTTTGGAAGAGCTTATCTTATGACATAAGCACTTATGTAATTGTTTGGGTAAACTTATGAAAAGAGCTTATGACATACTCATAACTTTTTTCAGCTTATTTCAATAAGCTCCTGAGAATAGCTTATGGAGAATTTAAGTACACTACACCCTCTTCATTTTGTATCAATTTTTTTAAGAGCTTATTCATTAAGTGCTTATTAAATAAGAGCTTATGTTATAAGCACTTAAATAAGCTGTATTTCCAAACGGGGCCTAATAATAAATGATTATCGCTAGTTATGATCGTTCTAGCATGTTTTTAGTTTTATAAGAATAAGAATGTTAAGGGCAAAATGATCACTCATTTTGGTGGTGTAGGATCTGATGAAGTTTCATGATGCTGCCTCGCAGGTCACATCTTTCGGGCACTGTTACCATGTGTAGGATTTCTCCCCCGCAATTGTCTATGGGTCCTAGAAGTGCTCCACAGCTATTCAGTAAAAAATGAACCGTAGTTATTGTTAGCCGAACCCAGAGGGCGGAGGAGTTGATCGACGTTTTGTTACTTTTACAATTACAATGACCTAAAAAAGGAAGCAGTTGTTCACCCATGTGGGCATATCGTTATTAGTTAGTCATTAATTGCCTACCCGCTCTTTGGATAGGGACTGACATTTTCTATTACACAATCTAATAGATTTACAAGCAAATTTTGTAATCTGTTTTTATATCATTTGATCAGAGATGAACTAAAAGTACATCTTTGCAAATCATGTGCTGCTCCACATTCAATTTAGAGTGTGTTTTGACATGGAAAATGTAGCATTTCTTTAATGTGTTTGAAATTTAAAATGGAATCATTGATTTAGTTTATGAAAATGTTTGGTATGTTTAAAACTCATTTGGTTTGTAAATTATAATAAATTTTCGGGCGTGTGGATTAACTTGTAAGGTGCTGTTCCAGCTTAATTTGTGCTCTCTGGTTCAAGCCCTACTCGAAGAGAGAGCTTTGTTGTCCATAATGCCTATTCGACTCAAATATGATTATCTCTTATGGAAAATACATACGGTGTTTAAAAAAAAAACTAATTTATAGCTTATTTAATAAGTTTATATACTTATTACGACTAATTAGCTGATGTGCTTGCTAATACACTTGTTTAGTTTATATCTTATTTAACTAAATTTATAGTTTATTATTTTTTATTTTTATCCTCAATATTTTAAATTTTTTATTTGTTTATTATTGTGAAAAATATAATAAAGGGATCTAATTGGGTACTAATTTTATGTAGTTGATTTGTTTCGTCAATCGGATCTCATTTAACTCTAACTCAATTTTAATTAATTTTGTTTTGGTAGAAAAAAAATTAGGTGAAGGGATGGTGTCACAGTCTAAGATAGGAGAAGCCCCAGATTCAAAAAATACTTACAGAGGTTAACCAACTCCTTGAGGTAAATTTTAATTAAATTTGTACCTTTTTGAGTTGCATCGATTTTATGAAAATGTTAAGAATATATATAGTTTATAATTGAATAAAATGAATTTTAAAATTAAAGTTTGAAAATAAATTATATAGCAAGTGATTTCTTTTTAACTTTTAAAAAACAATTATTCATGTTAATGTGATATTAACCAAGCTGAAAATTTGGCTAACTTTACCCATAAAGTCATTTGTTCGAAACTTGGAGTCACAATTTTACTTAACCACCACCCTTAACGGAATCCTTGCACGACTATACATGTGAGAATTCCTGTCAATACAAAAAAAAAAAAAAAACCTGAAAATCTAAGAAGGTTAATCCAAAATTAAGATGAAATCAAGCATACACAAAACTAGTCCTAGGCCGGTAACCCCCTTTCTACACATTCATCATACTAGGGACGGCATCTCTTATCCAATAATGCATAACGCCATAACCCATTCACCACTGCATACAAACATGTGCGCCCATACTTTTTCTTCAACGTGATAACATCAATCTTAACGCCAAATTTTTTTTATTTGAATTTGAAGAAGAAATAGCAATGTGAGGTGATACATGGAGTATTACTGGGCGAACACCAATGACAATGAGACACCCTTCGGTCTCCTTCGGGTTGGCCCTATTCCTCTCATTCTCTGTCACGGCGTCATCATCTTTTCCATCAATTCCCTTCTTTTCCAAGCGTTCTGCTCCTCCTTCTTCCATTCCCGTTCCCAAAGTCACTCCCTCTGATTTGTTGTCTCTGCTCGGTTCCAAACCTCAGTCCCAAGCAGTCAATCCCGTCGTAGCGCGCGAGTTGAAGTCATGCTTCAAATTCCTGGTTCCATTTTCTCCACCGGAGTCTCATCATCGCAAATTGGGCTGGACCAAAGTCACGGGCCCAAGTGGGAATAAGGAGAATGAGTTGATTTGGTACCCACCAGAGCCAGTTTTAGAACTGGCACGCCTCGCCGTCGATTCCGGTGGTGACCCCGCTGCAATTCAACGCGCTCTTGACCCAACGATCATAACTGTCAGTTTCTTTTACTTTTCTCTTTTATTAACTTTCCTATGCCTTATCTGATAGTGTCAATTTTATCATAGCATAGGTACCTGATGTTGAAGGATCAAACGAAAATCGCTGTGAGCTCACCAGAACACCCTATGGCAGACGCTTCATTTCTGAGGTTTGTGGAACAATAACTCACTAGAGAGAGATAGAAAGAGAAAGAGAGTACTGATGTTGCAATTCTCTCTCAAATTGCAGGAACTGAACCAGTATCTACAATTTTTGTTTGAACTCATTGTTGAACGTGGTCCGTCTGCTGGGTTGGATGTTTCCTTGAACCGCTTTGATCTATTCCACGGTCACCTTTTTCTAGCCGTAGACACCGGAAGACTTGGCATCTTGTATGATGATAGTGATACCTTCTCTGTTACTTGTTGTAATGGCAAAGTTATTAGATATACTTCACTTTCTGGAAATATTTGAGTTTGTTAGGGTTAAGAATACTGCAATTTTTCTTTTGGCAGATTCCATGCACGCGAATACCCAGCATGTGATAAACAAGTGTTTCCATACAATTTGGGTTTTTGTCAAAGAGGTACATTACTATTACCACATCTATAAATGTTATGTATGGTTCATGTACATTCTTCTCTGTTAATAATCTTCCAATATGTTTTTGGTTCTCAATCTTGTGAGAGTGCTTTCGGAATTTTTGTACTCACTTGTGTGTGTGTGAGGGAGAGGACATGAGATGGGGAGAGAGGAGAGAACCTTTGTGCTGCTAAGTTTAAGAGCTCCTTGTAAATGACATATACATAGAAGTGTGATTGTCTTTTCTTTTGATAATCAACTTTTAAAAAGGTGTTTGGTTTTTTGATTCCTCCTCTCATCTTTCAGATTCCAATGTGACATATGATGATTCAATGAACTTGCGAAATATTCTCTGGCTGGCTCCATTACCTGGTGATTCTGCTAAGTCATGGGAGGCACCAGGTACCTTCAATAAAGTTACCATACTGGTATAAAGTTAGAATGCTTTTCATATGGTATATACTCTTAAGTTTCACACCAATTTTTTATGATAAATAATTGGATCAACCTATCACTCATACAAAAAGTCATCAACCTGTGGAACATAAAATTTGGATTATTGTGATTTCTGACCTTTTGTAATCCCTAGAGTGATATCTTAGGTGCATGACCCTGAAGTATGGTTTCTGAAGTTGATTTGTTCTTTATGGTTTTAGAATTTATTAGATGCTGTGGCAATTGTTAACTTAGAACACGTAGCTTCCTGTGTTGAACTCATCGGGTAGTTGGCTTATGAAACCTAATGTTTTAGTGTACCACATTGTATAGTCTTTAATACCCTCTCATGGTTATTTACGATCACTTGCAGAGAGTCCTCTTAAGTCTAATTGCATTGCACAAATAAAATTCTGAGATCCCTGAACTTTTCAATGGATTAACTGTGATACCCCAATAGCAACCCTAGTCTTTGGTGAAGTGCATCAGAAATCAACTGTAAATCTATGATTATTCTTGTTTGGCTTTATCATGAACTAAGTATCCCTGAAGCTTAAGATATTAGGTGAAATCTCATTAAGGTCTTTATTTCATATTTAACATGCCCCATTACCTAGAAGCCACTTGGGCTTGAAGCATACCTGTATTCACCTATTTCCTGCTGAAATTCAATTATTATTTAGAAGAATGAGAATGAGGACAATAAGGATTGAACACCTAAACATTTGGTCAAGGAGGCTTTGATAGAATCAACCATCCCAAAAGCTCATGAATAGCTTCATTACATCACTAACAGGCTCTAGATGTATTTTGAGGGAAAATGACACAAGATTTAGATTAATTGACCTAGCCTGTAGCAAATAGAATTTATCCAATCTTTTAGTCACTACCTGAGCCTGGTATATAGATGCCTGAGTGAATAAAACAATATCATGTTTTCAGGTATAACACTAATTTTTACTTGTTCTCAGCTGGTTTTGCCCTTGTCCATGTAGACATAGTTCGTATGGCAGTACATGAAGGGCAGGTTTTGGTTACCGCATTTAGGTGGTAGGTTTTAGGGCAGGTTTTGGTTACTGCATTTAGGTGGTAGGTTTTTCCAGCTTCATTGATCTTGCCTCCTATATTCAAACAGGCAGATCGCTATCAAGAAGGTTTGTGTGCTTTCCTGATTGAATCTGACTGACTCAAAGCTGTGCACATTGTAGAATATATGCGTGTTTCCTTTCATTGGCATGCCGTTGTAGTACATGACGTTTGGATTCTTCATTGGCAATGATCTGTTACAGTTGTCAATGTACTTTATGAAGCAAAGCCATTATGCTGACCTTTTCGCAAATCATGTCATGTTTTGGATTTGTGGAATGTCTCCTTTGCAGTCATTGCAGAACTTTGGTTTCATATGGTGGTGGATAGGCTCTGTATTAATTTCTTTAATAGTTTTTTGTTTATTTATTTTCTTCATTTTGCTTGTCACTCACAAATTGTTTCAAATTTAAACAATCACTTTCTATCCTTTTTCCTACACGTGTCACGAGAAGGTGGATGACCATACTTCTCCATAACTAGGCCTATTATGACTCTACTTGTGTGTCGTACATACACTACATTGACATTGATATCAACTGTTTCATGTTATTAGCGTGTTAGATTTACATGGCTGTTTATAGGTAGTCAGTCAGTCAGTCATAGAGATCTTCAGTCCTATGTTATTATAAATTTTAATTTGAAATAAACAAATTCTGTTCAGCAATCATTTTTTCCCTTTGTTTCTGTTCATTTGAACTCGTACCAGATGCTTAATTATCAACTTTTCTAAGCTTGGATAATTAATCTGTAGCTTAAAAATATGAATTGCACAGGTGTTCTGGTAGTGCTGGATGCTCGTCCTGATGGAATCATATACAGAGATCTAATACCTGATTATGTAAATTTTGCAAGGACTATTTATGAAGGTTTTGGTTTTCATTTCTTTTCTATACTGCTGATTTTTTAAGACTGAAACTTGTCATTTTTTAGCTTGAAATTTTATTTCACAAATGATGTATTGTTTAATCACTTTCTTGTTTTTTCCCATGTAGATGATCTTGGGGATGTTGCTGTTGATGTGAACATCTTGAATGTAGGGTCGGAAACTCAAAATTATCAAATATTCATATGCTGATGCACTGATGCAGTATTCGAGATAACTGTGACAGTGTTTAATGGATAACGGACACCCGCTTATATAAATGAAGATTGCCCGAGCTACACGAATAGTGGATAATGAATACTTGGATAGGTTTGCATGGTGGATTTCTCCGATTTGATAAGTCAATTGATAGCTATGTTCAACTACCATATATGATGATGCAATTTTTTCAACTTTATGCACTTCAATGTCACAATTTTCCTGACATGACTGTCTGGTGATCTCTATGTTAGTTGAGTTCTTGCACTACCTAAATTGATTTTGCACAGTGACTCTTGTTTGGTTTACATAATAACACGTTTCAAATGTAAAATAACACGTTTCTAATGTAGATTCGGGAAAACGCTACATTCGGGAAAACGCTACAGGGAATAGCGTGGGCCTTGAACATGTTTGATAAACCGTAAACCAAATAAACAACACAGTACTAGAATAAGAGATTTTTTTTTTGTCAAACAAGAAATTCTATTTTGTTCAGTTTTCTTGGTCCAATCTTTAAGCCCAAAATTACTCCATGCCCAAACAAAAGATTCTAATTTCTAGCTGGGAAATATTTATTCGAAATTCTTCTAGAACTTACGATCTTGATGGGATAATCGAAATATCTTTCATTGTAGGTCCCATCCTAAGTGAGAAACTTTGATGTATGACGTGTCATCTTAAGTTGGAGTGAGTCATCTCTATCCATTATATCCATCTCCTTACAAAATTAATTAATTAATAAATAAAAAATGAGGGGGGTTACCTTCATGTTGGGTTGAGCCCGTGTAAGAAGAAATGGTGGCAATGACCTAGGCTAGGGCGTACCCTACAGAAACACAAAAGAAGCGTGGTGGAATTTGGTGCAACCCATTGTTTTCTCGCTCTATACTTGCACATCCCTTTGTTTGAGCTTCGCCACTAACTGCACGGACCATTCGTTTATTTTCTAATTCCATAATTCTCCTTCCCTTGAGATTTCTCTCTCTCTTCCTCTTTTCCGTTTTATTCACCGATGCACCGTCTTGATCGCGGTGATGTCTGGAAGAGCAAGGCTCGATCCCTGCAATTGCAGCTCAGGGACCGCTTCAGAGTCGCCGTTGACCGCCATTGGCGCCGCCGACACCAGCACACGTTCATCCCTGCTGCCGATGCCGATGGTTACTTCTCCTCCACTCTCCAGCGCTGGCTCAGCCGGTTTCGTGATTTTCGGAGGGACTCGTTACCTTCTTCCACCTCCTTCTATCGCAAACGAGGTATTCGGTTAATTACCATTCTGCCCTCCCCTCACGTTCCTTTTGTGTTTGCCATTTACATTTCCATGATTGATTCTATATTCCGTGAATCCACATCTATTTTCTTGAATATTCTGTTCAAATATCGTGGATGGTAGGAGCTGACTAGGTTTTTCACTTGTTGAATTTTTTGCTTGCTCATGTATCTACAGTGACTAAGGATTTCAGTTCCGAAGAAGATTCAACCCTTCTTCGTATGATGCAAGCTGTTGCTGTTCCTGTTATTGGAAATGTCTGTCACGTGTTTATGAACGGATTAAACCGTGTTCAGGTATGATATGCTAACTATGTGGTCTCTCTTACTTTCTGATACTTTATCTGATTGCTGTATGTATGGGAAAACAGGTGTATGGTTTAGAAAAACTACACTCCCCGTTGCTGCAAAGACCAAAAGGCAAACCTCTTCTTACGGTACTTGCTCTTCCAAGATATGCTTTACGCAAAAAGGAGTCTCTGTGGGTTCAATTCTTTGACGGGGCATTGGTTTTGATTTTTTTTTTCTTTTTTCAGGTCAGCAATCATGTTGCTTCCATGGATGATCCGCTTATTATTGCTTCGCTGCTTCCTCCACAAGTTCTTTTGGATGCTAAGAACCTCAGATGGACACTTTGTGCAACTGATAGATGTTTTAAAAACCCTGTAACTTCTGCATTTTTTCGATCTGTCAAGGTCCTGCCGGTTTCTCGGGGCGATGGAATTTATCAGGAGGTATGGATCCAACAGACAGTCGCTAATAACCTTGGACAGTATTTGTTCATAATTGGTGAATGGTTCTTGTATAATCTCGTCATCTAATTTGAGTTTTTTGAGTCTGCCATGATATTAGTTAATTTCTGATGAAAATCTCATAGTTCTTATTTTTATTACTTGCTATAACTTGAATTATTCAATTTATCTTCTTGTCCTGTCCTGAAAAGTATTTTGAAGCCCTTCATGTAGTAACTATTCTGAGGGCGCTTGTTTTTGTAGTTTTAGCAAAGGAGTATCATCTCTGTCTTTATCATTTTGTATTGGTCATTCGTTTCATACTCTTCCATTTGTCTCTTGCTTCCCCCTGGCCTCCCTAATCTGGCTGGAAAATTACTGCCCCCCTCCCTGTCCTTTCAATGAAAACATAACACCTTGTCCAAAAAAAAAGGACAAATAAGAAGAGAATGTAAGTTTTAAAGAGATGCAATTTATTTTTTGCTCTGTCATGTTTTTATTGGAGGGACATGAAAAGGGAACATATGATTCTCTTTCCAGACTGGAACTTCTGTACTTGTGGATGATTGCAATTTCCTCCACTTGCTCTCCTTGCTGTAGGGAATGGACTTGGCCCTTTCAAAGTTGAACCATGGTGGTTGGGTCCACATATTTCCAGAAGGTAGTCGTTCGCGGGATGGTGGAAAAACCATGGGCTCTACCAAGAGAGGTGTTGGGAGGTAATAATCTTCCATAGTATTTTGGACTCTCCATATCAAAGCCGGTTCTTACTTAAAATTTACTTTTTTCGTCGCAATTTTTTCCCTTAGAGTTTTACAATTGAATTTGTTGACTGAAGTAGTTGATCTCCACAGAAGTATTGATAACTTCACATTGGCAAAATTACAAACTCTGTTCCCAAGTTTTTACCTGATTGTTAGTTGTGATCCTTGTTTTTGTTTGAATTATATTAAAATTTAGATTACAGTTTTTGAAATTATTCACAAAATTTATTTGTTGTTATCTGCTATCACGCTAGTTATTTTTACCATATATTCAAATGGGAACATCACTTCTGTTATTATAACACTGGTAAATTCTTAAAATGAAGTAGATTGTATTATCAAAACTCACCGAATATTTTTGTTACTTGCTTGAATAACATTAACTCGAGGATTGAGTTGAATGGAAACAGAAACTCCATGAACTCACCCCTTTCAAAGTTCAGGTCTGGAATTTATAAGGATATTTTAAGTTTGTTATTTTTTTTGTTTAAAATTTTAATTTTGTTTTCCATACTTATGATTTATTTACAATGCTTGATCATATTTAAATTTGGATTCATTATCATAAAATTATTGGACCTACAATCATTAGTATGAACTTTTAAGGATATATTTGAATGGTTTGATATCATATTTTTCTGTGTTTCTATAGTATTTAAATTTGGATTCATTATCACGAATAATTTTTTTACTTATTACATAATAACGTAAGAATGATTAATTTATAAAATATCCTACTTTTTTAACTGCCATTACATCTGGGACTTATGTTTCTCATTTGCACCTTGTCATTTCTTTTACTTTTAGAAACCATTTTAAGAAGTACAGGGTCAATACTGTATTCTTCATCTAGTATCTTTTTTTTTTTTGGTTACAATCTAGTATCTTCATCTAGTATCTTTTGCTTCTCTTTATTTTTACTATTTAATATTCTGTTAGAGCAATACATATTTCCTGATATAAATTTCATCACCAGGTTGGTCCTTGATGGAGATAGCATGCCCATTGTTGTCCCATTTGTACATACAGGGATGCAGGAGATTATGCCTATAGGTGCCAACTTTCCCAGAATTGGAAAGATGGTAAGTACTATTGACACATTTATGAAAAATTTTCACCAACATATGGGAAATTAATGAAATTAATCCAGCTTAATCAGTCTATGATTCCCAAGGTTCAAATTACTGGATGGTGCTAGATAGCTAGCTTTAGTGGAAATGCTGCACTTTTGTCCCTTGACTTTGGTTCTGTTTTTCATTTCCTCAAAGAATAAGATGTTCAATGGCAGAATTTAGATTCTATTTGGCGTGGTTGATCTTTTTATGTGATTAATTTTATTTGTTTGTATTTTTAAATTTAAATACTCATTGTGATTATTTTGACGTGCTTGGATTGTCTAGGTTACAGTACTCATAGGTGATCCGATCAATTTTGATGATATACTGAACATGGAAGAAGGCCCGGACGTGCCAAGACAAAGACTATATGATGCAGTAGCGGCAAGAATTGGTAATCGGTTACGTGAACTGAAGGTCCAAGTTGACACTATAGCAGTTGAACAAGAAATGCAGCTACAAGATGCCTCACACAACATGGAACGAGCATCTGGAATCTTGCAGCAGGTTGATTGGGAATTATTTGGAATGGATAGCTTCATATCTGCAGATGATGATTCCAGGCAGAAACAAGAAACGGTTGTCCTCCCAAATATTGGTGTTTCTGTTAATCAGCAATCTCATTGTAAGAGAGTGGGTAGTGTTTCTGATAATCAGCAATCTCATAGTAAGAGAGTGGGTTTCTCATACAGGATGCGTGGTTATATGGATCAGATGGAGCTCATGTCTTTTGCTGCAAGAGGCTTATTTATGAATAATGAAACTAAAAACTCTGCTGGCTGTAGTAGAGAGATAGGCCCCTTGAAGGCATGGAAACAGTTTTTGGAAGCTAATCTAATACGGCAATGGAATTACGCCCTCTAGAGGGTGTGTAAATTCAAGACCTTGATAAAAATAATTCTAAGATTTTGTTAGACTAACAGTTAAACGTAGTAGAATTGCTGAGATGTTGTAACTCAAATAGCTAATTTATTCGATCACTTGTTTGATTAATGTAAGTAGCACTGTAGCAGGGCGGAACGGAATCATAGCGTGGCGTTCCGTCTTAATGAGATAGATAGAACTGTGAGGAAGAGTACGTTTTTCCTTTTTGGTTTGAATAAACTATGGAAGGCACCATGGTCGAAGACAGGAGTAATATTTTTTTTCAATTAAATCATGCAATTTTGTATCTATATTTTGATCAATCAGTTTTATTCGCGGCAGTGTAAAAGAAAATTAGCCAACCAAAACATTGTATAGATTACTTTTCTAATTAATTGATGGATTAAACGACGAAAGCTTATAAAATAATTGCCAACATTATTTTAAACCTATTCAAACATTGAAAAATAAAATTGCTTTTCTACTAGTCAATCCTAGAGTTGCAAAATTGCAAAATTTGGAGCACGGTACGATTTTCACTAAATATATTTTACTAATATTTTCTTAGAGAGGTTTACACTAAATATTTTCTTAGAATTGCCGTCAAAATAATTTTTCTTAGAGGTTTAGAGAGGGTAAGAAGTTTTAATTATGATTAAAAAAATTTACCCTTTATTCGAATGGAGTTGTTTCTCTTTTCATTTCAAAGAGAAAATAATAAAAAAAAAATCCACCAGAAAATAGGAAAGAGAGAAGATCAATGGCGAGGCTGATAAATTTACTTACTAATTCACTCATTCTTATATTAAGAATTCTGTCAAAAAAATGTCAAGAAGATATAAAAATATTTAGAATTTATTAGATATAGTTTTTTTTCCTTATTTTTTCATTCAATCACACAAGAAAATATAATTTTTTTTATCAATTTTATATCTTCACCTTTTCTTTCTCCACCAATCAATCTACAACCTTATAAGGCAATTTATTTGACGGTCAACATCATCCATTATATTGAGCGTGATTGTCGACCAAAATCATTTGAGCTCAAACTGGGCCTTACGGAAAGGATACTTTACAGATCACACAAAACACTACACACTACACAACGAAGTATTAAGTATGATTATTAGATGAGGTTGGGCCCATAATGTTTTCCATTCTGGAGCCCACGTTGAGGACGGTCCTGATTGACGAGGCGTTCTCTATCATTCAGAATAGAATAGACGAGGCGAGATCTTCATTCTTCATTCTTCTTCTTCTTTGCTGCATTTGCATTTTAAAATTCCCGTGTTCTCTTCTCTCCTCTGGCTGTGGAGTGAGATATGGCAGAAGAAGAAGAAGAATCAGAGCTTAGCGATAAGCAGAAGATAGAAATCGCCAAATGGTTCCTCCTCAACTCTCCCCCTGGAGAAATCCAATACGTTGCCAAAGGTTCTCTACCTCTCCTCCTCCTCCGCCATTTGCTTCGTTATTCCATATCTATTCTATTCTAGAATTCAATTCCACAATTCGTTTCTGCAGATGTCAAATCCATTCTGAACGACGAGGATTTGTTCAATGAAGCGGCTTCCGAGGCATTCCCCTTCTACAACAAATCGCACTTGATTTCCCTTCAAATGCCTAACCGAAGTGGAGACGTAACTATCTCTCACCACACACCTTTTCAACTTATTTCCTAGGGTTTCATATTCAGTTTTTGCTTTTTCTATTTTTTTTTTTCATTTCATTGGATCGGTATTATGCTTTTGTCTTAATGTATGGTATGGATATGATGAATCATTGTGCCTTCGCTTTGTAATTTCTTCTGGGAAATCCCTGACTTAGCATCTGCATGCAGGTACTGATTACTTCGTTTGGTGAACTTGAGGGGAATGCATTTCTTGATCCCAGGACTGCCCAAGTAGCAATAGTTAACCATGTTAAACAAGTAAATTCTCTCTCTCTCTCTATCTGAGCCTCAGTGGATCAGCCATTTATCAAGTCAATTTCTTAAAAGCTTAACTGCTCATTATTTCTGGAGGAATGTGTTGAACAAACTAGACCTTTATCATGCTTACTACTTTTTATTTCTTTCAATTAATTTTTAGTTGAATAAATGTGGATCAAATAAAAGGTTATAATGCTTTTAATCCGTATCTTCGTGCATTCAGTTTAACTTTAATATTGATGTGGAACATTATAAGGTTCAGCTTTCTACTTATTAAGCTTGCTTATTATAACATGCAGTTTCAATGAAAACATTAATATTGATGTGGAACATTATAAGGTTCAACTTTCTACTTATTAAGCTTGCTTATTAGAACATGCAGTTTCAATGAAAACATTGAAACTAATAGAAATTTCGTTGGAAGTTAGGGGATGAAGCAAATCATGAAAATTTGTTATGTCAGCCGAATATGCCTTTTGTGATAAATAGGGTAAAGTGTATTTGTTCTAATCTGTATAACCTTTTGTCTTATGAGTGTGCTAAATGTCTCAGGTATGTACAGAGGTGAGACCTGCAACGGATGAAGAACTTCCATCTGCATACATTGAAGAATTTCGGTAATGCTCAGAAACTTCCGTGATTGAAATGTCTTATGTCAGATCATCTGATATTCCTTCACAAAAGTGAGCTTCACTATGTTTTGTGATATTGAGGGGTGCAGAACAATGTTTCATGTTAAATTTCCGTAAAATTTTTCATTTTTCAAATAAAATAATTATTCTCTGTTGCTTTAGTAATTTATTATTACTCAATTTTTAACCGTGTGAACTAAGAGTGGGTGAACTAATTATTCTTTCTGTTTCTTTTTAACTACTGTCATTTAAGGTTATGACACACAAATTAAGAAATAAAATTAATGGCATCATTTATTTTACAATTGTTATTTCTCGCAATTCTCTCTTTTTAATTAAGTTAAGATATGGGTATATTTGATAAAATAGTAAGTAATTTTATCTTGGCTTTTAAAACTGTAGATAAGTAGGAATAAAAGTTTTCTTGTAAAACAAATTAAACAATACTTGAAAAGGAACATAGGGAGTATTTGGATATTTATTCCTTTTCCTTTTGAATAAAAAACTATATTGGTTGGCATTGAGACATGAAATAGAGATTGATCCCTTGAACAAGGTAACTTGAGTAGTCCATGGCTTATATCTTTCTCGTACTTTATTGCTTGCATAACACAGGATTTGTTTATTGCAGATGCAGCCTGGATGCCGAAATACTTAAATATGTTGAAGAAGCTTATCCAAAAGGTGTCTGCTCTGTCTACTGTGTAAATGGGAAGGATGTAGAGGGCCCAGGTTCTGATTTTGAGCTTGCTGTGGTGATTTCTGCTGCTAGGCATAGCCCACAAAATTTCTGGTGTGTGAATTTAATTTAATGAAATTCCAACTATTCTTCTTGATGACTATTTTCTACTTTACTAGTTATACAAGAAGAAAATAGATGCATTAATAATGTTAATATACTTCAATATTTTTTTCTTTGAGTTCTGTTTATAGCAATGGGAGTTGGTGTTCAATATGGAATATTGAGTTCAAAGATGACCAACAAACAGTGGAAGTAAAGGGTAAAATCCAGGTAGTGTTCTGTAGATTTCTCATGCATTGATATGAATCTTACGATGCAAGCCTTTTTAACATGATTTTTTTCCTCCTATTTTCAGGTGGGTGCTCATTATTTTGAGGAAGGAAATGTGCAGTTAGATGCAAAACATGAATGCAAGGATGCAACCCTTTTTCAGGTTACCATAAATCAGCATTACCTTGAAATTTTATTTTTATTAGGTGTGAATGTATAGTTGAAGTTATATGTCCTGTCCATGTATTTTTTGCAATCTAATGTAGGTTGAATCCTTGCTTGTTTTCCCTGTCAATCTGGAAACCAGGGAATATTTAACCTTCTATGATATAAAAATGATAAGATATTTATATAGGTGGAACATTTATAGAAATACAATAGTTATCTATTCGTATTTCTGCCATGTTTATCTTTTCATATTTCATTATCTGATTTTATTTTCAGGCCCCTGAGGATTGTGCAGTTGCCATATCAAGCATTATTCGTCACCATGAAACAGAATACCTTGGATCTCTTGAGGTACTGAATTTGTTTTCATGTAGCTAGGATCTTTCTTTCCCTCTTTTTTAGTAATGTGCAGATGATTTGCTAATGACTATAACTTGACAGGCGTCATATCTTAACCTTCCTGATTCTACTTTCAAGGTACCTTTATTGTTTCATGCGGGTTCATTATATTTATATATATGCACTTAAGTTTCAGATGTGGCATTTCTTTGAAGTTTATGGTTGTTATTGATTCCCATTAAAGCAAATCCTATATACCTAACCTTTTCTCACTAGGCATCTTGTCATGACTGAGACCAAACACCCAACTCTGAGATTGGAGCAAATTTTTGGTACTCTTGTAGTACCTACTCTCTTAGTAATTACCTCAATTTGTGATCAATATTTTTTATTTTAATTTAGAAAAAAAATATTAAAATGGAAAAAACTAACCATATCAAAATTATAGTGGGAGTAGTATCTACTACACAAGGACTGAAAAAAAATTCCTGAGATTGTGATTCTTTGCCAACGGGATCAATTCATTTGTTGTTTCATCATGTTAAGTGACATTACGGTCACACATGAAATTGCTAATGCTCGCAACAATGTGGTCAATCAATCAATGTCAGATTCATTTTATTCTAGTGGTTTATACTTATATTGTTGAAGTTATGTAAGTTGTATAATTTATAAGACTTGTCTAAATCATGCATAGTGTACAAGCAACAGAGGTAATAAAATGGGGCTACCCCTATTTCTTGCTTTTCTCAGATCTATAGCAGTTGATTTTGAAGCCTTTTGATTACAATTATTTGCAGGATCTTCGGAGGAAGCTTCCAGTCACCCGCACCTTATTTCCATGGCATAATACTTTGCAGTTCAGCTTAACAAGAGACATCTCAAAAGAACTTGGCATTGGAAAGTAAATACAAACATACATACACAACAAATAAAAGTTGTGTTTACTCGAACTAGGTGGTGACAAGTTCCCTATAATATTCACTACATGTAATTCATGAAGTCAATCATTCCTAGGCTTGACTTCTTTTTATTTTCACTCGTTTGCTTCATGTAGCACCCTGCTTTGTCTGAGTCTCTTCCGCCAGTGTACTGTACTGTAATTCTTTTTTGACATTATTTGTATAGTAGCAGAAAAGAGTTACCCTTGTTTCTAGCCATTATTCCTAAAAAGCTTTCGTCGCTGCAATTAGCAATAATGAAATACTGCAAGAAGCTGGTTTAGAACACCCATTATTGGGTTTTTTAATAGTGTGTTTGTGAGTTTGGAAAAAAGGAAAAGGGAGAAGTTGGAGGTAGGGGTGGAAACGGGCCAGGCCAGGCTTTGGCAGGCCTGAGCCTGGCCTGACTCATAATTCTTAAGCCTGAGCCTGGCCTGTTACCTGTTACAGGCCTTTTTGTAAGGCCTGGCCTGGCCTGCGAAAAAGCCTGGCCTGTAAGCCTGTTTAGAAGCCTGTTTTATAACAAGGCCTACCAACAGGCCAACAGGCCTATAAGCCTATGCAGGTCAGCAAGCCTTTTAAGCTGACTTTTTTATATAATTAATTTAATATATTCTAATTTTTTACTATATTATAAATTTTTTAATTATATTTATAGTTATTTATATAATTAATTTAATATATTATATATTATTATATTAAACAGGCCGGCCTGTTAAGCCTAATAGGTTTTTTCATAGGCCTGAAGCCTGGCCTATTTAACTAAACAGGCCTTTTAAGAAGCTTTGGCCTGGCCTTTTTAATAAACGAGTCAGGCCATAAACAGGCCAGGCCGCAGGCCCCTGACAGGCCGGTTGGCCTATTCCCACCCCTAGTTGGAGGGGGAAGTAATGAGTGTCTAAACCCGGTAACTGGTTTCTTACTAGTTGCAATAAATACTGCAACGAAAAACTCAGTGGTGGTTTTGTTAGATTGTGATAGTTCTCACGTATTCAGAAAAGAAGAGAAGAAAATTGTATTCAACTTTTTCATTGAATAAATGGTGGTGTCTTATATAGACAAACCACAAGTCTCACAAACAACAAACTCAACAAAAAATACTAACTAACTATCATTCAGATTTCTAACTAACAAACTGAATTAACTTCCTAACACACTCCCTTTAATTCAGTTTTTTTTAGATTCTTAACTCCCAAGTTTCTTTGTAAGTTCATGAAATCTACCAGCTTTGAGAGGCTTTGTCAGAATGTCTGCAATATGGTCTTCAGTTCTACAACATACTAGCTCCAACCTTCCCTTGTCAACTTGGTCTCTTAGGAAATGGAATCGTGTTTCTATATGTTTACTCCTACCATGAGCTGTAGGATGTTTTGCAAGATTTATAGCAGATTTGTTATCAATCATCATCACAGTAGACTTCTCAAAATTTAACTTTAGCTCCTGAATCAATGGGTCTAGCCACAATGCTTGACAAGATCCAAAAGATTCTGCAACATACTCTGCTTCACAGGAAGATAATGCCACAATTGACTGCTTCTTTGAACTCCATGAGATAGGTGTATCATTCAACATGCCCAAAAGTGCTTCTTCTATCCACCTTATCACCACACCAATCTGAATCTATATATCCAATCAAGTTAATCTCACTGTTTCCACACTCATTTGAAAACAACAGCCCAAGGTTCAGTGTGCCTTTCACATATCGAAGTAATCTTTTAGCTGCTAGCAAGTGTGAACTTCTGGGTTCTTCCATAAACCTGCTGATAAGACCAACTCCATAGGCCAAATCTGGTCTGCTGTTACAAGCATATCTTAGGGAGCCAACAATATGCCCGTATAGAGTGGCATCAACAATTGAGCCACTGTTATCTCTTTCAAGTTTTATATCTGTATCTACTCGTGTTGAGGCTGAATTGCATTGGAACATTTCAAATCTTCTCAACATATCAGTTAAGTACTTCTTCTGATGCATAAAGATACCTTGCCTTGTCTTGACAAACTCCAATCCTAAGAAGTAGGATAACTCCCCCAAATCTGACATTTCAAACTCTTTCTTCATTTTTCTTTTAAAATCAGAAATATCTACTTCACATCCTCCTGTTACAAGAAGATCATACACATACAGACATGCAATGATTAAGTCAGCAGTAGATTGGCCTCTTACATAGACTCCATATTCTGTTTTGCACTTCACAAATCCTTGATCAACTAGAAAACCATCAATTCTCTTGTTCTAGGCTCTAGGTGCCTGCTTCAATCCGTATAGATAGGGGTGGAAACAGGTCAGGCCAGACCAGGCTTTGGAAGGCCTGAGCCTGGCCTGACTCATAATTCTTAAGCCTGAGCCTGGCCTGTTACCTGTTACAGGCCTTTTTGTAAGGTCTGGCCTGGCCTGCGAAAAAGCCTGGTCTGGCCTGTAAGCCTGTTTAGAAGCCTGTAACAAGGCCTACCAACAGGCCAGCAACCCTTTTAAGTAGGCTTTTTTATATAATTAATTTAATATATTCTAATTTTTACTATATTATAATTTTTTTAATTATATTTATAGTTATTTATATAATTAATTTAATATATTATATATTATTATATTAAACAGGCCGGCCTGTTAAGCCTAATAGGCTTTTTCATAGGCCTGAAGCCTGGCCTATTTAACTAAACAGGCCTTTTAAGAAGTCTTAGCCTGACCTTTTTAATAAACGAGCCAGACCAGGCCAGGCCGCAGGCCCCTGACAGGTCGGCTGGCCTATTCCCACCCCTACGTATAGAGCCTTCCTCAGTTTAAACACTTTTCTTTCACTCCCTTTTAGTTCAAATCCAAGTGGCTGAGTCACATAAACCTCCTTATCTAAGGGTTCATTCAAAAATGCAGATTTTACATACATTTGATATAAAGACTAGCTGTGCATAGTGGCAATTCTGACTACCAATCTGATTGTCTCAATTCTTGAAACAGGTGCAAAAACCTCACCATAGTCCCTTCCAGGTTTTTGTTGAAAACCCCTTGCTACTAACCTAGCTTTGTACTTGGCAATCTCTCCATTTGGCTTCACTTTTGCCTTGTATACCCATTTGACTCTAATTTGCTTTTTATTCTGTGGCAAGTCTACCAGGTCCCATGTGTGATTTTTTTTTCTCAATGGACTCCAATTCTTCCTTCATGGAAACAATCCAATTTGGTTCTTGAATAGCCTACTCAAATGCTACAAGTTCAGCTTCAGCTATTAAAGAGAAATGCACTAATTCTCCTTCAGCAGTAAGATCTGAATCTTGGGGTAATTTCATAATCTCTTAGCCTTTCTGGAAATCTTTTGGTTCTTTGCGTTCTACTTGAGTGCTCACATACTTCAGATCTGTTTGTATCTTCTTCTGGTTCAATCAAAATCTTGTTGCTTCCTTCTTTTACTGGTTGATTCCATTCCCAACATTTAGTCTCATCTATCTTCACATCTCTACCAACAGTCACCTTCTGTGTAGTTGGATTATACATTTTGTAGGCACCAGTAGGGTGATAGCCTACTAGAATGAGAACTTCACTCCTGTCATCTAACTTTCTTCTTTTAGCTTCTAGTATGCAGCTATGACAGATTGCACCAAACACACTGAAATGTCTCACATCAGGTCTCTGACCACACCATGCTTCTTCTGGAGTCTTTCCTTCCAGTCTGTTGGTTGGGCACCTATTCAGTATATAGGTGGCTGTGCATACAGCTTCTCCCCAGAACTTCTTTGGCAATGACTTGGCTTTTAGCATGCTTCTTGTCATGTCCAGAATTGTCCCGTTTCTTCTTTTTGCAGTCCCATTGTGTTGTGGAGTATATGGAGCCACTACCTCATGAGTTACACCTTTTTCTTCACAGAACTTCTTAAACTGATGTGAAGTGTATTCTCCTCCACCATCAGTTCTTAACTTCAATAAGGAATTTCCACTTTGCTTCTCAGCTAGTACTTTAAACCTTCTGAAAACTTCAAATACTTCATCCTTTCTCTTTATGAGATATACCTACATTTTTCTTGTAAAATCATCAGTAAAGGTCACAAAATATCTATTTTCTCCAATTGAAATCTCCTCTAAAGGTCCACATACATCAGAATAGACAAGTTCAAGGGACTTACTTGTTCTGGTTGGAATATTATGAGTGAAAGTCTTCCTTGGCTACTTACTTGCACAACATTCAACACACAGCTCCTTTGGTGATTTGATGTAAGGTATTCCAGACACCATCTCCTTGCTACTCGATAGATTTAAGCTCTTAAAATTCAAATGTCCAAACCTATGGTGCCAAAGCTAATTGACATCATCCAATGTAGAAGCAAAACACTTGTGATCTTGAACTTGTATGTCAACCTTGAAAGTCCTGTTGCTTGACAGTGGAGCCTTCAAAATCAGTTTGCCACTACTATCTTTCACAGTCAGAGACCTTTCATCCATTTTCATCGTATACCCCCCTTTCAAGAAGCTGACCCAAACTCAAAAAATTGCTTTTCATGCTGGGTACATACAACACATTTGAAATGTAAGACTTCTTGTTATCTTTTCCTTTAATGAGAATCTGTCCCATACCTTCTGCCATTGCAAAATTGCCATCAGCAAATTTCACTTTGTTTTTCACTGTCTCATCCAAAATCACAAACCAATCTTTGTGTCCAGTTATGTGGTTCGAACAACCAGTATCAAGATACCACACTTCAGAATCTCCTTTTTTAAAATTTGTTGTAGCCATCAATGGAACTGAATCATCTGAACTTTCTTCATCTACCATATAGGCCTCATCATCTTGTTTTTGGAATTCAGTGTTGCTGCTTCGGCACTCATTGGCAAAATGGCCAAACTTCTGACATGTCCAACATTGAACCTTCCTCTTATCTACCTTCTTCTTGTCATCATTATGCTTGCCATACTTCTTGTTTGAACCTTGTTCAGAACTGGTAGGATTGTTTGGATTGAATCCCTTCTGATTCCCCCACTTCTTTGCACCTTTCTTGAATTTTCCTTTTCCAGAAGATCCTTTCTTCCCAACATGAGAGAGCAATGCTTGCTCCACCGGTTTGTCATTGTTTATTTCCATCAATCTTTGCTCATGAGCTTCCAAGGTACACTGTAAATCTTCCACCTTCAAGGTCTTTATGTCCTTTGACTCCTCAATAGTTACAACTATATGATCAAATTTTTGGGTAAGAGTTCTGAGTATCTTTTCAACCAGCATGGTATCACTAACCTTTTCACCACAGGTTCTCATTTGATTTGTCAAGACTTGCAACCGAGCAAGATAGCTACTAGCTGTATCTTGTTCTTCCATCTGCATTAGTTCATACTGTCTCCTCATGGCTTGAAGCTTCACTTTCTTCAATTTCTCAGCTTCAGCATAACACTTTTCAAGCAAATCCAATGCCTCACTTCCACTGTTGGCGCCTGCTATCTTATCAAAATTAGTCGAGTCAACACACTGATGAATCAGAAAAAGAGCCTTGCAATCCTTTTTCTTAGCTTCTCTATGGGTAGCCCTATGTGCTTCTGTTGCTCCTCCCTCAAGTTCTTGAACTCCATTCTTGACAATGTCCATAACTTCTTGATAGCCAAAGATTACTCTCATCTTGATGCACCATTGCTCCTAATTCTTACCGTCCAATAATGGTAAATTTGCAGGGAAATTACCATTGGAACCCATCACAGCTATGAACTTACAGCACTACAACACATACACATGTCTTGATCACACAGCTCTAGATACCACTGTTAGATTGGGATAGTTCTCACATATTCAGAAAAGAAGAGAAGAAAATTGTATTCAACTTCTTCATTGAATAAATGGTGGTGTCTTATATAGACAAACCACAACTCTCACAAACAACAAACTCAACAAAAAATGCTAACTAACTATCATTCAGATTTATAACTAACAAACTGAATTAACTTCCTAACAGGTTTGACATCGAATTTATTATAACGATAGTGATTATAAAACTTTTGCCCATTTACATTGTGGATTACACAGTTCGTGCAATAGGGTAGATTATTTGGAGTGTGTTAGGTAAAATTAGTTGAAAAACTAGGTGAAAGCTGAAAAGTTAGTTGAAGGTGAAAAACTAATTGAAAAGCTAGCTAAAAGCTGAAAAAGCTAGTTGATTTGATTGAAGGTGTTTGGTAAAAGTAGCTAAAAATGGTAAAATGACATATAAAGATATAATTAATTATTAAATAATGATAAGTGGAGGTGGTTGAAGATTAAACTTGTAATTAATTTTCAGCTAGTAACTGAAAAGAGAGTTTTTTTTAAAAAAGCTACCTTAAGTAGTTATCCAAAAAAGCTACATTACCATACACAACTAAAATGGTTCCAGCTACTAATTTCAACTTTCAGCTAGCTGAAATGACTTACCAAACACACTCTTTCTATGACTCCTCTCGTTCATGAACCATCTCTCTATGCTTCATTCATGTATTTGTGTCGATATTGTAATTTTGTATTTGAAAGTTGAACTATGCATTTATCGATGTAAGTGGACTGCGTTTGTTTTTCTCCCACCAATAAATGTGCTCGATAAAATTAGCTGAATTTAGAAAATTAAAGCTAAATTGGAAGTATTTGGTAAAATTAGCTGAAAATGATAAAATGATATATAAAGACATCATTAATTATTAAATAATGATCAATAAAAGTTGTTGAGGGATAATATTATAATAATTTTTTTGGTTGTAGTTAAAAATAAGGGCTTTTTAAAAAGTTATCTTAAGTAGTTTCTCAAAAAAAACTACTAAAAAGTTAGTAGTTACTAAAAAAACTACCTTACTAAACACAGTTGAAATGATTTCAGTTACTTAAAGTGTGTTTAATAAAATTAGCTAAAAATTATTTTGTTAGCTGATTTGATAAAAATGTTTAGTAAAACTAGCTGAAAATGGTAAAATGGTATATAAGGACAAAGTTAATTATTAAATAATGAATAATGAGTGTTGTTGAGAGATAAGATTGTAATAAATTTTCAATTGATAATTGAAAATAATTTAAAAAAAACTATATCAAGTAACTTCTAATAAAAAGCTACTAAAAACTTAGTAACTACCTAAAAAGGCAACCTTATCAAATGCATTATTAATTTCAGCTTGTAACTAATTTGAAATGTTTTACCAAACACACTATAAATTAAGCTTTTCGGAGAGACGAAATGTCTTACCAAACACACTCTAATTTTAGCTTTGAGCTAACAGAAATGTCTTATCAAACACACTCATGATGTTAGGTTAGATTAATGAGCCAAAGGTTACGCTGACCAAAATTGGTTATATTGTTCTAATTGGGTGTATAAGTAAAGCTGACAAAATGGCTAGCCCTCCCGGGTCGGCCCGTAAAAACGCCGCTAAAATGTAAGGTTCAGTCCTTCATTTTAGAAGTCCGAATAACTCTCGATTTTTTAGCCCGGCTCAATCAGCTACCTGCAAAAACCCACAACAGGCAGGTAACCCGCATAACCCGCAAAAAAATGGACTACTCACAAAATACCTGCAAAAAGTAGGGTTCTGACCTTCATTTTAAAGTCTGAATAATTTCTGAGTTTTTTTTAGCTTTATCCACAACAAATTTGCAATCCACATTGAGTTGGTCAGGTAGTCCAAATTACCTTTGAGACTTGTTTATCACTATCTTATTAGCTAATAATAATGGATGAGGATTCTCAATAGAGTTAAATAAATGAAAATGAACTGTACCGTGCAGTTTAAAATCCACTGTACATTTATTTGTTAATGAAAAAGAGTGAAAAGTCTAATAAATATTAATTTTAACTAGGGGCGGGCAAAGACTCGTCGCTGACCTGACCCGAGCCAACCATTTCGAAAGAGAAAAAAATTGATTTCGAGCAAGTCCAGGTAAAACGGGCCGAAAAAAGAAGGGTTAGTACAGTTTCACACGATCGAGCTCGATTCTTTAAAAAAAAAAATCGACGAAATCCGACTTGACCGACATATACTAATTTAATGCCTATTTTGTTTGACATTACTACAATGTAAAATCATACTAGTTGTCTAGAATTGAGTTGATTTTAAATCACTTTCATGCAACGTATTTTGTAAAATATGTATCACTTATCTTAATCATTAATTTCTAGAGTTAATATATAATTTTGTCCCTGAAAGTGTCACGTTGTTTACTTTTAGTCCCTGAAAGTTTATCCGTGTACAAATTAGTCCCCGCAAATCTAAAATTGCTCACTTATTAGTCCCTCCGTTAACTTTAGACTAACAGAGTTTAACGGAGGGACTGATAAGTAAGAAATTTTAGACTTCTGGGGACCAATTTGTACATAGATAAACTTTCAGGGACTAAAAGTAAACAATGTGACATTTTCAGGGACTAAATTATATATTAACTCATTTAATGAAACAAAAGTGCTGAGTTGGCAAGTTAACTGCATAGTTGTGTGGTTATGTGACACGTAAAATACCTAGAATATAATTAGGGAAGTAAAATTCCCCAAAATAAAACCCTAGTTTTTAATTTCATCCTTTCACTCAATCTCCTACAAATTGACTCCCAATGAATCTATCATATAAGTCTTTTATGCCCGAATCTTAATAAACTCTCTTCCTCACAATAAACTTCAATTTAAAGTATCAACAATCAAGATAATCCCTCTACACAAAATACACAAAAAGAGTAAGAAGCCACTTTTAAAACACAACTTAAACAGAAAAATAGTTTACCCCAAAGAAATGACACCTCAAGAACCATTTTCTTTTATTATTTCCATTCTTGCACATAGGTTCATCACGCCACTTTCATCACCATAGACACTCACTTATTGTCTGATTCATTGCAGTTTTCATTGTCTCTTTGGGTTTGTTTGATTTAGGATTTGTGAGAAAATATTAGAGACAAAGGTTATAAATCTGGGGAAATGAGTTAAAAAATTGTCCAACATTAAAGACTAAACAGTTGAGCTTCCATGTAGACATCACTTAATAGTCCAATAGTGCATTTAACTGTTCAAATCAGCAATTCTATTTCACTTATGTAACAGAGATTAATGGAGGGATTAATAAGTAAGCATTTTTACACTTTTGGGGACTAATTTGAACACGGATAAACTTTCAGGGACTAAAAGTAAACAACATGTCACTTTCAGGGACTAAATTATATATTAACTCTTCATTAAACTAACGGAGTTTAACAGAGGGACTGATAAGTAAGCAATTTTAGAGTTTCAGAAACTAATTTATATACGGATGAACTTTCCGGGACTAAAAATAAACAACATGACATTTTAAGGGACTAAATTGTATATTAACTCAAATTTCTAGAATCAATTTTACTCCATTATTGATCAAACCGACACTCAACTGAGTTCTGGTTTAACCCAGCCCAGCCAGACCCACAAAACAAAAACTCCTCAAAGACAAAGAAAGAGAGAAACAACACAACACAACAGAACTTCAATGGCGAACTTGTATTCGTGGCTCTTTCTCGTGATTTGTGCAACCGTTTTTGTGATGACTGATGAGTTCATCACCGACAGTGGATGCAGGAGGGGTTGGAATGGAAATGGGATGGGGGTTATGGAACAAGGGGACGAGTTTGAGATGGACAACGAGATCAACCGGCGCATCTTAGCCACAACCCGCTACATCAGCTACGGTGCGCTTCAGAGGAACACTGTGCCTTGTTCTCGCCGCGGTTCCTCTTACTACAATTGCCGCCCTGGGGCTCAAGCCAACCCTCCCTTACAGTCGTGGCTGCAGTGCCCTTACCAGGTGCAGGAGCTAAATTTTTTCTTCTTTTTTTTTTGTATTTATTTTTTTTAAAAGAAAATTGATAATGGGTTGTTAATTTTTTGCATGCCACGTGTCACCTACTAGTATGCAACAAATGGAGATCTCCATGGAGACATTTCTCCTTTAAGAAATGGAGACGATCTGGACACCCCACAAAGACCCAGTGAAAGTGTGAAACCCTAATTTTTCTTTCTCAGTTTCTCTGTGCTTCCCTCCGTTCACCACCCCTCGTCTCCTTCCTTCCGTTCACCGCCCTTCGTCCTTCCCTTCATTCGCCGCCTCTCATTCTTCCCTCCGTTCAACGCGTTTGTCCATCTGTCCGTCCCTCTCTTTATCGGCATCACCTCTGTTCACGGCCATAGAAGCCTTCTCTGGAAGGCTGGAAGCCATTGTAGGTAGGTCTTTTTTTTTGTCTTTTGTTCTATGGCTTTTATTTCCTATTTGTTAATCTTTATTCGGTTATGTTAAAATTGTTTTAGGGTTTCATTTTTTGATGTCTTTTTTTTTTTTTCTTTCATTCGGCAGGCTCAATCTCTTCACAAACCCTTCTCACGGAATTACCCCTTTCTCCTGAAGCCTTTTAATCAAAAGCAACTGCGCAGGTACCAATTCCCTGTTTTAACGTTCTACTATAATTCTGTAAATACAATATTCTTTTGCTTTGTTCTCTGCATTCTTGTGTTGGTGTACTCATTTGACATAACTATTGGTCTGTTCAAATTTGAATGACATCTCTCATTATATATCTGTGTGGATTATCTGTTTCTCAAAGGTTGGATCCTGTAATGGAAGTTTCTTTGCCCTCAAACTATTACACTTACTGGCTTTCTGTTTTGTAATAGTTAGTTTGAGTTATGATTATACAAAGATAGGGAGCCTGTATTGTCCTATTTTATTTTACTCTTAGTCTGATGTTAATATCATATTCGGATCATCTAGGTGTCAATTTAATTAGATAGTTATTTAGGAAGTTACGCATGTTATAGTCTCCAAGGTTGTGTAGTTTAAAATTCTGCCTTTTTGCCTGCCACAACTATGATACTCATAAGTCTATGTACATTATAGTCCCCAGGGCTATTACATTGTTTTGTTTCTCTTCGTTTTCTTTTAAGCATGCTTTAGCATAGGTTGAAACAAATGTTTCATTTCTCTAATGATCTGTAAGTAATCATTTTGAGCTGAAAATAATTAAATCTATTGGCTCCCTTTTCTTTTCTCTGTGGCTCTGGAATGATGTGACTTAGCCAAATCAGACATACATGTGCTCCATGAGACATCTTTAAAGCTCTGTTCCTCATGTTGAAGCGCTTTTCTCTGATGATCAACAAGGAGATTGGTTGTTTCCTGACCAGAACCCTCGTTCCTTTGATAAGTCCTGGCAAGGTGATTGATTCAGTATTTGTTTGAAAACCTCAATGATACCATTGTGGTCCTTTCTACAGATGCTGATGACGCAGCCATGACTAATACTATCTGAAACCCTGTGATTAGGGTTTACATTAATTAGTCATTAGTTTAAGCATGAGGCTCCACACTCAGAGAGACAAGGTTGTCCTGAGAGCTGTTGCCCCTCTCTGAGTTGCTGTGCCAGCCAATGATCCTTCTCAATGAAATTTGCAAACAGCTCTCTCTCCTCATACACACACACATACATATATATATATACATACTCTCTATCTCTCTCTCTCTCCTCTCCATATGATAATCTTCTGCTTCTGCTTCTGCTTCTGCTTCTGCTTCTTCTTCTCCTCCTTCTGGATATGATAAGGCAGTGATGATGTTTTCAGCAATGGAATCAGACATTGAGTGAAGAGATGTTTCCTGGCGAGGTGGCTCAGCGTCTGTGTGAAATCATCTTTGTGGTCCTTCACACAGGTGCTGTTGACGCAGCCTTTGCAAATTGCAAGTTTCTTCCCTCTTCTGTCTGAAAAAAGGCGAATCTGAGCCTACTATATTCAACCCTAACTCAAATTTTTTGTTCCTTTCTTGTCTTTATTATTTTTATTTGGTTGGACTTGTTTGTTTTCCTATAAGTTGAATTGAATGGTGGAAGCAGAGCCAGAAAAAATCCTCATAGAAATCATAACTTTTCAACACAAAATCTTTTTTTTTTTTTATTTGAGCGTTTTTAAATTGTGACTGGCAGGAAAAACTTGTACCTATTACTCCTCCGTTCATTATTCAACAATCATGCATATGTTTTCTTTGATGCATATATTTGTTTTTGTATTTTGTGTACTTCATTTGAGCAGTATCTGATATTCTTCTGGGCTTTGAAATTTTGTTGTTGTATCCATTAGCTTTTTCCATTTGATTTCAGTTATATATATGTTTATTTATCCTTTGAAATGCTCCTCTTTATCTGGTGACAGGTGTTGAAGCTCATAAAGAGTCTGATGCAATATTAAATTCTAGCCAATTTGAAATGGATCCATGTTTATTGAAATACATGAACTTTTGCAGGTTTGGGTTGCTGAAAATTTGGGTGTTGTCTTCGGTATCAATCCATCACATTACATGTGCAATATGCTCATTCTGCTTTGCATTCTCCACATTATCATGAAGGCCCCAACCCTCTGTTTTGGGAATATGTGAGTGTATAAAAATCCTCAATTTTGTCCTCATCTTAATTGTTTGGACTCTGCATATCAGAAGCCTCTGTTATTAACTTGGTTATAGTGGTCCACTGCTCACTGTTATAGAGTTGAAGACAAATTTTTGAAAGTTGGAGAAGAGCTGTGGAAGGAAACTTTGCCATTACAAGGTGGCTCTTGCTTTTATCAACTACAAGGTCTGAAACCCCATATGTGGTATGAAGTGAAGATATCATATCCAGCTTCTGTATGTATGTTATTTCTTCTTTCAGTTCTTTGCAGGGGATCTTTCCTATGGAAACTGACATGAACTAATTAAAATACCAGATACCTGCTAGCTTTTCCATACAACTGAGGAGAGACAAGTCGGATGTGCAACTGAACAATAACAGGAGATTGCTCAACACTGAAAAGCTAATTTTTAAGACCTACAGCGATCAGGTCTAATATCAGTATTAAGCCTTTTAGTCCAAAATTTCTGGAAAGCCTGTATGTGCTTAATTTTATTAAGTTTTTTTGTTACAACATTGACTTAATTCAGGATGAAACCCATTTATTATTAGTAACTGTGGAGCCAGAGGGGTTTCCAGCAAAGCTGCATGTACCTGAGAGGCAGTTTATTATCTTCAATATAGGTAATTTTTTGCATAATATATTAATTTTGATACTATTATTTGTTGCTTCTTTTGCTTCATTACTGGTTATATATCCTTTTGAATTTATTTGATATTTTTTAGATCACCATTCGACAGACTCCAATATTACAATATTACGACAATTTCCTTGGTTGCTAATATTCTATATTCTTTTCTTCTGTTGATACGACAGTATGTGATGAACTTTTATTAGGCATACCTCATAAAGCTTGGTGGGTAGTGGCACTGGCATTACTTTGTCTCGGAATTGCATTCATCGTCCCCTCTTTCCTTCCATTGTATTTGCTACCAAAGAACCAAGTTCCAAGATCAGATGATAATGTTTCAAAAACTTCTTGACAAGCCACTAAGGAAGATATTCTGGAATTGTTTATCTCAAATGCCATGAAGCGCACTGCATAAGGCATTGAAAATAGAATTTTGGATGTAGCCTTGTGACTAGTAATTTTTTAAGTTTTCTAAATTTTGTTCCATCAGCTATCATGTTTGATGTGTCTACTTGGAGAACTGTTATTTGTTGTCTCGATCTCATTGTCTGTGTTGATTCTTACTTATAACCTTATTTATGCTGTTCTTTAAGAAATTTGTTACATTACTTTTTAATTAAAATATAACACGTTAGTAAAGCTAGCAATTGTGAGAGAAAATATTATTATTTAACAGGGAAAGAAAATTTTTCAACAATGCAAAAAAAAAAAAATGAAGTTTTCTAAATTGAAATATCATTAAAATGTTTTATATTTTTTTAATGAAAGTGACAATATCATAAAGAAAAGTGATCAATACATCCAGAGATACTGCCCAATATCTTTGGGATATTCCTCAATTCTACAAAATTCACCTTACTACTAACTAGGGGAGCTATTTTTTTTCTTTTTTTTTTGGTTCAATGGGAGCTAGATTATCTGCTACTAAATTCAAAGAACGTCGAATGTAAGACACCAAGCTCGTGAAGTGACAAACTTACGTATTTAATGTTAGAAACGTATTGGATAATTCAAAATTAAGGTCAATTTCAAATGCTAAATCATAAACACATGAAAGAAGATAAATCCTTGCTTTTCTTTAAAATTTGATTTTTTATGTTATTAATATGAAAAAAATTGTTATTATTATATTATTAAATAAATGGTGTTGACAAATTATGAGTTATTATATGATTATATCTACTACAAAATATAATAACATGCCATTGAATAAATTTAATAATATAATTTTTTTATGTGAGTACAAAATTCTATATCTTCGTAATTGTTAATACGTATGATTTAATGAAATCTGTCAAACCTGAAATAACATATGTAAGTATTACAGTTTAATATTTAATTATTGAATTTAATTACTATACAACGTTAGCATAATGAAATTTTACACCGACATTTAATAAGGTGCTGCCACACATCATTTAATAAAAGTGACAGCTCACGTATAATTAAATTTAATAAATGATATGCACATCATAGATGTCGGTATAAATTTTTTTTACATTATATTAACTCTTGATTATTTGTAGGCATCTGGATATGATTCCTGTTTAAGAGATCATATCGCGATAGCTAGTTGCAACAAGGTGGGCCACCACTTCATTGATAATGATGATAAATATATTCCATGCAATACGAATCAATCAATTGGTCTAATGATACGGAATCAACATATATTAATTAATAATTCGAAGAAAATGAATTATAAGCAAAGCAACGTACTGTTCCCCTCAGAGTCAGAGTCAGAGTTGAGAGCAGAGAGCAGAGAGTAGAGAAGTATGGCTGAAATCAAAGGGGAGCACAGTCTCAGTGTTCCGGAAGCAGTGCCTGTTTCTGTTTCCGACAAAAAATTGCCTAAAACAAAGCGCGTTGCCTCGCTTGACATCTTTCGGGGTCTTACTGTTGCGGTACTTCTTTTCTTTCTTTCTCTCCTTTCACTAATTTGAATTTCACATACTTCCGTATCATGTTCAATTTGCTGGAGATTATGAATGAGCTGAAAACCTTGATAATCTAGCTCCTCTGGACCAAAAAAGAAAAAAAAACTCCCCTTGTTAGTAGTAAGGTGCAGGCGGTCAAGCCCATACTTTAAACCCCCAATTATTAATAACATCCTTTATAACAAAAATTAAAAATATGATTATGATTAGGCTTAGTTTATTGATTTAGAAATTGATTTTCCTCCTCAATGATTGATGGTTTAATACTTGCTAAATGAAATTTAACTTTTAAAGCCCATTTTTTTTCACCTCATGTATTTAAAAAAGTCCCAAAATAAAGGTTTGCTTAAGATCTTACTACATATTAGGCCGGCAGTGAGGTGAATATGTTCTATAAAGCATCTGTTAACAATGACAAATAATAAAGCCTTGAATTGAGAGCAGATAATCTAGCTATTTCAAACCTTTCACATCTTTTTTTTAATGAATGCTGTGAAATTGAGAGCGTAAGACTATCCAGGATTTTCTTTTCTTGTTTTTTTTTTTATATAAAAAATGATAGCGGATTAGCTTATGATTGAAGTTTTCAAATGATAGAAAATATGGGACTAACTTTTCAAATATTTTCATTTTTTGCATAAAGTTTTCTTACGATTGAAGTTTTTTAAAATAAAAAAAAATTAAAAGATTGTCAATTCAAAGAATTAGTAATAATAATTGTAAGAGTATTTTGCTTTTAACTTTTCTGGGACATATATTGGGCAGTGATCTATGGAATCCCAATTGTGGTATTGTCGTGCCTGCCTATGGTTATCTTGCATAGTTTAATTTCAGGCTTCAGGCTAGTGATCTATTATGTTGTGTTAAGGAAAGTGCTGGTAGCCAATTTCTTTCTTATTTTTCCCTCTCAATTCATAGCCAAGTCTCTTGTACCTGTCTGTGCATGTGCAACTGCAAATGTATCTATCTCAGTGGAAATTTTATACCCATCTAAACAAAATAAGCTACAGGCCTCAAATGCTTATAAATTATGATGGTTTTGATCCCGGGGCAAATCTTTTCTCCCTGACATATAAAGACATTATTAATTATTAAATAATAATGATGAGTAAGAATTGTTGAGCGATTCAATTGTAATAAATTTTCAGTTAGTATCTGAAAATATGAGCTTTTTCAAAAAAGTTACTCAAGTAGCTTCTCAAAAAAGCTACTAAAAAGCTAGTAGCTACTAAAAAAGCTATCTTACCAAACACAACTATGAGTGTGTTTGGTAAAACTAGCTGAAAGACCAGATGAAAGCTGAAAAGCTAAAAGTTAGCTGAATGCTGAAAAACTAGCTTATTTGATTGAAGGTGTTTGGTAAAACTAGTTGAAAATGGTAAAATGACATACAAGGACATAATTAATTATTAAATAATGATGAGTGCTGGTAGTTGAGAGATATAAACTTTTTTAAAAAAAGCCACCTCAAGTAGCTTTTCAAGAAAAGCTAATATAGCTACCTAAAAAGGCTAACTTACCAAACACGGATAAAATGGTTTCAGCTATTAATTTTAACTTTCATTTAGCTTAAATGTCTTACCAAAGACACTCTAAAATGGTTTCAGCTATAATTTCAGCTTTCAGCTAGCTGAAACGCCTTACCAAACACACTCTACATCATGGTAGCAAAACTGCTATCAGCCTAAATTTACATGTATGACTAGGTTAGTATCAACATGTGTCCCTAAGTCAGATGGTGATTTTAATTGCATTTATTAAAGGAAAATAAACTAAGTGTTATGTGCATGTTGTTGTTTATCCTTGGTTTGCTGCTATTATAATATCATTTTGAAACCACCAACAAAAAAACATCATTTGATTTTTTTTCAGACTTGTATCATTTTGATTTTGCTTTAACGTGTTCTGTTAATATATGTTGCAGTTAATGATCTTCGTTGATGATGCTGGAGGACAATGGCCAATGATTGCTCATGCGCCATGGAATGGCTGCAATCTTGCTGATTTTGTCATGCCTTTCTTTTTGTTCATTGTGGGGATGGCCATTCCACTTGCTCTCAAGGTTAGTTGTGAATGAGAAAATAGGGTGGCTATGAATGATCGTACCTTCATTCATCACATGGTCATTCTCTATTTTTCTTTAAGTAGTCTTCTTCTAATCAGTCCTTTATTTCTTGTTGCCTTCTATTTGCTGTCCAGAGAATACCAAATAGACTTCTAGCTGTAAAAAAGGTGCTAGTTAGAACGCTCAAACTCCTCTTCTGGGGTCTGCTCTTGCAAGGTTAGTTTTTCTCCCAAAAAGATAATGTAAAAATAGTACAATTTTCTCCATGTGTTTCCTCCTTTTTAAAAATGTGATACATGAGCATTTTCTGTTAGCCTTGCAAGAGAGGACTCAAGTTCACAGTGCCTCTGTTTAAGAGGTGATGGGGAAACGAGAATTACTAATTCAATATTTACATAAGTTTCACTAATCGTTATGTGAAAGTCGTTCTGTTGAAATGTGCTATAATAACTGAATCTAAATTTCATATTATGAAACCTTCTCCCGATAATAAGACATCTTTGTGGGGGTGAAAGACAACATCATTTATGTCTTATTTTGATGTGATGAATGACCTCAATGATGAAGGTGGTTTCTCACATGCTCCGGACCATCTAACATATGGAGTTGATATGAAACGCATAAGGTGGTGTGGCATTCTTCAGGTGATTTTGATCCCTTTTTCCTGCTTATTTTGATAGAGCAGATTTTAGCTAATAAGATTGAGTATAAAAAAGAGTAATACTTGTATGTGTCCCTTCAAGAGAATTTATCTAGCATATTTGGTTGTAGCACTGGTGGAGATTAATACTTGTGTTTGTCCTTTCTAGAGAATTGCTCTAGCATATTTGGTTGTAGCACTGGTGGAGATATTTTCAAGAAGTAGACAAGCTAGAGATCCGCAACCCACCCAACTCTCAATATTCAAGTTGTACTACTGGCACTGGTTAGTCTGTGATAGTATGGCTTTGGTTGATTGCCAAAACGTTCTGCTTTTGAACATTTTACCTATTAAAATTTCAGGCTGGTAGGGGCATGTGTACTTACTCTTTACATGGCTTTACTTTATGGATTATATGTTCCAGACTGGCAATTCACTGTCCATAATCCAGACAGCATATATAATGGCACAACTTTCACCGTAAGCTTCCGGCTACATACACTTAACACTTGAAGTGTGTGTTTGGTTTCCATCCAAATCATGTTTTAAATGTGAATCTAGTATAAACCAAACACACTCGAAGCGGGAATATCAATAGTGTTTAATTCATAGGGGAGAATGTTATTTGACTTTTTTACTCCACTGGATTAAAGTACAGTCTTTGGTTTTCAATTCTCGTGTTATCACTTAAAGTTCTTTTTTAAAATATCTTAGTTAACTATATTATGATTTTTGGCATACATGAAATTTCAATGTTTTTATAGGTGCAACTTCTCATCACTGAAAATTTTCTTCCTGATAGCTTTAACAATTTCTATACTTTAAAAGTATGCAGACAGTGACTAGTCTAAATATTTATGATCTTTTCATTTTCTTCAACTCTCTCTAATTTGTTGCCCTGTCAATTTTAGGTGACCTGTGGTGTCAGAGGGAAACTTGATCCCCCTTGTAATGCTGTGGGATATATTGACAGACAGGTGCTTGGAATTAATCACATGTATAACCGTCCAGCTTGGAGGAGATCTGAAGTGTGTTGCTATTTTCTCCCAGACACTTCAATTTGAAACACTTTATGGCTAATGGCAATTTCAAACACTTATTGTCTTTTATTTCAAGTGCTGCAGGCTTGCACGGACAAAGCCCCATATGAAGGGCCTTTCAAAAAAAGTGCTCCTTCATGGTGTTATGGTCCTTTTGAGCCAGAAGGAATTTTAAGGTCTGTATTTATGGTCTCCAAATCCTCTTAGTATATGTTTGCTTTATCTGAAATCCCAAACATGCAATTAATGACTCCATTTTCTAGATTCAATCAGTTCTTACTACATTGGCTTTGTTTGCTTCGAGGTAAACGCTATCATTATATGTGATTAAATCTTTGAAAATGTTTATCATGTTGCTAAGAAAAAGAGTTGAGGACTTCCATATTCATTCTTCTTTTGTTTGACAACTTGGTTAAAGTATGCCATAAAATTTTTGCATATAATTTTGAAATGCTCAGACCCTTTTGAGGACTGTACTATGATTATGAATACGTCCCCTTTGTTGGGCCCACCAGATATATAACTTGTTCTGCTGATCCTTAGAGCAATGTCATATGCAACTGCAGCTCAATATCTGCTATTCTCTCCACAATCATCGGATTGCATTTTGGGCATGTACTCATACACTTGCAGGTAAAGACTGTGGCTCAAAGCATTACTGCTTGACATCTCCTTAACTAAAGCTTACTGTTAGATTGTTATTTGTTAGTGTATCATATGTCAACACTTACTACTTCATTTTTGTGATTTTAGGATCATCCTTCTAGATTGAAGCACTGGCTTCTCTTGGGCTTAGCTCTTCTTACTTCAGGAGTTATTCTTCATTTCACTCATGGTGTGAACTCTCAACTCAGTGTTGGCTGAAACTTACTATGTAACCACACACACATCCATCTTCATTGATTCTGATAGTGCCCCCTCCCCTCTCCTTTCTTGTGTTTGGTGCAGCCATTCCTTTGAATAAACAGTTGTACACACTAAGCTATGTATGTGTAACATCTGGAGCAGCTGCATTAGTTTTTTCAGCCTTCTATATATTGGTATGTTTTTGGGTCTCTACTGTGAATAATGGAAATTGTACTGGCCTTTCTTTCTATCTTGGTAGATTTTGTGCCTGTTTGGTTACCGGTTGCACACAATATAGAATCAATTCTACATAATTGATTTTAAATCACTTTCATCCAACGTGCTTCGTAAAGTGTGCATCACTCATTTTCAACCATTGATTCTTGAATTAATTCTACTCAACTGTAAATCAAACGGGCACTTTGTTTTCTGGATTGAGAATTAGTACTCTGTCATTGCAGGTTGATATTTGGGGACTAAAATTTTTGTTCATGCCTTTCCAATGGATTGGCATGAATGCCATGCTTGTCTATGTCATGGCAGCTGAGGGAATCTTTGCAGGATTCATTAATGGGTGGTATTATGGTGACCCTCATAATACACTGGTACGTTCAACTTATCTAATTTTCTGTATACTTTGGTTTCTGAACTCTGATTCAATATCCTTAGGGTGTGTTTGTGAGTTTAGAGAGGAGGGAAAAGGAAGGATTGGAGGGAGAAGGGAGGGGGAGAAGAGGAGGGTAAAGCTTTGTAAAACAATCAAACTCACAAACACAAATGGGGGAAGGGCTTCCAATAAACCCTTCCCTTCCTTTCCTTTCCCTCCAAAATTCAACTCCCAAACATAGCCTAAGATAAAGCACCGAAGTCTGTATCTTATAATTTGAGATCTATATCTTATATTATTCCATGTTAATGTAATTTAAAACTAAAATCTTCAAAATACATGTTTTTTCCGTGCTATATCTACTTTTCATGCTCCTTGACAAACAAGTGCTACTAGCTGGATACTCAGTCCTGATTATCATTCTTGGATATTTTTTATGACTGTTATTTATATTTGAATTTAATTAACATTTAAGTGATTGATATTTAATTCGTTTTTGTCAACAGGTCTATTGGATCCAAGAGCATGTCTTCATTAAAGTTTGGCATTCAAAGAGAGTGGGCATCTTACTGTATGTAATATTCGCGGAGATCCTATTCTGGGCCGTCGTAGCAGGCATTTTGCACCGATTAGGCATATATTGGAAGCTTTGAATTTTAATAAACCACGCATCTGTTATTTTACTTTTTTCCTTAACCGTGTATCCATGCTGTTGCTGTATGTTCAGTACCATCATTGCATGCAGAGAGCTATTTTGCTTAATTAGTTTATTCAGTTTCGATATTCCAACGCAACAACTATCGTCGTGCCGAGCACTGATTTAAGGAATTAATAATCGAATTATTATTCTATTTACTATATAATAGAAGACATTGTTAAGCTAAGGTTTTCTAATCTCTCAAACTCACCCGAGAAAGAAGAGTAATTGTAAGGAGATAGAGGACTTGTATTAAGGTAATGAGAAACAGAATGAAAATTAAAAATTTTATTGAGCAATCAACATCTATTTATATAAGTAATCTACAAACTAACCTTCTAAATTCAGTAATTAACAAATTCTGTTATTTTAGTTACAAAATTAGAATTATTATTAACATCCCCCCATAATTCTGATTTCTATTCTGCATTAACCATCAACCTCCTTCTCAATTCTTCAAATTTGTTTTTTCTGAGTGGCTTTGTCATTAAATCTGCAAGATTTCTTTCTGATCTGCAGTAAATCAACTTGATCTTCCCTTTGCTCACTTTGTCTCTGATGAAGTGATATCTGGTCTCAATATGCTTGCTGTTTCCATGATCAATTGGATGTTTAGCAAGGTTTATTGCAGACTTTTTGTCAACAAGCAGTGTCACAGTTTCCCTTTTTGAATTTCCATTTCTTTCAGTAACTTTCTCAGCCATATGCCTTGACATGATCCCATGGAAGCAGCTATGTATTCTGCTTCGCAGGTAGATAAAGCGACTGGATCTTCCTTCTTTGAACACCATGATATGGGTGCTTCTCCATACATGAAAACATATTCAGCAATACTCCTCCTATCATCATTGTCTCTTCTCCAATCTTAATCTGTGTAGCCTACTAAATCAGCTTCAGTTTTGCCTTGGCCATAGGGAAGCAAAATTCCAAGGTTAGTTGTACCTCTTATGTACCTCAAAATCCTTTTTGCAGCCATCAAATGAGGTGTCTTAGGTGCCTTCATGTATCTACTGATTATGCCAACACTATAAGCCAGATCAGGTCTTGTGTTGCACAAGTACCTTAGTGAGCCTACCATCTGTCTGAACACAGTAGCATCAACAATTTCTCCTTCATCCTTTGGACTCAATACCAAACCTGCTTCTGCTGGAGTAGCTGCTGCATTGCAATCCTCCATCATAAACTTCTTCAAAATGTCTCCAGCATACTTTGATCGATGCATGATGACACCAGCTTCTGTTTGTTTGAATTCTATGCCAAGAAAATATGAGAGGAGTCCCAAGTTAGTCATTTCAAACTGCTTCAACAGTAACTTTTTTATACTTTCTATTTCTTTTCCATTGCTACCAGTCATCAACAAGTCATCAACATAGAAACACAAAATAGTCAGTTCAGCTGCAGATTTGTACTTCACATAGACTCCATGTTTTGAGGGGCACTTGACAAAGCCAATTTCTATCAACACACTATCAATCTTCTTGTTCCAGGCTGGAGGAGCTTGTTTTAGGCCATATAAAGCCTTTCTTAATCTGTACACCTTTGATTCCTGACCAGAGATCTTGAATCCTTGTGGCTGCTCAACATAGACCTCCTCTTCAGGTGGTCCATTCAAGAAAGATGACTTTACATCTAATTGGTATATTGACCAATTTTTTAAGCAAGCAATAGTTGCTACAAATCTCACAGTTTCTATCCTTGCTACAGGAGAAAAGATTTCTCCATAATCAACTCCTTCTTTCTGCAAAAATCCCTTTGCAACTAATCTGGTCTTGTGCTTGGTTACTTCTCCATTTGGATTTCTTTTCAGCTTTTATACCCATTTCATTGCTATAGGTTTTTTCTTCTTGGGTAATGGCACCAATTCCCAGGTTTCACTCTTCTCTATAGCATTCAATTCTTCTTTCATTGCAGTCATCCATATGGGATTTTGCAAAGCCTCATCACAGCTTACGGGTTCAGTTCCTGCAAACAATGCTAGGTGTACAAGATCACCATCATCAGTAATTTGTTGATCTGTGTTGACTTCAAAGTCCCTTAGAGCTTGTGGAAGTTGCCTAGCCCTCTGTGGTCTTCTTTGATCAGATTCAGCTGCATATAGTTCCATGGGCTCTTCATCATCACTGCTCAGGTCACTAGGATCACCAATTTTGACTTGAATTCTGGCTGTCTCAGTCACATAATTATTCTTCCATTCATAATCTTTCTGCTCATCAAATATGACATCCCTACTAATCACCACTTGTTCATTTTTGGGATCAAACAGCCTGTAGCCTCCAGTTGCATGATAGCCAAGGAAAATCATCAACTCACCTTTGTCATCAAGTTTCTACCTAAGCTGGTCAGGTACATGTTTGTAGCACAAGGATCCAAAGATTCTGAGATGAGAAATATTAGGCTTGGTGTTTGTCCAAGCTTCTTCTGGTGTGATGCCCTTCAATCTGTTGGTAGGACACCTGTTGAGCACATAGACAGTTGTAGAGGCAACTTCACTCCATAGAGAGTGAGGAAGGTTCTTTGTCTTCAACATGCATCTGACCATATTCATTATGGTTCTGTTCCTCCTTTCTGCAGCACCATTATGTTGTGGAGTGTATGGTGGTGTGTGCTCATGAATTATTCCTGCTGTATCACAAAACTCAACAAAATCTTTTGAGGTGTATTCTCCACCTCTATCAGTTCTCAAGGTTTTGATAAAGCTTCCACATTGTTCTTCAACAATAGCTTTAAATTTTTTGAATGTACTAAACACTTCATTTTTCTTTTAATCATATAAATACATATTTTTCTAGTCAAGTCATCAATGAAAGTTATGAAATACCTGCTGCCTCAAAGTGATTCAACCTGCAATGGCCCACATGCATCTGAGTAGATAATTTCAAGCTTCTGTTTTGACTTTACTGGAACAAAAGCTTTGAAAGGATTTTGAGTTTGCTTGCCCTCCAAACAGTTTCTGCACCTATCAGCAATTGCTTTCAATTTTGGAATCCCTCTTGCCATCTCATGCATGTGATTTAGGTCTTTGAAATTCAAGTGACCAAGTCTGTGGTGCCATAACCATTCAGCCTTACTTGCAGTTGTAAGTAGACAGTTGTGTTCTAGTACTTGTATGCCTACTTTAAGTTCTATTCTTGGACAAAGGGGCTTTCAATATCAATCTCTCCTGTTGATCATAAACTTTCATCATTTTGTCTGCCATTGACATTTTGTAGCCTTTTTCCAAGAGTTGGCCTAGACTCAGCAGGTTACATTCCATTCCAGGAACATAGAGTACCTCTTCAATGCAGGATTATTTGCCATCTTTCCTCTTGATTAGAACTTTCCCAATATCACCAGTAACTAGTGTACTTCCATCTGCAAATCTGACCTTATTCTTTCTTTTTTCATCAAGATCAAGAAACAAGTCTTTGTGGCATGTCATGTGTGTTGAACAACATGTATCCAAGTACCAATGATCTTCATTATCACCATTGAACTTGGTTGTAACCATCAACAATACAGGTTCTGAATCTGTGTCTTCTTTAGCAGCAAATTGTGCCTCATCATTTTGTTCTCTGTCTTTATACCAACATTCATTAGAATAATGTCCCTTCTTTCCACAGCAATAACATTCAACATTCTTCTTATCCCAATTCTTCTTTCCTCCTCTTCCTCTTGAGCCTGTAAAGCCACCTCTTTTCTGTACTGAACCACCATTGTTCTGCTCAGATTGTGATTTCCAGTTCCCTTTAGAGTGATTTCCTCCTCTTCCTCTTGAGTTCTTGAATCTGCCTCTACCTCTTTTGGATTGATTGCTTTCAGCAGAACCATTTCTTGGATTATTCTGAACCTGAAGAGCTTGTTCAGAACCTTTGTCTGCAACCCTCTCTTGAAGTCTTTGCTCATGTGCTTCAAGTGAACTTTGTAATTCATCTACTGTTAGGGACTCAAGATTCTTAGATTCCTCAATTGCAACCACAGTGTGATCAAATTTTGGAGTCAAGGTTCTTAGAATCTTCTCAATCAGCATCAAATCCGAAACTTTCTCACCGCAACCCTTCATTGAATTTACAAGAATCTGCATTCTGTTGAGATAGACACCTACACTTTCATTTTCTTCCATCTGAAGCAGCTCAAATTACCTTCTAAGAGTTTGGAGCCTGACCCTCTTAACCTTTTCATCACCAGAATATGCTTTATTCAGAATATCCCATGCTTCTTTTGCAGAAGCTGCTGCTGCGATCTTCTCAAAATGAGGATCATCAACACATTGATGCAAGATGACTAAGGCTTTGCAGTCCTTTTTCTTTAATTCCTTGGCACCCACTTTCCGAGTTTCTGAATCTCCTTCCTTGGGGACTTCTATGCCATTCTCGACCACATCCATCAAATCTTGAAATCCAAGAAGTGTCTTCATCTGAACATGTCACCTGCTGTAGTTCTTCCTAGTGTGAAGAGGAAGATTCGCGGGAAAGTGACCATTGGAATCCATAATCGAATAAGCAAGATCCCTTCTTGATTGAACCAATGCTCAATGATACCACTGTTAAGCTAAGGTTTTCTAATCTCTCAAACTTACCCGAGAAAGAAGAGTGATTGTAAGGAGATAGAGGACTTGTATTTAGGTAATGAGAAACAGAATGAAAATTAAAAATTTTATTGAGCAATCAACATCTATTTATACAAGTAATCTACAAACTAACCTTCTAAATTCAATAACTAACAAATTCTGTTATTTCAGTTACAAAATTAGAATTATTATTAACAGACATAAACTATAATGTTACAATTTACAAATGTAATGAATGTTGAGATTTTTAATAATAAAAAAAAAATTATTCATTAATTTCTTAGCTAATGCCTTTCAAACATTTGAAGATTATTTCACGGTGGAGGATATTCCAAGGAAATGCATCAGGGAAGAAATTCAAAAACTTTAAGAAAGAATAGTTAAAAGGACATTTAGTTATTAATAGCGTGCGAGTGAAGCTTGGACTCGAATGCTTCAAGAATCTCAGATATGGGGCTTTGGGAATCTCGGATTTGGGATTGGACTGTGTTGTCTCTCTACTCTGTCCACGGTAGGGAGAGTAACAGTAAATGAGGTATTTCACACGTACCTGACATCTGACATTACCAGCAGTTATAGGGGAATTTCTAGGGATTTAGGCCTTGGAATTACCCATGGGACGTGATCAGATATAAGACAATATGAAAGCTTCCACGATGTTCTCGCTAGGGTTTGTCCTTGTTTTTGGGTTAGGCCGACTTGTGCAATTGCACTGACTTCATGCAGTTGGCAGTTCCTGGATGTTATTTGGCTGACTTGCACATGCCCAAATATTAATGATATGTGACAAGTAACTACATTTTAAGTTGTAAATTTTTCTACAAGGATTTTTTTTGGTCGAATTTCTACAAAGGTTTGAATTTAAGAATTCATGCTAAATTACCCAAATTTCCCACTAGATGAACCCTAGTGGTTGGTTGTAATTTTCATTGTTGTGTGTTTTAGTATATATATTTGACCAAAGTAGGTTTAAGAAGTTATATAGCTAGTTGTGATGCATCAAATTGTTAACAATAGTTGTTATCAAGCTCTGTCTATAAATATATATATTTATTTTTACGTTGAGACATGAGTTATATTCTTATTACTCTTGAAATCTCTAAGGTTTAACATGTCTAAATGACTACTAATAATTGAGATTTTTTAGTATGAAATCTCTCAACAGTTCTATTCTTAATTTATGTTTTGTGTATTATTAGTTCTTGTTTTTTTCCTTATTGTTCTTTTCGTACTGCCTTCATTATTTCATGTTTTTTCCTTATTGTTTTAAATTAGCTAATAGATTTTCTATTGAGATACTTAAAATTCCATTATCTTGTATTTGGATGGAGGATTTTAGAATTCTCAAAATTACAATAGACAATGTTGAGTGAATTGTTAAAATGAAAGGAATTGACAATGACAATCTAAAAAGTTTGAGCATAAAAGAGAAATGTTGAAATTCTCTCTCAATATTTGTCATTTGAAATTCTCCTATTTGTCATAAAATATCCTCCTATATGTCATTTGAAATTCTTTCTTGTACTATTTTAACACATGAATTTTAGTAATTTTAAATTTCTCTATCCAAACACAAGGTTAGAGTTCTATACTTTCCCAAATTAAATTTAAGATAATTTTGTTAACCAAACTTCATGATAAACAAATCCTCAAAAATGTAAACGACAAACTATAAACTACTACACTTCAGAAAACCCTAACTATCTCATTAGTCCTTCCTCACATTGTCATCATTCTTGTTTTTTAATCTTTAATGGTGTCACTACTCGTCCTCTCCCTCTCACTATAGAGTTAGAATTATTATTAATTTTTTCTTTTGTCAAAATTATTATTAGTTTTTTTTTGGTCGATTATTAGTTTTTTTTTAAATAGAGCAAATGACAGAGTCCATTTCTGTTCTTGGGCCGGGTTCGGCTTGCCACCACTACGATTCGACCCATGACGAAGGGAATGGGAAAAAAAGTCTTGACCAAAATAAAAAAAAGAAGGGAATGAAAAAGTGAACTCTATGATTACCTCTCCAACAAGTTTGTGTGTGCATCAAAACTCAAAAAAGAGAAATTAGGTTGATCGAGTAATGGCGAGCGCCATGTTAGAGGATACGAGCTTCGAAGATGATCAACTTGCATCTATGACTACCGACGATATCGTCAGAGCTTCTCGTCTACTCGATAACGAGATTCGCATTCTCAAGGTCCCTTCTCTCTTCTTTATTTATTCATAACTCTCGCGTCGTTCTAGGGTTTGGTTTTTCAATTCATTGCATCTGGCCACTTTGATATCAACACTGTTCAATTTTATCTGTCTCGTCGATGAGAGTAAAAGTGCCAAAACCTTGGTTTTCACATTTACGATTTTGTTGAATTGTTTGTTATTTTGTGTTTGAAGGAAGAGTTGCAGAGAACGAATCTGGAATTGGAATCATACAAGGAGAAGATAAAAGAGAATCAGGAAAAGATTAAGCTTAATAAGCAGCTGCCCTACCTCGTTGGCAACATTGTTGAGGTCATTTACTTCTCCCAATTGTTCTTCTTTCTTTGTTGTTTCTGTTCCTTAGTGATCTATAATGTTAAGTAAATATGCAACTAAATTCCAGGAATAAATTCCAGAACTAAACTGCATTTGGAGAATAATTTCGAGCACTAAGTTGCTAATTTACTCTTTATAAGTTAGTCAAGTTCTCATCCCCTTGTAAGGTAGCATGACACTGTTTCAACTTTAAAGTTGTTTTTAAGTAGTGAGTTTGACTTACATTGGAAATTTTTAGACTCTTAAATTTAACAACCCCCCCCCCCCCCCGGGTTTTTCCCTTTCAGTTCCAAGACCTTTAAACATCGATACCCCTCTTGACAAAAGGGTTTGTAGGGGAATCTCTGAAGTTGATAGTTGAAAAGAAATTGGTAGTTTTGTCTTTTCCTTTTATAGTTTGTACTTTGTAGTATATTGTAGTTCATTTCGTGGCATTTGCTGCAATTAGCCTAGGGTCTCAGCCTGTATTTTTAAGTTGACCTACCAATGTGCAAAGGATAATGAATGATTGAATTACCTGGTCAGGATGATCTGCTAGATGTGGAGATTTTTCTTGTTGAATTTTTAATTTGGGTTTTCTGTCCCCTAATGTACCACCTTCTTTGAAATTCTGACATGATATTTTTGTTTTTAGATATTGGAAATGAACCCAGAAGATGAAGCTGAAGAAGATGGCGCCAACATTGATCTTGACTCCCAAAGGAAGGGAAAATGTGTTGTGCTAAAGACATCTACTCGGCAGGTGACAAAGCTGATAGTGTCATATCTTTTGGACAATGATTTGATGTTCCCATATTTCAGTTTCTGTTGTTTCTGTTTTATCAAGATTGTTTCTTATTTTTAGTAGCTTTTCTTTTGGGGTTCTCATAATACAAGCATAGTGGATTTGGAGTTAGTTGGCAAAAAAAGTCCATTATAACTTACTGCAATGATAAATTATTATTTCTTTTGACTGCAGACGATCTTTCTTCCTGTTGTTGGGCTTGTTGACCCTGACAAATTAAAACCTGGTGATCTGGTAGGCGTTAACAAAGATAGTTACTTAATCTTGGATACTCTGCCTTCTGAGTATGATTCTCGAGTTAAAGCCATGGAAGTTGATGAAAAGCCAACAGAGGACTACAATGACATTGGTGGGTTAGAGAAGCAGGTACGCTTTAATTACTGGAATTTATTGGAGCGCCTTTTTTCTTCTTATTTGTGGTTAGGTTACATAAACGGGGTCTCTGTGATTAATAACTCGGCCTTTGTCAACAGATCCAAGAATTAGTAGAAGCTATTGTTTTGCCTATGACCCATAAGGAGCGGTTCCAGAAATTAGGAGTTCGTCCACCTAAAGGAGTGCTCTTATATGGACCTCCAGGGACTGGGAAAACATTAATGGCCCGTGCTTGTGCCGCACAAACAAATGCCACTTTTCTGAAGCTGGCAGGCCCACAGCTGGTCCAGGTATGTCCTTCCTATTTTTTTGTTTCCCTTTTAACTTTCTTATTATGGCTTAATTATTTTGTTGTTGCGTATTTGTTACCCTTTTCCCCTCATATAATTGAATAGTTAGTATTTTTAGTTTTCCTGATTTTAATGAATGGGTATTTCATTACTCTCCAATCCTTTTCGGCTTACAATTTTCTTGTGATCGATGGTGATGAAACTTGTTGATCGTATCGGGATTATTTATTCTTATGTTTTCATGTGAAGGATACAAATATGCTTGTATTGCAGTATTTGATGATTCCCCATCTCTTCAACGCATCTAAATAGTAGAGTTGTTTCTTCTATTACATTCGTATAACTTGTTTAGATATTTGGACTCATGTCTATGTACTGGGTTTGGAATGGAGAAGTGATCTAACCTGGAATTATACAGATGTTCATTGGAGATGGAGCAAAACTTGTCCGTGATGCCTTTCAGCTGGCAAAAGAGAAGTCCCCGTGCATTATATTTATAGATGAAATTGATGCAATTGGAACAAAGCGTTTTGATAGGTATGAGCAGGCAGGGTTTTAGATCTACATTTGCATTTGCCCTTCTTTTTCTTTTTTGGGAGTTTGGTGGTTCTTGTTTCAGTTATAGCAGTCCAGCAACCTTATGATACATTGGGTGGCTGATTGCAGTGAAGTAAGTGGAGACAGGGAGGTACAGCGAACAATGTTAGAGTTGCTCAATCAGCTTGATGGTTTTAGTAGTGATGAGCGGATCAAGGTTTGTCCTTTTCTTCTAATTCATGTTATTGTGATGAACAATAAGCTTCAAAGATTTTGCTGTCTTTGGGTTAAGCATGTTAGAATATATCTTCATTTATCCTTGGGGTTAATTTAGGTGAATTCTATGGTGACCTACCTTAATAGGTGCCTCACCGTGTGCCCCTTAATTTAGGGGCATATTAGCAAAAAAATATTTTTAAAATTTGTAATATGGTTCTCAAAATATTTTAGAATTTGCAATACAGTCCTCCAGGAGGACCATATTGCAAATTCTAAAAATATTTTTTTGCTAATATGCCCCTAAATCAAGGGGTACACGGTGAGGCACCTTAATACCTATTAAGGTACCTCACCGTAGAATTCCCCCGTTAATTTACATTACTTATTTATACTTGGACGTGTAACAACTCTGATAGTGATTATTTAGAGCTCAGATGTTGTCACTAAATGTATTAGATTTTTGTCCGGTTAGGATTTTGGTATTGAAATGCCATCTTCACTTATTCTTGTAAATTGCAGGTGATTGCAGCAACAAACCGTGCAGATATTCTTGATCCTGCTCTTATGCGTTCTGGTCGATTGGATCGAAAAATTGAGTTCCCACACCCAAGTGAAGAAGCAAGAGCCCGAATTCTGCAGGTTTGGTATCTTCGAACTTTATCTACTGATATCTTTTCTGATAGAACATTTACTTACTGCTTTCACGTTAATATTGTAGATCCATTCTCGGAAAATGAACGTCCACCCGGATGTCAACTTTGAAGAATTAGCTCGATCCACAGATGATTTCAACGGAGCGCAACTAAAAGCTGTCTGTGTTGAAGCTGGCATGTTGGCCCTTCGCCGTGATGGAACTGAGGTTTGTTTCTTCTAGATATGCAACAACTAAATAATTAAAAAATCATGACTATTCTTTTTTTTTTTTCTGTTAACATGCTTTATTTTATTCCAGAAATGTTGCCAATTATTTTTTTGATATTAGAATTTGTAATAAGAATTTGTCTGCTTATGTGCAAATAATTATTAAATCTGTTTTTTGTCCAATCGCAGGTGAACCATGAGGACTTTAATGAAGGCATCATTCAAGTCCAAGCAAAGAAGAAAGCAAGCTTGAACTATTATGCATAAAGCAATCTTGAATTATTATTCATTAGCACTACAAGCAATGAAAAACCAATATTCATGTTCGACATTTCTTTGCTAGTGTCAGTTTTACTCGAATCATATGTTACCTATGCCTTGCCAACGTTATCATCTCTTAATACAATATTCCGATCGTAAATTTCTAATTGCTTGCATATGTTTAATCTGCTTTGTATTTTTAATTTCGTGTCCAGTTTCCAATTCTATTCAGTAGTGTAGAATCAATTACATAGAATTAATTTTAAACTATTTTTGTCCCATATGTTTTATAAAGTGTGTATTAATTATTTTCAATCATTGATTCTAGAATCAATTTTACTTAATTGTAAATTAAACGTATATTTTGTTAATTGTAAATCAAACGTATATTTACGTATATTTTGTTAATCGTAAATCAAACGTATATTTTGTTGTATTGGTTTAGGGTTTAGGAATGTCATGAAATAGGAATGAAGAAACTAAAAGCAAAATTTGAATCTAACCAGTGATTGCATGACAAAGGAATGTTTAGGAATGTCACAGAATTAATTTTAAACCATTTTTATTCAATATGTTTTATAAAGTGTGTATCAATTATTTTTAATCATTGATTATAGAATTAATTTTACTTAATTGTAAATTAAAGGTATATTTTGTTGTATTGGTTTAGAGTTTAGGAATGTCATAAAATAGGAATGAAGAAACTAAAAACAAAATTTGAATCTAACCAGCGATTGCATGACATCAAGCAGCTGAAGATTATTAGTAAGTTAATTTTTAAAAATAGGACAGTGTTATTAAATAAAAGAAGTAGGATAATGCTATTAAATAAATTTGTATAGATTTAGTAATAAATTAAATAAGGTCATGTTTTGTTAAATTTAAATTTACGGTGAGGGGATGGTTCCCCAGTCCAAGGTAGGAAAACCTCCAAAAATTAAATAAGGTCTGAAAGCGTATCATCTATGATTGAACAAAACCTCCAACTATCATCTAAAGATAGTTGTTTAAGTTCTATGTGCTAGCAAAAAAAAAAAAAGAAAGAAAAAAAAAGTTCTGTTTTAGGTTTATGGTAAATTTCACATTTTATTATTAAAAAAATTAAATTAATAAAATATATTATTAAATTTTTTAATATTATATTTTAGTATTTATAGTAAAGGTTTAGATTTATCCTGAAATTCCCCATGTTTACAAAACAATTAAGTAACTCATGAGTAATTTAAAATGAGGTTTTTTTTTTTCGTGCGCGCGCAATGATGGTAATAATTTTTTTTTATTATAATGATGGTAATAAAATTTAAATCCATGACTTTACCTCATACAAAATATTCATCCCCTCATCATCAGTCTAATGGCTCATATTCATATCATTAAATATATATAATAAATCATGTTTAATATTTTCTTTGTTTGTTCCACTTTTTCAAAATTAAAATTATACAATTTATTGTCAATTATATGACTTTTACAGATAGGATAATCTTCTTTGAATTCAATGTGTAATAAAATATCATCTACTATATTTATTTACCATACCTGATCATTGTTATATAAAATATCAATAAATAAATAATATTATTAAAAATCAATTTTTCTTCCATAATTCTTAAAAACTTCTAATTAGAGATATTGAATTGTTTTACTATTTATATATACACACGTACTAAATAATAATTCAAACACATAATTATTCTAGAAAAGAAAAACTTATACATTGTATGGGCTACTTATTAGTTATATTAATATTTTCTTTATGAATAATGAATGAGATATTTGTTAATAACTAATTTATAGTATTCTTTTTATGTAAGGAAGGTAATGATATTTGAACCCATCATCTCATGTTAAATTATTCAAATCCCACAACTAGGTTGAGTCTAATGGGTTATTTGTAGTATTTTTTTTGCTATAAATACCTTTTGTGTTTGAAGTTAACTCCCGTGCTTAGATTTAATGAAAATAAATAATAAATTAAAATTAACTTATTAAACATAATTAAATAAATTGATTGTAATTTTGATATTAATATTTATTCACAATTTCTTCACGTTTTTTTTGTTTGGATAAAATATGTTTAGTCTTGGTAAAATTCCCACTTTTTATTTTTCATCCCTAAAATAAATTATTTTTTAGGCTTTTATCCCGGTAAAATATTAAACCTTTAAAAATAGTCACTGACATCATATTCAACGGTTAAGTGATGATGTGACTACTAAAATTGTTGAGTCAATAGTCCTATGTGGCAATACCTTATTTGCATATGGAAATATCATTTTCTAATTAGGAATTCATCCATGTTTATTCATAAATTTCTCAATTTTGCCTAGTCCTCCATAGTCACTTAAGACGAAAATTGAGACAAAGAGGAAGATGGATGAAAAAAAAAAAAAAGACACTGGAGAGTTGATTTTATTATGATGAAAACAAAAAAAATAGATAAACAAAAAAAATGAGTATTTTATAGAGACTAATTTTTTTTTACCTTTTTTAATAAATATTTGTATTTAATTCATTAGAATATAAAAAAAATATCATACTGTTTTCTTATTTATTATAGAATATCTTAGATTATCTCTTAGTTAATTTCTTATCTTAGAGTATATTAAAATATCTATTAAGATTAGTTTGTTTAGCTTAATGTCATATTCATTAAATGATGTGACAGCACATAATTGAATGTTTGTGTAAAAAAATTTATACTGACGGTGTATATCAATTAAATCCTAGTTTTATTATCCTATAATATTACCTAGAACTAATTTCCATATTTGTTAATAATTATCATAATCATATGTTGTTTCCTAATTTAAATAGAATTAAGAGTTTATTGATTAGATATTAAAATAGGAGTTTATTGATTAATTTAAATAACAATCAGTATTAAATCTTTTGTATCATGTATCAATTATCAATCAATATATCTGAATTATTATTTCTCAGTTTGGTAGATTGCTTTCAAGGCCCCTACAAATATCCCTTAAAATAATCATGTAATAAATTTAAAATATAAATATAAAAAAGGATAGAAAAATCCCTAACTAAACGCGTAGTCAGACATGTAGAAAATAAATGACGGGTCAACCAACATTAAATCCAGTAGAAAAAAAAAAAGTAGAAATAGATCCAAGCCGTAGACGTAGGATAGATTGGGAGGACAGTGTATACGAGTCCAACTATAATAATATCTAACGGTCCGCATTAAAGATAAAGAAAAAATAAAAGGTAAGAAAGAAAGAGAGAGAAAGAGATTTTGGTGACATCCCAAACCAATCCCAAATCCGTAACTCTAAACCATCTTGGTCCTCTCTCTTTATCTCTCTCTCTCTATCTGCTGAAGAAAAGAAAAGAAACAGTTTAGAATTTAGATCTCGTCTCGTCTTGTCTCGTCTTACATACACAAAATACATACACAGACGCTTCCGCTTTTTTCGTCGCCGTAGCATTCTCTTCTCTTTCCTAATCCTAACTGAGACCAACACACACAACACAACACAACACAAAGCCTCGTCGCAGTGATGTGATGTGATTCCATTCTAGGGTTTTGAATTGCAATGGGTCTCGGAAACGATGACGATGATGGAGAAACAAACAAATCCTTCGGTTCCGTGCCTTGTTCAATTTGCCTCGAGGTTGTTACCGATACCGGGGATCGATCCTGGGCCAAGCTTCAATGCGGCCATCAATTTCATCTCGGTATGTATTAGATTTTTCCACTCTCTTATGTTTCAATTCAATGCGGCATTATAACTGTTATTTGACTCGCCTTTGAGTTCCAAGCCTAATTTTCCACGTATTGTGAATTGATTTGGACTTTGATCAATTAAGATCTGGATTTTAATTTTTTTACCTCGGACATGCCAGAGGATTGAGGAACGTTTCTTTTATGATGATATGCTGACGATTATTGTGCTCTTTGCTGGAGTGGTATTTTCAATAAGATGTTTTAGAACGGCTCGATGGTGCTAGTTTGAGCCATCTGTGGTAAATTCAATATCTGGAAACAGGTTTCTTTGTTGATGGAGAGGGCTGGGTCAGAGGAGCCGGAGTGTGATATATTAGAGGGAGAGAGAATTTTGCGTTTCATTATTATTTGTTATTTTATTATCATTTTGTAACGGGCAAAGGGAGCACTAAGTTAGATCTTTCCTCTTAGTATCATCATCTGGATCAATATTGTTTTCCTGAAATCGAAAAATAGCAGCAATAGTGATTTTACAAATTTCTTCATACAAGGGATTTCTTCTGTGCTACAGATGATAGTCCCTCCAATTTCATGATTCTTGTGAAACTGACAGAAGCTAACTCTTTTGGGAGACAGATTTAATGGCACTTGACTTGGTTGAAGACTTATCCAAAATTACACTAATTAAATTAAATGTCAGGAATATATCTATTATCCTTTCCTTTTTTTAATATTAAAGGTTATCATAAAAAAAACTGCTAGTTCTCAACCAATAAAAAAAATGGTAGACTGGTTGGGATGAACTGGGCAATTTTTTAGGTACATCCAAGTGTCTTCCTTATACTTGAACCTATGGCTATGGTCTTTTTACACAAACCACCCCCTTCCCCCAACAAGCAACAACTTATTACACGTAGTGGTGACGTGACTTGTGGAAAAGTGAAAATGGAAAATTGCTGGCTTAAACTAGTACTTTAATTTACAATACCTGTATTATAAATACAATTTTGAAGACAACATTGCTAGGTTACATGTTTTAGTGGAATTAGTTTCTTAACAATCTGATAGCTGCATCCTTATGGCATTACATCATATTGTTATGCTTCTCATTACCTTCTTTGTATCATTCAGATTGCATTGGATCAGCCTTCAATGTAAAAGGGGCGATGCAATGCCCCAACTGTCGAAAGATTGAGAAAGGTCAGTGGCTCTATGCTAATGGCAGCCGATCATATCCAGAATTCAGCAATGATGATTGGACACATGATGAGGATCTATATGATCTTGGCTACTCTGAAATGGTAATAGAAAAAGCATTCATCCTTATAATTCTTACTGCCATTTTTGTTTGCTTTTTATTACATTACACTATAAGCATGTATTTGCAATGCATGGTTGTATGTGAGAAACAGCCTTACATAAATACTGTCTCGTTATTTTGTTTTGTTGTTTGCCATTTTGGAATGTGTAAAGTTATTTGCTGCAAAATGCCAAAATTTTATTGTTGCAGAAGTGGAAAAAGCTTATACTCCTCTAATTGAAAACATTTTCCCCCTCGGTTATCGTTCCTTCTGCATTTGTAAAATGATTGCTTCCCTAACATATTCATCAGTCTCATAAGATTTATAAAAAAGATTTGTTTAGATAAGAAAAAACACATTGTTGAAAAGGAAGGAGAGAAGGCAAGTTTACCAGAAGATATCAAATTCTCCTAAGTAGAAAAAAGTAAGAAAACAGAGGGCCAAAGTATATTAAACATGCAACAAAGATTTATAATCATATAAATAATAAAGAACTAGATGCACAACCATGAGAAGAGCACTAAAGATGTCAGAAGCACAACCTTGTCCCTCTTTCATTTTCCTTCTTCATTCCTATACCTCTGGCAGTCTTTAAATCTTTGAATTGTACAACTAATCCCTATTGGTGCAGATTTTTTCTCTATTTCCATTTATAGTCCATAATTCTAGCCGAAATATTTTCTTTTTTGATGTATAAGTAATTAGAACTTGGAATTTCAAGTTTGGCATTACCCTGCTTTAATTGGAATTATCTTGTTCTTTTTCATTTGTATGTGAATAGATATATTCTGCTTACCATTTTGACTAAACATCGATTTCTAAATGCTTTCTGCAGTCCTTTGGAGTTCACTGGTGCCCTTTTGGTAACTTGACCAGACTTCCTTCATCTTTCGAGTAAGCTTATAGTTAACATACCAGAATATGCATGCAAACTAATCTCTGTTCAAATTCCTATTGTGATATTCTTTTTGTTCTTTGACGTGTTTGATCCTTGAGAAAACATGCATAGGGATTTTTGTGAAGGCCAGTTCTACGTTATAGTTGTTGCTTATAGATATAGTGCTACTGATACCGCTTGTGACTTTTAACACATTTAACTTTTATCAACCAAATTTGGCTTTAGGTCAACCACATATTTTAAAGGTTAATTTTGGTTGTTTAACCTGGAACCAGATTAGGTTAATAAAGTGTAATGTGGTTAAAGCTAATGATGGTATTAATACCTTCTGAAATATGGAATTCAAATTATATTTTAGAATAAGATTTTTGAGAAATAAGAAAAGAAAGTGGAAAGGACTAATGGATATATATCTTGAGAAAAGTATTAAGAATTTGAAGGCATTAACATCAATAGAATTTGAAAAGTTAGTTTCTAGGTTGCTCCTTAAAACCTTTGTTTTCAATAAGACTTTTATTTCCAAATGATTCAGGATAGAATTTCGCTTCCTCTGCTTTATAAACCATATCAAACTTGGGAATCATAGACATTATATACCAGTCTAGTTTCTAGTTTCGTTAGAAACTACCAAAATTTCTCGTGAAGTCAATATGGAGGGGTTATGTCTACTTGTTATTAAATTTAATCTTGTTGTCACAGATTTTTACATCATGTGCTTCTTATATGTTACAGATAATTATTTTTGGGAAGATTTCAAATATGAATTCGTGATAAAAATATTTCAACTTTATGAATAGTTAACCACAATATCTTGGCTGGTTGTTTCGGTGCTCATTTTTTTAAGATTTCAACAAGGAAGATTGCAAAAAGTATATGTTCTTTTGGTCATGTTCCTTTGCATGAACCTTTGTTGTATGACTTCATTTATACTTTTTTTAATGAAATATTCTAGAGTTAGATTGTTTATGTTTGTTTAATTAAGTCATTAGACATGTTGAAGGGAGTCGCTGCTGTGTGTTATGCACACACTATGAAGCTTTACACTTGATGTTCATCTGCACTAGTTAAAGTAGTATCAGTACTTCAGTAGTGAACAACCCAGGGGAGACCACATGGTTGAATGGTAACTAAAATATGGTTTGACTTGTCAATGATCTTCTTGCTAATTTATCACCTGGACAAGTCTTTAAGTTTTGGCTGTGATGTTGATATTGGAATTTGGAAGTTCTATTCTCCACTAGGTCATATTCTCCTATCAGCTCTCACACTATAGCTTGATATGCCCCTATATGTATATGGCATGACCTTAAGAATGGTTGATAGATTAGTAGGGGACATTACACATCAGCCTACAGACATGGTATGAGGTGAATTGATAATGTAATCACTTCTACTTAGATCCTGTGTGGGCAGGGAGAAAATTTCCACTTTGGGGGTGGGAGATTTGAAAATTGTCACTTGGGGGAGGGGAGATTACATAGAAATTTGCAGCCCCTTTTCAAACTAAACCTAATTGTTGTTATTTGTTAATTACTTACTAGCATTTGGAACTTGAAATTGTTAGTCTAAAGATTGAAGGCTGTGTATTTGATTCATGCACTTGTCCATGTGCAGTGCAAATGCTATTCTTTGGTGGGAGTGGAATGTTTAGATTGGTAATTGGTAAATTACCCTTTACAATCATTGTAAGATGGGATAGCTTTTAGTGCCCCTCTTTTGTGTTTTGCACACTTGTCTTTTGAGGTATATCTTTGCTACTATATAGCCAGATAATGAAGAGGTCTTTTGCATTAATTGTGATGGTGGTATTGTTGGTTGTTGGCAACATCCTGCCTTTGCAAGGCTAGGTGGGTCATAGTTACATTGAGTTGTAGGTTTGTGGCAGGTGCTAGGAGGAGGATTGTTGGTTGCAGGCCAGCATCTTGCCTGGGCAAGACCTATTTTCAGTATTTTGGGCTGGAATCAACTCGAATTGTAGGTTTGATTCTTGGAATGGCATTAATTGCTGGTGAGTGTTAGGAGTGGGATTGTTTGTTGTAGGCTAATATCTTGCCTTGGCAAGGTCATGTGGGTCTAACTGAATGCAGGTTTGATTATTGAAAAGACATGAACTATTGGAGACAAGTGCTGGGAGGGGGTTGTTGGTTGCAGGCCAGCATCTTGCCTTGACTAGGCTCAGTTAGAGTTGGAAACATGGTGATTGTTGGTGGACTGAAGTAGTAAAAGTTAACCTGTGACTAACAGTTATAGTTTTTGGCTTAGTAGCAAGCACTTGATCCAACAAAGCGGTATTAGAGCTAAGGTTTTGAGTTTGATGCCTGGAAAGGGGTTTTCTAGTTTTAGGCCAATATCCTGCCTTAGGCATGAACTTGAACTTCTCAAGGCAGGTGCTTGGAGAAGAATGTTGGTCTCTTTGCTGTGGGTCTGTGTATTGCCTTGGCAAGGCTATATAGGTAGGGACAGAGTTAGGTTGAACCATGACGCTAGCTGATGAACTTGTGTAGAAAAAAGCTACACCTTGAGTAACAACTTTAGCTCATGGCCTAGTTTTAAGTGCTTAATTCAACTATTTTTTTCCCCTTCTTGGTGCAATGTATGAGGAGGATAACCACTAGGCTTAAAATACAGGCAGTTGATTTTGTTGGTGGTATTCTAGAGGTGATGTGGTGATACAACCAAACCACTTTTTTTTTTTAGACACACCACGAATTTATAGATTGATGAGTGACTCTTCAATTACTCAAAAGTTACAATTAGCTAAAGAGTCACAACTATCCACTAAGCATTAACAAATGACAGCACATCACTTACTAACATTAAACATCAATAAATGACAGCACATGAACATATTTGGCTGTGGGTTTGAGTTGAGGCTTTTTGGTTTGAACTTTGAAGATCTCTTGTACGTAGGAAAGAATATTTAAAATCCTCCTTGTTTGTATTAGTATGTTTACTATTATTGAGGATTGGGGGAAAAGAATTTTGGTATAATGGTGCTTGGAAGTGTTATACTTGCTTTGGTAATACATGCACCCCCCAGAAAAAGAAAATAAATAAATATAACACTTTTAAATGAAATGGGAACTCATATTGTGCCTTTTTTTTTCCAGGGAAGGGGAATTTTCATCAACTGCATGTAAGATACTTTTTCCTGCATATCAACCTCCTTTTCATCAACTTGCATTTGACTGAATATGTTATCCCAACTGGAACTTTGAAATGCAGATCATGATATACTGGGACCACATGCTATCTTGGCCGAACATGCGCCTGTATCATCTGGTAGTCATCCTTGTCCATATATTGCTTATTTTGGACCACTACATCCCTCCACCTCCAACTCTGGTGGAACTGTTTCAGAAGCTTCTAACTTCAACCACTGGAATGGTCCACCTGTACCTAGTGACATGCCAACTTCCTATGCTTTTCCTGCAGTTGATCTTCATTATCACAGCTGGGAACACAATTCCTCTCATTTCTCTTCCGCAAGCAGTCATGTAGGTGCTGCTGATCAGCCCTCAGTATCACCTGGTAGTCAAAGGCCAGCCAGAGGTGGTTCAGAGGTCCCTAGGTCCGGAACTTTTATGCATCCCTTCCTTGTTGGTCACAGGTACCTCTTTAGAGTTCACGTAGATCACTGGGATGCTTTTGTGTTTGTAGAAGTTAGTATATTGCTCAAGACTCATATAACTTGACGCGAGACAAATCATACTACACCCTCATAGTGTCTTACAGTGTCAAATACATAATGAAATTAGGTTAAATTCAACTTATAGGTTAAAAGTTGATGGAGCTGGGCATCTTTTGCTGGCTTGTGGAAATTTGCTAAGGTCATGAGGATGACACATGATGCTTTGTTATTTTGCAGTTCTGCTGCTAGAGCTGGGACCTCTGTTGCATCTTCAATGATCCCTCCTTATCCAGGCAGCAATGCTCGGGCACGAGATAGAGTCCAGGCTCTTCAAGCATACTATCAACCTCAGCAGCCTCCTAATTCCAGCACAATACGGACACCTTTTGCTTCTAGCAGTCGAAGATCCAGCAGTCACAGTCACGGTGGGTCAGCTCAATTACCACCAGGGACCTCACCACCAGACCAAAATGCTGCCTTCGTTTATGTCCCATCAGGTTTGTCAGGACACAATTTTCAAGAAGAAACCCATCTACCAAGTCGCTTCCATGCTTGGGAAAGAGACCACTCGCCTTCACTGTCATTAAACCAAGTAGGAAGAGAATCAAGTTGGAGAGCATACCATCAGACTGCCAGCGGATCAGATCCAGGTATCAGATCCACCACCTTTCGATTAAGGCACGAATCAGAAAGAATGCCTTCACAAAATCGGTGATAAACTGATTTTATGTCAAACTACTGTTATTATGGAAAATCAAAATTTATGTATGCTTGAAAAATGTTGCATAATGCTTTGGCCTGGCCGGCGTGTTATGGCAGACTATATATATACTTCGTCTGGCCTTGGAATCGTTCATTCTGGCAGCCATGTGGCATTGTGATGGACATTGACTTCCTCTGGTTTAATTGCCTTGGAGAGCTTAAAATAAGATGGGTAATCAATCTGGTTGGGAAAATCAGGTTTTTGAACAATACTGAGGCATTGTCATCTTAAGTGGATGATGAGAGCATTTGCGGTTGGATTTGTAATGGTAAATCTATATTCGATATGGCTCTCATGCAAATGCTTTGTTTTTAGAATATACTTAATCTTACAACTACTCCGCGGAAGACGGAAGTGGTTATTATATCATTATAAAATATAACATAACCAATAGATGATGTAGCGATTATTCTTTGGATAAAATGATTATTAATTAAAATATTATTTTATTCAATTAAAAGCGCTAATATTTGTAAAAGTGAATCGGTTAAGAAACATACAGTGTACCAGTGCGGTATAGTACGTCTTGTAACTAATTACCTACTAGTAGTTGTGTTAATGATTAGGAGGTCATAACTCATAAGTTATGAAATTAGGCTATTGTAAATACAAGGTGAAATTTTCTGTCGATCCATAAATAGATCCAACCCTTCCTTGAATTTTATCATTACAAAAACTTAATAACAATATTGTTCTTTATGAAATATCCAATGCAAATTTTGTGTGTTTATTATTACCCTGATCAAAATTTGTTAATTTGAAATATTTGTTATATTCAATTTGATTGAACCCTAACAGCATTATTTGATATCTTTATCATATTGATAATTTCGTATGATATCTTTTTTTTGGGTGGTAGGTTGTGTTTTTTATTAAAAAAAAAAAAGAAATGTCTTACTCTAAAAAGCCTTTTTCAATCGGTATATGTTCCTTAATTTTCCAATCCCCATTTTACAATCATGATCAGAAAAAAATTAAAAATTTGATACATCTTATATTAATATTAAAACCTAGAAAGAGAATATTATTAGTATAATTTGGATTAATATTGTGTTGTTGTAGACTAAGTATATAAACTTGGTTACAAGATGTACTATAATTTTTTTTAGGGGCTTGGTTAATAATTTACTCTTAAACAAACTAATTGACGACAAATAAATTTTTGGTCAATAGTTGTAACAAAATAACATTAAGGTTATCCACTTTTTTTCGGGTAACTTATGAGTGTAAGAGAGCATCAGAAAGTGTAATGAGCTTAATAAACTACAAAGAACAATTAAGAGTGCAAGGTCTAAATCAAGTCTTTCCTCGTCATAACGAAGGGGGTAAAGAACAAGGTAAAGTTCGAGAAATATAAATACAAATACAATTTCGTGGCAATAACAATATTTCAAATGCATATACAACCAAGAGGCTTAGGCCCTCTAATTGCATCGCCTGAAATGGAGACAACTCTATTTGTCACTTCATTTTGCTTCTGGTTTGAAATTTGCACTACATTCCAATTAACCTTGTAAAATTCAGGCAACTCCTATTATAATAAAATGAAAAGTTCTATTTTTGAAGCACTCGTCAAATTGGCAATGAAGTGACATGCAATGCAACGATCTCCACTTGTACTCGTTGTTAAGATGCATATTAGTGCAAGTGGACTACAAAGTGTGTGTTAGAATTTACAAGTGCAGGAGTGACAATTGAGAAAAAGGGTGAATGGATAGCCAACCTTAATTGGTTCTTACCTGGGGCTAGGCTAGGATCATCAATTGTCTTACTCTCACCGAAATTCAAATGAACTCATTCGATTATGTAGAGCTTACAATGACAAAGAAGATGGTAGGAAAATCATGTTGGAAAAGGAGAGTGCATGCAACATCAGATTAGATAAACTAGCTTCAAGTCTGAGAGTGATGTCTCACATGCTCTGCTTCTCCAACAAGACCCACCTACCAATCATAAACAGAGTGAACCCCTTGCATTTGAGTTGATAAAGCTCAGCTTCATATCATGCATATTTATATTCCAATTTTGAATAATGTTAGAATTTAAGTAACGAAAGTTGCACAATAGAAAAAAAAATGAGAGATTGAGTCTTGAAGTGGGCATTCTTTAAAGACCCATTTAAGTTAAAGAAGTAAGCAATCATTAACTTTTCACAATATACATTCTGTATTGTATGGAATAGAATGAGGAACGACCCTTCCGACTGAAACGTACTTTGATTGTGAGTTTTTCACCTGTTGCGTGAAATACGTAGACTAATATAATATGTTTCTGGACAGAGTGACAAAGCACATTCTTGATGAAAAAGTAGATATAAGAGATTAGAATCCATAAGTTATGCATGGTATTCTCTATATTTGACCAATAAATCTTATTCTTACATATGCTAACTGGGTTAATCACCATATGATTGAATATTCACCCATCATAGTACTATTGGATTAGCTCAAAACTTTGTGCTTTCTATCAAAAAGAAGTGTAGTCTTAAATCATAATGAAAAAATTATTGTTCATTAGCTAATATGTTTTATTGCACAATTTTTTAATGCTATATAACGACTCTAATTGATTTTATATGGCATAGGTCATGCAATGTTAATTAAACAAACATCTTGTTCATCAGTCTTGGTAAAGCACTTCCTATGTCTTCTTGAGTCATAACTCATAAATCAAAGGATGGACTCTAACTCTCCAATATTAATTTATTAAAGTGTCATCCTAACATTACTTTCATTTTCAATTAATTAATTAATTAATGAAAAAATTATATAAATATAGTTTATCAAAGAGAAAAAAGTATATTTAAAATTAAGCAAAAAAGTTTAATATAAGTAAGAGTGTTAATTATTAACTTAAAAATTATTCTCATTTAATATTCCCTCCATTCTAAAGTTTTTTAACAATTTTGATAATGACAAGAATATAAAAAATGAAAAACTCATCAATAAAACTATTTTATATATGTTCTTTTATATTCTTAATATAATACATATTTCCCTTTTTAATGGAAAATTTCCACTGTTTTTTTTCTTATCGTCAATCCAATGTTATGACCAACCTTTAAGGTCAATCGCATTAATTACATAAAAAATGATGTTATCTTAAATAAAATACTCTTTTCAATACCCATCTATTTCATTTATTTTTCCCTAATGTCCCATAAAATAGAAAGATAATAAGTAATAAGAAAATATAATAAGTGAAAGATAATGTTGTATTACTTGTATTTAATTTAGAGTTTTGAAATAATTATTCACATGATTATTAAATAAGAGTACAATTAAAAATAAAAATTGACCAAATCTGGAATTTCAAAATGCCAAAAGTTTTACAATAGAGGAAGTACTCACTTTTTCAAAACTAACCTTAATTAATATTTTAATAACACTAGTTGATATAAATTTTTATTTAATGTAATTAAAGAATGAAAAGTGAAATTTTTTCCAAAAACGAAAGCATTTTTAGTGTACAAAGAAGATAATGTGATTTAAATCTAAAATCTAGTGCAAATTATCCATACTTCACCACTAGACCAATCTTAGTGGCTAAGAAAAGCATTTAAAAAGCACAAAAGTGTAAAAAGTGTTTTTCTAGTTTTTTTTTTCTTTTTTCAACCAAACCATGATCACACTCACACCTACCCCGCTAAAATCACCACCACGCTTGACACTAGTACATATTATTTGTCTCGTTATAGTTTGTATTTTTTTTTAAATGTAATAGAAGTTAGCTATCACGAAGACATCAACTTAAGCACTTAACTAATAAACTTATTCCTCATTTGTAATTTAGTTCCTATATTTAGTTGTGTATTAATTAATTCTCAAATTTATAAAAATCATACTTATTCCTCATTTGTAATTTAGTTCCTGTATTTAGTTGTGTATTAATTAATTCTCAAATTTATAAAAATCATATTAGATTTAAGTATTATATATTTCTTTTGTTCACAGTAAGGGTTAATTTAAAATAAATTTTATAAGTTCATATATTAATCCATATATATTTGTACACGCGCGCACATATAAAGAGAGAAAACTATAATAAAGAATTATTTTAGGGACTTGGTTAATATTTATTTTTAAACAAATTAATGACAAATGACTTTTTGGTAAATAATTGACATAAAATAATATTAATGTTATCCACTCTTTTCCGGTAACTCGTGAGCGTAAGTGTGCATCACAAAGTGCAATGATCTTAATAAACTACAAAGAATAGTAAAGAGTGCAAGGTCTAAATCAAGTCTTTCCTCGTTGTAACAAAAGGAGCAGAGAATAAAGTATGGTTTGAGAAATGCAAATACAAATGCTATTTTGTGGCAATAATAATATTTCAAATGCATATCACATCAGTTTGTGTCTTCTTAAGCTACAATCAAGAGGCTTAGGCCCTCTAATTGCACCGCCCGAAAATGGAGGCAACTCTATATGTCACTTTATTTTTCTTCTAATCCGAAATTTAGACTATATTCCACTTAATCCTGTAAAATTTAGGCAAGTCCCATAATAATAAAATGAAAAGCTCTATTTTTGAAGCACTCATCAAATTGACAATGAAGTGAATAACGTACATGCAATGCAACAATCTCTACCTGTACTCGTCGCTGAGATGCATATTAGAGCAAGTGAAATATAAAGTGTGTGTGTGTGTGTGTGTGTGTGTGTGTGTGTGTGTGTGTGTGTGTGTGTGTGTGTGTGTGTGTGTGTGTGTGTGTGTGTGTGTGTGTGTGTGTGTGTTAGAATTTACAGGTGCAAGGGTGATAATTGAAAAAAAAGGGGTGAAGGGATAGCCAACCTTAATTGGTTCTTACCCAGGGCTAGGCCAGGATCATCAATCGTCTTACTCTCACCGAAATTCGAATGAACTCATTCGATTATGCAGAGCTTACAATGACCAAGAAGATGGAAGGAAAATCATGTTGGAAAAGGAGAGCACATGCAACATCAGACCAGATAAACTAGCTTCGAGTCTGAGAGTGATGTCTCACATGCCCTGCATCTCCAACAAGACCCACCTACCAATCATAACCAGAGTGAACCCCTTTCGTTTGAGTTGATAGACTCATACTCATATCATGCATATTTATATACCAATTTTGAAGAGAGTGTCATAATTTAAATAACGGATAAGAATATAACTTATATATCATGCATATTAACTTATAAAAATTATTCTCATTTAATATTCCTTTTCATCCCAAAGATTTTAACAATTTTAGTAATGATAAAGAATATAAAAAATGACAAATTATCGTTAAAAAGAAAATTATTTATTGTTCTTTAATATTCGTAATATGATAAATACTTTTCTTTTTAATGAAAATTTTCTATTTTTATATTCTTATCCTCATTCCATTGTTATAGAAAATAAATACTTAACATTTAAGGTTAATTAATTTAAATAAAAAAACTATTTAATGTTATCTTGAATAAAGTACTTTCATTTAATACCCACAAATTAAATACGAGTAAAGAGTGCAAGGTCTAAATCAAGTATTTCCTCATTGTAACAAAAGGAGCAGAGAATAAGGTATGGTTGGAGAAATGCAAATACAAATGCTATTTTGTGGCAATAACAGTATTTCAAATGCATACCACATCAGCTTGTGTCTTCTGAAGTTACAATCAAGAGGCTTAGGCCCTCTAATTGAAATAACCGATCCAAAAAATCGCAAATCGAAAAAACCGCAAACCGAAAAAAACATTTTTTTATTGGATTGGATTTCGGATCTACCTGTGAGAACCACTCCAATCCAAACTGATCCAAAGTTTTCTAAACATTTTGATATATTATCATTATTGATATTATTTTTCTATGATGATGTAAATTAATTATTATTATGCAACTATATTTAACGAATAACATTCAATCATGGGATTGGAAGTCATCGAGTAATTTGTATGTTATAGGATATGATAAGATAATTTCATGTTTTTATTATATTGAGTTTACCATAAGTGAATACTGTTACATGGACAATGGAATTGGGATCTACTTTCATATCTAATTAACTATTTAAAGCTACAACTTATTTGTTCAAGAAACATTAACAATTTGGTAAAGCATAACTTTTCGGCTTTAAATTTGTAAATGATTAACGATTTCAAAAACTAGTAATGATGCCATAATTTTGCTTTTACAACTTCAATTTTAAATTTATTTGAGAAACTGAAATCCAATCCAATCCATACCCATTAAAATTGAATCGGATTGGATTTGGAAAAAAATCAAAACTGATTGGGTGATTAAATGAGAAAACTGAAATTATTGGATTGGATGATTTTTCCCTCAAAACCAATCCAACCAATCCGCAAACACCCCTACGTTTGAGGGATTAGTACTACTGGGTTAGCTCAATATTGTGTTTTCTTCCAAAAATATGTGTAATGTGAAGGTTTAGAATGACCAAAACAAAATTATTCCTCACAAGCTAACATGTTCTATTGCCCGAATTTTTTTATGCTACGTAACGATAGGTACTTGATTTTACATGGCATGGTCATGCCATACTGATTAAACAAACATCTTGTTAGTAAGTCTAGGTCAAGCACTTCCTATATTTGTGTGAGTCATATTTCATAAATCATGGTGGGCTCCAACTTTCCAACATTAACTTATAAAAATTAATTAATTAATGAGAGATTATATAACTATAATTAATAAAAAAAAGTATATTGAGAAATTAAGCAATAAATTTAATATAAAATATAATGCTAATTATTAACTTATAAAAATTATTCTCATTTGATATTCCTTTTCATCCCAAAGTTTTTAACAATTTTAGTAATGATAAGAATAAAAGAAATGACAAATTATCGTTAGAAAGAAAACTATTTATTGTTCTTTAATATTCGTAATATAATAAATACTATTTTTTTTAAAAAAAATTTTCTATTTTTATATTCTTATCATCATTCCATTGTTATAAAAAACAAACATTTAACATTTAAGGTTAATTACATTAAATAAAAAAACTATTTAATATTATCTTGAATAAAATACTTCCATTTAATACCCACATATTAAGTACGAGTAAAGAGTACAAGGTCTAAATCAAGTCTTTCCTCATTGTAACAAAAGGAGCAGAGAATAAGACATGGCTTGAGAAATGCAAATACAAATGCTATTTTGTGGCAATAACAGTATTTCAAATGCATATCACATCAGCTTGTGTCTTCTTAAGCTACAATCATGAGGCTTAGGCCATCTAATTGCACCGCCTGAAAATGGAGGCAACTCTATATGTCACTTCATTTTTCTTCTAATTTGAAATTCGCACTACATTCCAATTAATCCTCTAAAATTTAGGCAAGTCCCATAATAATAAAATGAAAAGCTCTATTTTTGAAACACTCATCAAATTGACAATGGAGTGGATAACGTACATACAATGCAACAATCTCTACCTGTACTCATCGCTGAGATGCATATTAGAGCAAGTGAAATGTAAAGTGTGTGTGTGTGTAAGGATTTACAGGTGCGAGAGTGATAAATGGGAAAAAAAGGGGTCAAGGGATGGCCAACCTTAATTGGTTCTTACCCGGGGCTAGGCTAGGATCATAAATCGTCTTACTCTCAACGAAATTCGAGTGAACTTATTCGGTTATGCAGAGCTTACATTGACCAAGAATATGGTAGGAAAATCATGTTGGAAAAGGAGAGCACATGCAACATCAGACCAGATAAACTAGCTTCGAGTCTGAGAGTGATGTCTCACATGCCCAGCATCTCCAACAAGACCCACCTACCAATCATAACCAGAGTGAACCCATTTCGTTTGAGTTGATAGACTCAGACTCATATCATCCATATTTATATACCAATTTTGAAGAGAGTGTCATAATTTAAGTAACAGAAGTAGCAATAGAGAAAAATATTAAAAGATTGAGTCTTGAAGTGGCATTCTTTAAAAACCCATTTAAGCCAAAGAAGCAGGCAATCATTAAATTTTCCATGTATACATTTCATATTGTATGGAATAGAACGAGGAATGACCCCCCCCCCCACTGACATAACGCATGAAATACGTAGACTAATGTAATAATTTGTTTCTAAACAATGTGATGAAGCACATTCTTGTCAAAAAGTGGATGTCAGAGATTGGGACTGAGCATGCTTGGTATTCTCTAGATTTGACTAGTGAATCTTATTCTTACATATGCTAGCTAGCTAATCACCGTATGATTGAATGAAGATTCACTCATCTTCATTACATGTGTAAGGGTCAGTTTTATTGGACATTTTCTACCTCTCATGGCAACCCCACCTCTTAAAGTATTAGTTGGCTAGGATACGTTTGAGTAAGGGTGTTTAAATCCAATCAAATCCAATTGGAACCGCAATAACCGATCCAAAAAATCACAAACCGCAAAAAACAAATTTTTTTATTGGATTGGATTTCGGAGAATCAATCCAATCCAAACCGATCCAATGTTTTCTAAACATTTTGATATATTATCATTATTGATATTATTTTTCTATGATGATGTAAAATAATTATTATTATTAAGCAACTATATTTCACGAATAACATTCAATCATGGGATTGGAAGTCATCAAGTAATTTGTATGTTATAGGATATGATAAGATAATTTCATGTTTTTATTATATTGAGTTTACCATAAGTGAATACTGTTATATGGACAATGGAATTGGGATCTACTTTCATATCTAATTAACTATTTAAAGTTACAACTTATTTGTTCAAGAAACATTAACAATTTGGTAAAGCATAATTTTTCGGCTTTAAATTTGTAAATGATTAACGATTTCAAAAACTAGTAATGATGCCATAATTTTGCTTTTACAACTTCAATTTTAAATTTATTTGAGAAACTGAAATCCAATCCAATCCATACCGATTAAAATTGAATCGGATTGGATTTGGAAAAAAATCAAAACTGATTGGGTGATTAAATGAGAAAACCGAAATTATTGGATTGGATGATTTTTCCCTCAAAACCAATCCAACCCAATCCGCAAACACCCCTACGTTTGAGGGATTAGTACTACTGGGTTAGCTCAATACTGTGTTTTCTACCAAAAATATGTGTAATGTGAAGGTTTAGTATGACCAAAACAAAAATATTCCTCACAAGCTAACATGTTCTATTGCCCGAATTTTTTATGCTACGTAACCATATGGTACTTAATTTTACATGGCATGGTCATGCCATACTGATTAAACAAACATCTTGTTAGTAAGTCTAGGTCAAGCACTTCCTATATTTGTGTGAGTCATATTTCACAAATCATGGTGGGCTCCAACTTTCCAACATTAACTTATAAAAATTAATTAATTAATTAGAGATTATATAAGTATAATTAATCAAAAAAAAGTATATTGAAAAATTAAGCAACAAATTTAATATAAAATTTAATGCTAATTATTAATTTATAAAAATTATTCTCATTTAATATTCCTTTTCATCCCAAAGTTTTTAACAATTTTAGTAATGATAAGAATATAAAAAATGACAAATTATCGTTAGAAAGAAAACTATTTATTGTTCTTTAATATTCGTAATATAATAAATACTTTTCTTTTTAAAGAAAAATTTCTATTTTTATATTCTTATCATCATTCCATTGTTATAAAAAAACAAACATTTAACATTTAAGGTTAAATACATTAAATAAAAAAAAACTATTTAACGTTATCTTGAATAAAATACTTTCATTTAATACCCACATATTAAGTACGAGTAAAGAGTGCAAGGTCTAAATCAAGTCTTTCCTCATTGTAACAAAAAGGAGCAGAGAATAAGGTGTGGTTTGAGAAATGCAAATAAAAATGCTATTTTGTGGCAATAACAGTATTTCAAATGCATATCACATCAGCTTGTGTCTTCTTAAGCTACAATCAAGAGGCTTAGGCCCTCTAATTGCACCGTCTGAAAAATGGAGGCAACTCTATATGTCACTTCATTTTTCTTCTAATTTGAAATTCGCACTACATTCCAATTAATCCTGTAAAATTTAGGCAAGTCCCATAATAATAAAATTAAAAGCTCTATTTTTGAAGCACTCGTCAAATTGACAATGGAGTGGAAAACGTACATGCAATGCAACAATCTCTACCTGTACTCGTCGCTGAGATGCATATTAGAGCAAGTGAAATGTAAAGTGTGTGTGTGTGTGTGTGTTAGGATTTACAGGTGCAAGAGTGATAAATGAGAAAAAAAGGGTCAAGTGATGGCCAACCTTAATTGGTTCTTACCCGGGGCTAGGCTAGGTTCATAAATCGTCTTACTCTCAACGAAATTTGAATGAACTCATTCGGTTATGCAGAGCTTACATTGACCAAGAAGATGGTAGGAAAATCATGTTGGAAAAGGAGAGCACATGAAACATCAGACCAGATAAACTAGCTTAGAGTCTGAGAGTGATGTCTCACATGCCCAGCATCTCCAACAAGACCCACGTACCAATCACAACCAGAGTGAACCCATTTTCGTTTGAGTTGATAGACTTAGACTCATATCATGCATATTTATATACCAATTTTGAAGAGAGTGTCATAATTTAAGTAACGGAAGTAGCAATAAAAAAAAATATTAAAAGATTGAGTCTTGAAGTGGCATTCTTTAAAAACCCATTTAAGCCAAAGAAGCAGGCAATCATTAAATTTTCCATGTATACATTTCATATTGTATGGAATATAGAACGAGGAATGACCCTCCCCACTGACATAACGCATGAAATAAGTAGACTAATGTAATAATTTGTTTCTGAACAGTGTGATGAAGCACGTTCTTGGTGAAAAAGTGGATGTCAGAGATTGGGACTGATCATGCCTGGTATTCTCTAGATTTGACTAGTGAATCTTATTCTTACATATGCTAGCTAGCTAATCACCTTATGATTGAATGAAGATTCACTCATCATCATTACATATGTAAGGGTCAGTTTTATTGGACATTTTCTACCTCTCATGGCAACCCCACCTCTTAAAGTATTTGTTGGCTAGGATACGTTTGAGTAAGGGTGTTTAAATCCAATCAAATCCAATTGTAACCGCAATAGCCGATTCAAAAAATCGCAAACCGCAAAAAACAAATTTTTTTTATTGGATTGGATTTCGGATCTGCCTGTGAGAATCAATCCATTCCAAACCGATCCAATGTTTTCTAAACATTTTGATATATTATCATTATTGATATTATTTTTCTATGATGATGTAAAATAATTATTATTATGCAACTATATTTCATGAATAACATTCAATCATGGGATTGGAATATGTTATAGGATATGATAAGATAATTTCATGTTTTTATTATATTGAGTTTACCATAAGTGAATACTGTTATATGGACAATGGAATTGGGATCTACTTTCATATCTAATTAACTATTTAAAGTTACAATTTATTTGGTCAAGAAACATTAACAATTTGGTAAAGCATAACTTTTCGACTTTAAATTTGTAAATGATTAACGATTTCAAAAACTAGTAATGATGTCATAATTTTGCTTTTATAACTTCAATTTTAAATTTATTTGAGAAACTGAAATCCAATCCAATCCAAACCGATTAAAATTGGATCAGATTGGATTTGGAAAAAAATCAAAACTGATTGGGTGATTAAATGAGAAAACCAAAATTATTGGATTGGATGAGTTTTCCCTCAAAACCAATCCAACTAATCTGCAAACACCCCTACATTTGAGGGATTAGTACTACTGGGTTAGCTCAATACTGTGTTTTCTACCAAAAATATGTGTAATGTGAAGGTTTAGAATGACCAAAACAAAATTATTCCTCACAAGCTAACATGTTCTATTGCCTGGATTTTTTATGCTACGTAACGATATGGTACTTAATTTTACATGGCATGGTCATGCCATACTGATTAAATAAACATCTTGTTAGTAAGTCTAGGTCAAGCACTTCCCATATTTGTCTGAGTCATTTTTCATAAATCATGGTGGGCTCCAACTTTCCAACATTAACTTATAAAAATTAATTAATTAATGAGAGATTATATAAGTATAATTAATAAAAAAAAGTATATTGAAAAATTAAGCAATAAATTTAATATAAAATATATTGCTAATTATTAACTTATAAAAATTATTCTCATTTAATATTCCTTTTCATCCCAAAGCTTTTAACAATTTTAGTAATGATAAAAATATAAAAAATGACAAATTATCGTTACAAAGAAAACTATTTATTGTTCTTTAATATTCGTAATATAATAAATACTTTTCTTTTTAAAGAAAATTCTCTATTTTTATATTCTTATCATCATTCCATTGTTATAAAAAACAAACATTTAACATTTAAGGTTAATTACATTAAATAGAAAAAACTATTTAACGTTATCTTGAATAAAATACTTTCATTTAATACCCACATATTAAGTACGAGTAAAGAGTGCAAGGTCTAAATCAAGTCTTTCCTCATTGTAACAAAAAGGAGCGGAGAATAAGGTATGGTTTGAGAAATGCAAATACAAATGTTATTTTGTGGCAATAACAGTATTTCAAATGCATATCACATCAGCTTGTGTCTTCTTAAGCTACAATCAAGAGGCTTAGGCCCTCTAATTGCACCGCCTGAAAATGGAGGAACCTCTATATGTCACTTCATTTTTCTTCTAATTTGAAATTCGCACTACATTCCAATTAATCCTGTAAAATTTAGGCAAGTCCCATAATAATGAAATTAAAAGCTCTATTTTTTAAGCACTCGTCAAATTGACAATGAAGTGGATAACGTACATGCAATGCAACAATCTCTACATGTACTCGTCGCTGAGATGCATATTAGAGCAAGTAGGATTTACAGGTGCAAGAGTGATAAATGAGAAAAAAAGGGTCAAGGGATGGCCAACCTTAATTGGTTCTTACCCGGGGCTAGGCTAGGATCATAAATCGTCTTACTCTCAACGTAATTCGAATGAACTCATTCGGTTATGCAGAGTTTACATTGACCAAGAAGATGGTAGGAAAATCATGTTGGAAAAGGAGAGCACATGAAACATCAGACCAGATAAACTAGCTTCGAGTCTGAAAGTGATGTCTCACATGCCCAACATCTCCAACAAGACCCACCTACCAATCATAACGAGAGTGAACCCATTTCGTTTGAGTTGATAGACTCAGACTCATATCATGCAAATTTAAATACCAATTTTGAAGAGAGTGTCATAATTTAAGTAACGGAAGTAGCAATAGAAAAAAATATTAAAAGATTGAGTCTTGAAGTGACATTCTTTAAGAACCCATTTAAGCCAAAGAAGCAGGCAATCATTAAATTTTCCATGTATGCATTTCATATCGTATGGAATAGAACGAGGAATGACTCTCCCCACTGACATAACGCATGAAATAAGTAGACTAATGTAATAATTTGTTTCTGAACAGTGTGATGAAGCACGTTCTTGGTGAAAAAGTGGATGTCAGAGATTGGGACTGATCATGCCTGGTATTCTCTAGATTTGACTAGTGAATCTTATTCTTACATATGCTAGTTAGCTAATCACCGTATGATTGAATGAAGATTCACTCATCATCATTACATATGTAAGGGTTAGTTTTATTGGACATTTTCTACCTCTCATGGCAACCCCACCTCTTAAAGTATTAGTTGGCTAGGATACGTTTGAGTAAGGGTGTTTAAATCCAATCAAATCCAATTGGAACCGCAATAGCCGATTCAAAAAATCGCAAAGCGCAAAAAACAAATTTTTTTTATTGAATTGGATTTCGGATCTGCCTGTGAGAAGCAATCCAATCCAAACCGATCCAATGTTTTCTAAACATTTTGATGTATTATCATTATTGATATTATTTTTCTATGATGATGTAAAATAATTATTATTATGCAACTATATTTAACGAATAACATTCAATCATGGGAATGGAAGTCATCAAATAATTTGTATGTTATAGGATATGATAAGATAATTTCATGTTTTTATAATATTGAGTTTACCATAAGTGAATACTGTTATATAGACAATGGAATTGGGATCTACTTTCATATCTAATTAACTATTTAAAGTTACAACTTATTTGTTCCTAAAACATTAACAATTTGGCAAAGCATAACTTTTCGGCTTTAAATTTGTAAATGATTAACGATTTCAAAAACTAGTAATGATGTCATAATTTTGCTTTTATAACTTCAATTTTAAATTTATTTGAGAAACTGAAAGTCAATCCAATCCAAACCGGTTAATATTGGATTGGATTGGATTTAAAAAAAAATCAAAACTGATTTGGTGATTAAATGGGAAAACCGAAATTATTGGATTGGATGATTTTTCCCTCAAAACCAATCCAACCAATCCGCAAACACCCCTACGTTTGAGGGATTAGTACTACAGGGTTAGCTCAATACTGTGTTTTCTCCCAAAAATATGTGTAATGTGAAGGTTTAGAATGACCAAAACAAAAATATTCCTCACAAGCTAACATGTTCTATTGCCCGAATTTTTATGCTACGTAACGATATGGTACTTAATTTTACATGGCATGGTCATGCCATACTGATTAAACAAACATCTTGTTAGTAAGTCTAGGTCAAGCACTTCCCATATTTGTCTGAGTCATTTTTCATAAATCATGGTGGGCTCCAACTTTCCAACATTAACTTATAAAAATTAATTAATTAATGAGAGATTATATAAGTATAATTAATAAAAAAAAGTATATTGAAAAATTAAACAATAAATTTAATATAAAATATAATGCTAATTATTAACTTATAAAAATTATTCTCATTTAATATTCTTTTTCATCCCAAAGCTTTTAACAATTTTAGTAATCATAAAAATATAAAAAATGACAAATTATCGTTACAAAGAAAACTATTTATTGTTCTTTAATATTCGTAATATAATAAATACTTTTCTTTTTAAAGAAAAATTTCTATTTTTATATTCTTATCATCATTCCATTGTTATAAAAAACAAACATTTAACATTTAAGGTTAATTACATTAAATAGAAAAAAACTATTTAACGTTATCTTGAATAAAATACTTTCATTTAATACCCACATATTAAGTACGAGTAAAGAGTGCAAGGTCTAAATCAAGTATTTCCTCATTGTAACAAAAAGGAGCAGAGAATAAGGTATGGTTTGAGAAATGCAAATACAAATGTTATTTTGTGGCAATAACAGTATTTCAAATGCATATCACATCAGCTCGTGTCTTCTTAAGCTACAATCAAGAGGCTTAGGCCCTCTTATTGCACTGCCTGAAAATGGAGGAACCTTTATATGTCACTTCATTTTTCTTCTAATTTGAAATTTGCACTGCATTCCAATTAATCGTGTAAAATTTAGGCAAGTCCCATAATAATGAAATTAAAAGCTCTATTTTTGAAGCACTCGTCAAATTGACAATGAAGTGGATAACGTACATGCAATGCAACAATCTCTACCTGTACTCGTCGCTGAGATGCATATTATAGCAAGTGAAATGTAAAGTGTGTGTGTGTTAGGATTTACAGGTGCAAGAGTGATAAATGAGAAAAAAAGTGTCAAGGGATGGCCAACCTTAATTGGTTCTTACCCGGGGCTAGGCTAGGATCATAAATCGTCTTACTCTCAACGAAATTCGAATGAACTCATTCGGTTATGCAGAGCTTACATTGACCAAGAAGATGGTAGGAAAATCATGTTGGAAAAGGAGAGCACATGAAACATCAGACCAGATAAACTAGCTTCGAGTCTGAGAGTGATGTCTCACATGCCCAGCATCTCCAGCAAGACCCACCTACCAGTCATAACGAGAGTGAACCCATTTCGTTTGAGTTGATAGACTCAGACTCATATCATGCATATTTATATACCAATTTTGAAGAGAGTGTCATAATTTAAGTAACGGAAGTAGCAATAGAAAAAAATATTAAAAGATTGAGTCTTGAAGTGACATTCTTTAAAAACCCATTTAAGCCAAAGAAGCAGGCAATCATTAAATTTTCCATGTATGCATTTCATATCGTATGGAATAGAACGAGGAATGACTCTCCCCACTGACATAACGCATGAAATAAGTAGACTAATGTAATAATTTGTTTCTGAACAGTGTGATGAAGCACGTTCTTGGTGAAAAAGTGGATGTCAGAGATTGGGACTGATCATGCTTGGTATTCTCTAGATTTGACTAGTGAATTTTATTCTTACATATGCTAGCTAGCTAATCACCGTATGATTGAATGAAGATTCACTCATCATCATTACATATGTAAGGGTCAGTTTTATTGGACATTTTCTACCTCTCTGTCAGCACCCAATTTTGTCCGGCAGTTTTATCGCATTTTCATGTATATATTCCTGTTTTTAAATTTTTCGTCCTCACATTAAAAAACCCAAAAAATAAAATATAAAAAATGGGTTAATTAATCGATTAATTGATTATTTAATAAATTGATTAATTGATTAAACTCTAAAAAATGGTTTCAGATTTTTATTATTGGGTCATTTTGGGCCCACTTTACTTGTGAAGGTTAATTTTTTTTTTAAAAAAAAATCTTTTGGGCTAACATAGCCCATTTTCAAAATCTGATTAAAAGAAAGAAAAAGAAAATTGGAGAGCAAGTTGCATTTGCAACTTGCCCTGTCTTGGGCGGCAACAGCAATTCAAAGTCTGGGCAGAGTATGGGCAAAAGCAATTGTGCAGTGCAATTTGCGCATTAAAAATTGTAAATTTTTGCCTATAAAAGGGACACCAATTTCAGAATCAAGGGGGGGGGGCTCATTTCTTCTCACAATACACACACGGACGCGCGCGAAAAAAACAGTTTTCACACACAAAATTGTTCCATTGAGAACCACTTTTGTTCCAATTTGGATTGAGTGCATAAGGGAGAAAATCTTTTGTGTGCAAAACAGAGGAAGAATTACAACAGTAGATTGAGTGAAAAAAAAAGAAAGAAATTGCAATTACAAAGAGGAAGGGACTAAAGCATACAGGCCGAGTCACATATTTGGTATCATTTATATTTTTCATGTTCATGTTTCAATACCTATGTATTTCTTTTACTTGACCTGAAAGTGCAGTGTGTGTGATGATAAAAATATTCAAGTGTCCATCAGAATCATAGTCCCAATCACAGATTTAACAAGTTGAAATCCAAAAAATAAAGTCCCAATATTACAGTCCAGTATAGTTTCAATGTTAAAAAATGGAATAAATAAATAGAGGAGGTAAAAAAGAAAAGGGTTGAACCACCTTCCCCTTTAGGGTGCAGCCGCGACGTTTCCCCCTACAACAGCCTTGGCCTCTCTGTGAGAGGCCCCCATTTCACTGTTACTCTTCAGATCCTGTAAAAAAGGAGAGCAAAAATCAAACCCCTAAAATAAAAAACAGTGGCAGCAAACAAAGAAAAAACCAGTGACAGTAGGAGAAACATCAAATCAGTAGAAGAAATAACTGAGAAAGGGAAGTGAAAAACCAAAAGAACAAAAAAGGAACCACCTTTCCCGGTGGCCATCACGGCCGCCGCGCGCGGCCAGCCCCTTCTCGCCGCTGCCACTGCGCATCGACCATCTTCCTCCTATAGCCACCGCCGCTCATGTGCGTCCTCCTGCAGCCACCGCCGTCAGCAGCGACGGCCGTTCCCGTTGGCCCCCCTGTCCTCCTCCGCGTCCCCTTTCCTTCGTGGTCTCTCTGTCGCACCCACCTCAAGCCACCGTTGCTGCACCTTCCTCCCGCGCGACCACTATCGCGTGTCTACTGTCAGCGCTCCTCCACCGCCCGCAGGTCGCGCTCCCTCTCGACGACGCGCGGCCGCGACTCACCGTTGCACGCCGCCCCTTTCCTCCTCTGCGCAAGGACCACCGTGCGTTGAGCACCTCTGTCTCCGCCCTTCCCCGCGGCCGCCATCGCGCTCGTCACCCCCTGCAGTGGCAGTGCCGCCGCTGCTGTGACCGTGGCCCCCGTGGCCGCGCTGTCTCCCCTGCATGCGGCCAGCGCCGCCGCTGAACCTCCATGGCTACTCTCCCTTTTTTCCCCTAAAATGTAAACCCTAGGAGAAGAGAGTGAGAGTGTGGGTGTAGAAGCTTCTAAGAAATCTGTTTCATCTACCCTTTTTTTCCTTATTTTTACCCACCGTCCACTCCCATTCCTTTTTTTATTTTTTTTGTTTGTTTTATTTTCTTTAATTGTCTGTAGTCTAAATTTGGGGATTGGGCTTGGCTGCATACATACCCGCGGCCCAGCTCTTCCCTTTTCCTAAAAAAAAAATTTTATTAATTAGTATGAACTAATAATAATAAATAAACAACAAATTAGATGGTTGTCTTGCATTTTTTTATTATTTTGTTGTTGTGTTGGGCCAATGATGTGAACTGAGGCCCAATTTATTTTTCTCCTCTTTTATTTTGTGTTATTTGTTTTCACCAAAAAAATTGTGTGTTATTTATTTTGAATATGTGTTGTTTCTTTATTATTAATAATCTCTTTTTTGTAAATTCTTTTAGATCCACCATCTTGTATTTCTTTTAAGTGTTTAGAATTATTTATTTAACATTTGTGGATGTAAATATTCGTTTATTTCTTTCTCTGTAAACAATCGATTATTTGTAATATTAATTTTGTGTTCATGTAAATATTAATTGATTCAATTTATCCCCTTTTATCTTTGACGTTAATAGAATAACATTTCTATCTTTTAACGTCATTCAAATAAAAATAATTGAGCATAGTCATTTACTAGCTCAATAATTTGCCCGTTTATAAATAAAAAGCACTTTTTAAATTGGTTTATCAAACCGATTACGTTGATGGAATAGCCTTTCTATCCTTTAACGTATAGTTTTAAGAGAAAAGGAAATATTGAGTATGGTCATTTACTAGCTCAATAATGCGGAAATTTCAAATCTTTTTCCAAAAATAATTTCTTCTCAAAAAATTTACGTTAATTGAATAGCATTTCTATCAATAACGTGAAAAAGGAAATATTGAGTATAGTCATTTACTAGCTCAATAATGCGTGAAATTTCAAATTCATTTAAAAAAATGATTCTTTTCAAAAATTACGTTAATTGAATAGCATTTCTATCAATAATGTAAAAAAGGAAAATATTGAGTATAGCCATTTGCTAATCCAATAATGCGGAATTTTAAATCTTTTCTCAAGAAAGTTTTCTTCTCAAAATAAATGACGTTTATTGAATAGCATTTCTATCAATAATGTCGTCAAAACAATTTCAAGGGTTCGTTGTATAGCCATTTGCTAGCATCAACTCGGCTAAAAAATAAATTCCTTTTTTTCTTTGAATTAAAAACGCTTCCCAAAATCAATTTTCTCATTTTTTATTTTAAAAAATTATAAATCATTTTCTTTTCAAAATTAAAACCAATCTCTTTTAAAACACATCTTTAGAACTACGTGGCTTTGATTTCTCCATTGCACCTGAGGATACGTAGGAGCGGGATTTCCCCGTCGAGCCAAAATAAAATTTTCAAATTTTTATCCCATTGATTCCAAATTAATTTTTTTTTCATCATTCTTTAAATTAAAGAATGTAAATAAATTTTGTTTTATTTTTAGAGGGTAGAATAAACATTTTAAAAGTTAATAAATTTTGCACAATTAATTAAGGGTAACCGTTTTAACGGATGTTGTAGGGTGCTAATACCTTCCCTACACATAATCGACTCCCGAATTTGGATCTCTTGTTCGCAGACCAGGTTTTCATTTTAAAATCATTTTTGGGTTTTCCAATTTCCCCGAACAAAATAAATTGGTGGCGACTCCCCAAAAATTCAATCATTTTTCATTATTTTTCTCACGGGCTCGCCGACCCCGTCGTGGCCCCGGTCGCGACACTCTCATGGCAACCCCACCTCTTAAAGTATTAGTTGGCTAGGATACGTTTGAGTAAGGGTGTTTAAATCCAATCAAATCCAATTGGAACCGCAATAGCCGATTCAAAAAATCGCAAACCGCAAAAAACAAATTTTTTTTATTGGATTGGATTTCGGATCTGCCTGTGAGAATCAATCCAATCCAAACCGATCCAATGTTTTCTAAACATTTTGATATATTATCATTATTGATATTATTTTTCTATGATGATGTAAAATAATTATTATTATGCAACTATATTTCATGAATAACATTCAATCATGGGATTGGAATATGTTATAGGATATGATAAGATAATTTCATGTTTTTATTATATTGAGTTTACCATAAGTGAATACTGTTATATGGACAATGGAATTGGGATCTACTTTCATATCTAATTAACTATTTAAAGCTACAACTTATTTGTTCAAGAAATATTAACAATTTGGCAAAACATAACTTTTCGGCTTTAAATTTGTAAATGATTAGCGATTTCCAAAACAAGTAATGATGTCATAATTTTGCTTTTATAACTTCAATTTTAAATTTATTTGAGAAACTGAAATCCAATCCAATCCAAACCGATTAAAATTGGATTGGATTGGATTTGGAAAAAAATCAAAACTGATTGGGTGATTAAATGTGAAAACTGAAATTACTGGATTGAATGATTTTTCCCTCAAAACCAATCCAACCCAATCCGCAAACACCCCTACGTTTGAGGGATTAGTACTACTGGGTTAGCTCAATACTGTTTTTTCTACCAAAAATATGTGTAATGTGAAGGTTTAGAATGACCAAAACAAAATTATTCCTCACTAGCTAACATGTTCTATTTCCCGGATTTTTTATGCTACGTAATGATGGTACTTAATTTTACATGGCATGGTCATGCCATGCTGATTAAGCAAGCATCTTGTTAGTAAGTCTAGGTCAAGCACTTCCAATATTTGTCTGTGTCATATTTCATAAATCAAGGTGGGCTCCAACTTTCCAACATTAACTTATAAAAATTAATTAATTAATTAATTAATTAAAGATTATATAAACATAATTAATCAAAGAGAAAAAAGTACATTGAAAAATTAAGCAATAAATTTAATATAAAATATAATGTTAATTATTAACTTATAAAAATTATTCTTTTAAGATTCCTTTTCATCCCAAAATTTTAACAATTTTAGTAATGATAAGAATATAGAAAATGACAATTTATCGTTAAAAAGAAAACTATTTATTGTTCTTTAATATTCGTAATATAATAGATATTTTTTTAATGAAAATTTTCTATTTTTATATTCTTATCATCATTCCATTGTTATAAAAAAAACATTTAACATTTAAGGTTAATTAAATTTAATAAAAAACTATTTAATGGTATCTTGAATAGAGTACTTTCATTTAATACCCACGTATTAAATAAGAGTAAAGAGTGCAAGGTCTAAATCAAGTCTTTCTTCATTTTAACAAAAAGAGCAAAGAATAAGGTATGGTTTGAGAAATGCAAATACAATTTTTTTTATGGCAATAACAGTATTTCAAATGCATATCACATCAGCCCGTGTCTTCTTAAGTTACAATCAAGAGGCTTAGGCCGTCTAATTGCACCGCCCGAAAATGTAGGCAACTCTATATGTCACTTAATTTTTCTTCTAATCCGAAATCCGCACTATATTCCAATTAATCCTGTAAAATTCAAGCAAGTACCATAATAATAAAATGAAAAGCTCTATACTTGAAACAACTGTCAAATTGACAATGAAGTGAATAACGTACATGCAATGCAACAATCTCTACATGTACTCATCGCTAAGATGCATTTTTGTACAAGTGAAATGTAAAGTGTATGTGTGTTAGAATTTACAGGTGCAAGAGTGATAATTGAGAAAAAAGGGTGAAGGGATGACCAAACTTAATTGGCTCTTACCCGGGGCTAGGCTAGAATCACCAATTGTCTTACTCTCACCGAAATTCGAATGAACTCATTCGGTTATGCAGAGTGATGAGATTCTGGCAAGGGTACCAAAATTTCAGCAGTATAATAGTAAGTATGAGTTATCGTATCCACGGGGAACGGTTCACTTCGTATATTTTTAGTTATCAAATTATCAAGTTAGAAAATATTTTTGGAATGATAATTGATATGCAGAATTTAAATTGCAGAAAGTAGATAAAGCAATAAAATAGGGAGAGATAAATTTACTTGGATTAGGATTGGACTTCGTATCATCGCACCCCTTGTATATGTGAATTCCTTCTTTAATTATGAATTAATTTTTTTATAATACCTTAGTCAAACTATGTTATTTCACCCTGGTTTCCACAGTGATAAAATACTCAGAAATAATTCATGTGGGTTCTCCCAAGCGACAAATTACCCTGGCTTGATTGCTCTATCTTTCCGTTCGTTAACACTATCAATTCGCCGTATAGACCCATAGTGTCAGCTATGGAGAGATTGCCTACTTCTTTTTCAATGATCACTTTCTCTTATGACCGTATAGTAACTACTATGAGTACTTTTAGCAATAAGAATTTTAGGTGTCCTATGTTTAGGCTTTCCCAAACTTTAATACTAGCCGGAAATCTCTATCACGTTGTATCCTGACACTAGCCTATAACTCCGGCGCACGCGCGGAAGCTATGCATGAAGAAAAGCATAAAAGTACCGATATATATAAAAACAGGGATTTATAATTAAATACGAGAATTCACATACACTTGGGATTGAATCAACTACATCCAATCCAACGGGAGAGTTTAGCTACTCATGGTAGCCATTACAGACCAATGAAGAATTTGTCACGTTCTTCAATTTGTGTGCCTCTATCTTCACACTCTATTCTAAGCTCATCGACTCTCCTCCCTTTAATCTATGCAGAAAGGTCCTACTTATAGACTTAGGAAAGCTATCTTAAATCTGGAAGGAATCTGATTTGAAAACAGATTTGAAAAAAGATCTAAAACTAATCCGCGCAGCTGCGCTTCATCTGCGCTCAGCGCATCTGCAGCGCAGGAAACAGAAAGCAAATATGATATTTGCGCCTCATTTGCGCTAAGCGCAAGTGAAGCGTGTAGCGCATAACAGATTACTCTGTTTCTTCTTTTAACAGTTTGATCTCTTCCTGATCTTATCCTTGTTTGCTTGGTGTGCCTTGTTTCCCTCTTTTTGATCTGATTCTGTGTTTATTCTGCCTTTGAATTTAAATTGGGAAGTTATCTGCAGAATCCTTGTTTAAATGGCAGCTGATCTTATCTTTATTTGCTCTGATTTAAACTTCAAATTCACAGATCCTCTCCTCAAATAATGCTATCTTCTTTCCTTGTTCAAATCTTTCTCATAAATCTGCAAAATTAACAGATTTTCTATTAAAATAGCATCAAATTCAAATTCAAATCAGATAAACACAATTATTACAATTATTACTAAAAGGGGATTATTTTGGGGCATAAATTACTATTTTAACCTTGATAAGTGCAGTAAAAATACAAGAATATATCATATAATTTACACTTATCTCAGAGCTTACAGTGACCAAGAATATGGTAGGAAAATCATGTTTGAAAAGGAGAGCACATGCAACATCAGACCAGGTAAACTAGATTCGAGTTTGAGAGTGATGTCTCACATGCTCTGCATCTCCAACAAGACCCACCTACCAATCATAATCAAAATGAACCCATTTCGTTTGAGTTGATAGACTCAGCCTCATATCATACATATTTATATACGAATTTTGAAGAGAGTGTCATAATTTAAGTAAAGGAAGTAGCAATAGGAAAAAATTAAAAAATTGAGTCTTGAAGTGGGAATTCTTTAAAAACCCATTTAAGCTAAATAAGCAAGCAATCATTAACTTTTCCCCGTATACATTTCATATTGTATGGAATAGAACGAGGAATGACCCTCCCGACTGACATAACGCATGAAATACGTAGATTAATGTAATAATTTGTTTCTGAACAGTGTGATGAAGCACGTTCTTGGTGAAAAAGTGGATGTCAGAGATTGGGACTGATCATGCTCGGTATTCTCTAGATTTGACCAGTGAATCTTATTCTTAGATATGCTAGCTGGCAAATCACCGTATGATTGAATAAAAATTCACTCATCATCATTACATATGTAAGGGTCAGTTTTATTGGACATTTTCTATCTCCCATGGCAACCCCACCTCTTAAAGTATTAGTTGGCTAGGACATGTTTGAGTAAGGGTGTTTAAATCCGATCAAATCCAATTGGAACCGCAATAACCGATCCAAAATATCGCAAACCGAAAAAACTACAAATCGCAAAAAAAAAAAAATTTATTGGATTTTGGATCTGCATGTGAGAACCAATTCAATCCAAACCGATCCAAAGTTTTCTAAACATTTTGATATATTATCATTATTGATATTATTTTTCTATGATGATGTAAAAAAATTATTATTGTGAAACTATATTTAACGAATAACATTCAATCATGTGATTGGAAGCCATCAAGTAATTTGTATGTTATAGGATATGATAAGATAATTTCATGATTTTATTATATTGAATTTACCATAAGCGAATATTGTTATATGGACAATTGAATTGAGATCTACTTTCATATCTAATTAATATTTAAAGTTACAACTTATTTGTTCAAAAAACATTAACAATTTGGCAAAGCATAACTTTTCGGCTTTAAATTTGTAAATGATTAACGATTTCAAAAACTAGTAATGATGTCATAATTTTGCTTTTATAACTTCAATTTTTAATTAATTTGAAAAACTGAAATCCAATTCAATCCAATCCAAATCGATAAGAATTGGATTGGATTGGATTTGAAAAAAAATCAAAACTGATTGGATGATTAAATGAGAAAACTAAAATTATTGGATTGGATGATTTTTCCCTCAAAACCAATCCAATCCAATCTGCGAACACCCCTGCATTTGGGGGATTTAGTATTACTGGGTTAGCTCAATACTGTGTTTTCTACCAAAAAATATGTATTGTGAAGGTTTAGAATGACCAAAACAAAATTATTCCTCACTAGCTAATATATTCTATTGCCCAAATTTTTTATGCTACGTAACATTGGTACTTAATTTTACACCATGCCATGCTGATTAAACAAACATCTTGTTTGTAAATTTAGGTCAAGCACTATCAATATTTGTTTGAGTCATATTTCATAAATCAAGGTGGCTCCAACTTTCCCACATTAACTTATAAAAATTAATTAATTAATGAGAGATTATATAAACATAATTAATCAAAGAGATAAAAGTATATTGAAAAATTAAGCAATGAATTTAATATAAATTATAATGTTAATTATTAACTTATAAAAAAAATTCTCATTTAATATTCATTTTCATCCCAAAGTTTTTAACAATTTTATTAATGATAATAATATTAAAAATGACAAATTATCGTTAAAAAGAAAACTATTTATTGTTCTTTAATATTCTTAATATAATGAATACTTTTCTTTTAATGAAATTTTTCTATTCGTATATTCTTATCATCATTTCATTATTATTAAAAACAAATATTTAATATTTAAGGTTAATTACATTAAATAAAAAAACTATTTAATGTTATCTTGAATAAAGTACTTTTGTTTAATACCCACATATTAAATAAGAGTATTGGGAATTAAATTATTTGGAATAATTATTCATATGATTATTAAATAAGAGTATAATTAGAATTTTTTTTTAACCAAATATGGAATTTATAGAATGTCGAAAATTTCATAGTAGAGAAAGTACTCACTATTTTTAAAATTAATCTTAATTAATATTTTAAGAACACTAGTTAGTGTTAACTTTTATTTAAAGTAATTAATGAATCGTTAGTGTTTTTGTGAGAAAGATGACAAGTTTTTTTTTTTAAATTTCTTAAGTTTGGAAACTTTCCGATATACAACTTAAATTACGGTTTTTTAACCTGTGCAACATTGCACATGTTAATAAATTAAAAGTGAAAATATTTTATTGGAAATTATAACTATCATAACTTTCCATGTATTGATAATATAAAATGTCACATTTTCCAATAAAACATTTTCACTTTTGATTTATTATCGTGTGCAACATTACACAGGTTAGAAAAATCAAAATATATACCAAAAATTAAATTTATAATATACAATTATATATAAATTAGACTTCCAGCATATAATTCTATACTATTAATCTAATTTTGCAGGATATAATTCTAAAGAATTATATATTGAAAATTTAATTTCTAATAAATAAAATATTAAAAACTGAGAAAGAAATGGCAGTACAAGGATCGGCCGGAATCCTCTGCAGTACTGTAGATTATGCAGTCTGGATCCAACGGCTATAAATGAGTGTATGAATTTTTTTGTTTTTTTTTAATTAATGCATACAGAAAATAAAAGGGCCGAGATTGCGTCCCGTTTTTCTTGCACGGGAGAGGATCGGAGTCCGAACAAGGATAGGGTGGTGACTGAGATGGCCGGATGGGAGGAGGAGGAGGAGAAAAAATGAGGAGGGACAATTTAGGAATCATGAAAAATAAAAAAGAGTGGTGATGTGAAAGTAAAAAAATATGGTGTAAATAGCATCACCCTTGTTCTGTGGACCTCTTGTGAGATAATGTTGACCAGAAAATAAAAAAGAAAAAAAGAGAGCCACAACCCACAAGGTTCTTGCGATAGCTCAATTGGTAGTTGATAATTAATACAGTTATGAAACATGAATGCAATAGGACCGCAAGGGTTCTGGAGGCTTTTTGATTTCTCATGAGTCATGACTCATATTAGTTCTGAATCTTAATTTCCTCTGATAATATAAAAAGAAAGAGATAGATCGATGAAAGTTTAGTGGCCAGAATTTTCTGTTTTTAAATTGCATGACCAGAAAGAAGAAGGCCCATTAGCTATTTAGTAAGTGTTACATCAATTGTTGGGGAAACAAAAATAAATAAAAATGGAAATTCCTTTAGACTTAGTAATTATAAGCTGAATGTCCTGTATTCAAAATTAAACCAAAGTTTGCCACTGGGCAAGGGGCTCTTTCTCTACTGGTAGATGTCTGTGTCTAATGTCAATATCAAAGAGCAACATGGGAGAAGGGACAAAGAATGAAATGGATTTTAAAAAACGAAAAAAAAGAAAGAAAGGGATTGAACCAGTTGCCTCTATTTGAAGTAATTTATAATACAGTAACAGTAGCTAAACAAATTAAGATGGACCTTCACCTTCCAATGAAAAAGACTCAGCTCACATAATTATTGAATCCTTTAGGTGTGGTTCAGCTTAAAAGCTATATATACTCTGTTCTGTTGTCGCTGATTCTGTTCTGGGAGACGAATTTGCGTCCTTATTTATGTGTGGCTGCTCAACTTAGCATTTAAATAAATCAAATGAGTAGGTGTAAACCTAATAATACATCTTGAAAATATCGCCCATGACGTTTTGGCGTTAACAACAACTTTAACTTGCATATCTGATTTTTCTTCTTCAAAAAATTCGTATTTGAAACTTCTGAAAAGTGACGGTTATATATAACAAAATGTTTATTTAGAAAATGTGTCGGGTTTTGATATTACTAATAAAATGGACTAAACTCTCATTTTTATCCTAAAAGATTTAAAATCAATTCTTAAAGAAAAGATGAAAAATTATTTAATTTAGATAAAAAATCAATTAATTTAATTTTTTTTAAAAATTGTATCATTAATTCAGTTCTGACTAAATTAACTGATTTTTTTAATTTTCATAATATGATTAATCTAAATCTTTTAAGACTAAAATGAAAGTTTTTTTTTAAATATAATGACGACTATAACCCTTAGAAATAATTTTTCAATTCATTTAAACTTTGTCATGAGATGAATACTTGGTCTTCAATCAATATCAATTAACCCGACTCTTTGTTAAAAGTTTCCCAAAGTGATGTTACTACTCTTTATAAGTATTCTAGTAATTATTAAATAATCTAAAGAAAAAAAATATATTAACTTTACATCCGTATTCATTAAATTTTGAAGTAATCTAAAATATTAATTTAGTCCTTCACTGTATTTATGTTTATTATTAATTTTGTTCCTCGTATATTAATTTTTACAGTCTTTATAGTTCTCTACTTATTATTTTTATTTTTAAATAAATATCTTATGCAAAAAAATATATCTTATGCAAATTTTATGATAAATTTTTATCACTGAAAAAGACAACTAATATAAATTAATAAAATATCTATATTAAAAAAATCAATGTTTAAGAAACTCAATTGAAAATGATACGAAAATAAGGTTTTGTCTATTTAAATTCAACCACAACTTATATAGTCTCCTTGACTTTTGAGTCCGGGTCCCGAAAAAGGACTAAACGGCCAAACTGAAAAGAACAGATGCCTTTATAATATTACACTCAATTATTAAAGGGATCATTAGCTTAATAGTACTTATATAGTCTTGTTATTTCTAAGCTCGATCTCTTTACAAAATTTAAGGTAAATTTATCTATATTATTAAAAAAAGTGCTTTGGTAAGTTTTTGTGATGTTATCGATTATTATGGCTTATATATGAGAGTTAGCAGAGCCAGGGGGACGGGTGAAAATAAAATCTATGCAAGTATTTTTTTTTAACCATAGGTGTTCCTATTATTAATGGCAATTATATTCAGGGCTTAGTCACAGTTAAGACTTCAATATATGTAAGTATTATTACTATAGTATTAAAACCTGTTTATTTGTGGATGAAATTTGCAATTTTTTCTTATTTTTTTTGGTGGGGAGGAAAAAAGCATTTTTTTCTTATTTGGTTGAAAATTAAAATATTGTATCTTACTTTTAACCAAGTTGGGATACTTACCAAAATATTGACTTGATTGTGAAAAAAATGTTTGAAAAAACTTCCTATTTTAAGCGATGAACAGTCATTCACAAATTTTATTTATATATGAAATTTTTAAGAAAAAGCATTAGTAATACACTTTTTATACACCTTTTATTATTTTTTTATGATTATTTTTTTTTAAAAGTCAAAATAACTTTTAAAAAATTATTAGACAAATGTGATAACCGGTTTATTTTTAAAATAATTGAAATGTTTTTAAAAATGTAAAAAGAAATATTATTAATATTTCTTAAACTTTTCAATTTCTCTCGTGGGAGCTATTGAATAATGTCATGTCATGATAATTTGTTCTACATGGTTTTGATCGAGCTTGCTACTTGCTAGGTGCTAGTCTCATTATTTTCACTGTATAAATGAAGTATGGTATGGTTAAATTATTATATAATAGACTCTTGGTGAATATTGTAGCATTTGAGATACCTGGTTTTATTACTATCAAGTAAATTGAAAAGTCGTGCATTAGTGTGTAGAGATGGTAAAATGGGCTAGTCCGATTAGGCCGACCCGCAAAAATGTATGATTCAGACACCTATTTTAGAAGCCCGAATAAATATCAGGCTTTTTAGCCGGCTTGATAAAGCCCATTACTCGCAAAAATGCCAGGTAGCCTGCAAAAACCCGCAAAAAGCCCACAAAAAGCAGGGCTCAAGCACCTATTTTAAAAGTCTAAATAACTTACAGACTTTTTAGCTTAGACTGATAAAACCCACTACCCGCATTGAGCTATACCAGGTAACCGAATTAACAGCTCTATGTGTGTGTGCGTTTGGTCTAAACTCAATAGCATGCATATGACCTTCTACATTAAATCTTAAATGCCTTAAATGTTGCTTAAAGCATACCCTAAGAGTAAGTTTGGACGATGGATGGTGAAATTTGGAAGAAAAATATTGCAGTACTTAAAGAAACCACTTTATTTATATCAAGTTGAAAAGTTGTGCATTGATATATGTCTACATGTCAAACTCAATAGTATGCTGACAGTTGTTGAACCTGTACAGATTATAATGGGTTGTGGATTCTCGGTTTTTCTAAGAGGTTGGGGTCTTCTACAGTGTTAATGGTTGAGTTGCATGGGGTCTTAACAGCTCTTCATATTGCTTGGGATCATGGAGTTAGGAAACTTTGGGTGGAATGTGATTCTAAAGTTGTTGTTATGTTAACTCAGCAGGATACTTCTGCTCATCATCCTTATTTCTTCATTGTTCATCATATTCGTCAGCTTTTGAATAGAGACTGGTGTGCGTAGATAACTCATACTTAGAGGGAAGCAAATACTGTTGCTGACTACCTTGCTTTTTTGGGTCATTCCTCTTCCTTTGAAGCTGATATTTTTTATATGCCTCCTAGTGGGTTAACTTTAAAGTTATTTTATGATAGTTGTGGTTATTCTGTCTCTAGAAGGGTAGCCCTCTAGTTTGGCCTTTTAGCCTCCTTTTATAAAAAAAAATAAAAATTATATGCTTTTTAATTATTACATGATAATTAATTAAATTTATCATTAAAACCCGGTTGAAGTAAATTACTATGGTTGACAAAGCTTCTTCTCTTTTTTACCCCTATATTGCCAATTTAATCAATAAACTTTACAAAATATTGGTGAACTATATAAAAATTAAATTAAATTTAGTATATTGCAAGTAAATTATATAGGTAGTTCATTCAATTATCAAAAAATATATCAACGAGGATTGGATAATTTTTTTAACACCTTAAAATAAAAACTAAATGGTAACATTCCTTAAATTTATGCTAATTTTAAAATTTTGTCAATATTAAAGTAATGTTTACTTTATTTATTTATTTTATTTAATTGAAGTAGATTGAAATATCAATATTCGCATTCGGAGGCTTGATAAGAGATCAGTTGAGTTGATTATATAAGGTCATCTTCATCTATTTGGATCATAAAAGTAAGGGGTATCCTCGAACTAATCCATCTGGATCTGGGTAAGAAAATGACTTGTCACGTGACACACAAGTAACATCACGTGTCACAGTTCCCTTTTAAGCTCACTAGGAAGTATCCCGGACTCTCGTGGGCCCAATGCGCTACGCGATCCTTATCTCAACGTGAACGCCGATCCAAGTGGCCACGTCATAGGCTCCAACTTTGATTGCAATGGACGGCATAGATTTCTCTTAACCCCAACGAGTTGTTCGACCTTTAACACCCTGCCTTCATTAAATACGGCACCCATGGGTCATCGTTTTATCTCTTACTCTGAAACCTGGTCATAGGGATCGCCGATACGCCGGATCTGCTAAAATACGCTTGATCCATATGGGCCTTCTCGACCAGTTGTGGGATGACACAGTCGCCGGCCCTCGGCCGGAGAACGGTCTCGGAAAGCTCCGAAAGCACCACACCTTCGCTTCCCGATCTACCTCCGGCAAGGGTACGACGCTGTACTCTGCCACGTTAATTACACACAACACACATATATATATAATTCACCCGCGGTGTTTGTTACGCGAATCAAGACCACAACAAGAATCACTGATTCTGAACTTAATTATTATTATTATCGTTATAATCTAACCGCTTATATTGATTGACCTTCGAATCGGAGATCCATTTGTGTTTTAGGTTTCATATCATCAGATCTGAAGCCCTAAGGCCTAAACACTTTCGAAATTTGAAGTTCGAAGTGATCTAAATCATTCCATATTAACTACACAACTGCACAAAGCAGTTAGGGGAATGAAATAATCAAAACCTAACAATTTTATTTAATTCGGGAATTATTGCATCTGAAACGCTCAGAAGACGTTTTTCTCTGTTTTTTTTTATGTAAGAAAACAAACTATGCTAATTGCTAACGCTTAGAAGTATTGATTGATCAGAATTGGAGGCAGGGAGCGTGAGATCGTACGGTGACGAACCATCAGAGGAATCGATGAGAGTAACACGTAGTATCATGATCGTGAAACCGCCCGGGTACCAGAGTGGATCGCCTCCGGTTTCTCCCGCCGGTTCTACTACTCCGGTGTCTCCGTTTTCGGGTAAGGTGGTTGTTTGCTTTCTACTATGTTTCTATGACAGTAAAATGGCTAGTTACAGAGCACAGTGAGTAAAGTAAACGTGCCCCTGAATTGCGGGTAGGGGGGATTTTGTCCTTTTGTGGCATGGGCTAACCTAACTTTCAAATTTTTAATGGACGTTGATGAAGCACACTGTTTGGTGGGGGCAGTTATGAATTTATGATAATCGGATGAGACAATGACGTGCCCAATTTTATCATTTTATGTGCTTATCCACAAACATACACATTCACAGATCACAATCATATGACCATTATATGTAGTTAATTATTTCCAAATATTGGGTTTAACTCAACCCAAGTGTCAATTAATTAGACAACTAGGTTAGGCTACCTTGGTTATAATAATACTAATATAATAATAATTGGTTGGAGGGCTTGGTCTAGAAAGTTTCACTCTTTATTATTTAATTTAATAACTAAAGCAGCCAGATAATTTAGATAGTATTGTAATCTAGCGTGTAAAAATTGAATGATTGTGTATTACCAGTTGAAACAAAGTCTTGATCTGGTCAACTCCATGATGGTATCTCTTTTTTTTTTTTTTGTGGTTGTAGAATTTTTCACACTGAGTTGAATTTATTTAGGAGGAAATCGTATACTACAAAGTGCTAGGTCACCTTTTAGAGGATTCAGATTCGTAAGAAGGAGGATGATTATTTTTGTTAATCGATAAACAATAATAACAGCAATAAATTGTACTTATGTGATGATGTTTTTTAGGAACTAGAGAGCCCTTTCGGTTTCGAAGGAGGTCGGCATCGGATGCGTACGAGAAGAGAGGCCAGAACAGATCAAGCCCTTCTTCTCCTTTCGATGTGTGAGAAATAAGCCACATTTTCTCGTATCCGGAAGCTGAGGATGTAACCTTTTGGCCTTTGTTGTATTCATTTTTGTTCAGTTTTTCTGTGCATGTATGAATCTATGTACGGGTTGAATTGAGGTTTTCAAGTGAGGTAGCTGTTTGGTTTAGCTTCTTTATGCCGTAATTAGGTGAGCTAGCTCTGTAATGGATGGAAGTTGTAAGTAAGAAGGTGCAAGGGTAGAGTAGCGGTGTATTGTATTATGTATGTATATAGAGCATTTCCAGTGTTTGTTAGTGCTGTTCATTCTCCCCAAAGTTTTCTCTTGCTGAATAACAACCTACCTTTTGATAATTTCTCGTACTTTTGAGCTTCATGTTCTGTTCTCGATCGATTTTAATGTGAGGATTGACGCCTGATGACTTCACTGCATATTACGTACTGAGGAGAGAGTGTCCTAGAGAGTAGTTTAGCATAACAAATGAACAGAGGTGCAATATGATAACCATTTTTTTGTCGTCCAGGATAATTTCAGAGGAAAAGACATGAGTATGGGACAGCCGGCCCGCCCAAAATTGCTCAATTTCAATGTGCTTGTGGAAGATATTTTTTTTGGTAGCTATGAATGATATGAATAAGTGTATGGTTTTTTCATTCAATAAATGGGACCTAGTCCTAGAGAAGTTAAATTAAAAATCTACTGGTTTTCAATAAGAAAATGAGAACATGTATAATGACAAGCTTCATGTTTTTTTTTGTCAAGACCGGCAAATAATCAGACTTAATCTTCATAACTGCAATGTGGAATGGGGAATAATGATCGGTTCGTTTAATAGTTCATTGTTCATAAAAGTTTTTTTTTTTTTTTCCGAATAGAATGAAAAACATCGATTGATCAACTGTAATAAATGAATATTCTTATACGAGCGTTGAACTTAAACTCCAGGTTGGGTTGGTGGTGATCCTGAGACTGGTGGGGAATCTATCCAACGATCTGTCCAGCTGGAGAGGGAGTTGGGGACAATAACCAGTCTCCATTCCACCTACAACTACAAAGCTAAATCCACAGTCAACATCTCTTTGTTTTTCTTTTTTTATTGGTCAACCACAGTCCACTTCTCGTTTTTTTTTGGTCAACCAGTCCACATCTTGTTGACCCTTTTCCTCCTGCACCCTACGCCTTTCTAGTTTTCCACTGTTCTAATTTTGGTCGAATCCACAGTATTTTTTTTTGGGTTGGTCAACTTTTCTCCCCCAGTTTTAGTTCAACAAATTAGCCTTTTTTATTGGTCCAAAGTTTAACATAATTTTTTGGTCAGAAAAGTTCAACAAAATAGCCTGTTCCTTTAAGGCTTGACTTTGGGCTCATAGTACTTCTGGCCTAATTACTCGCAGAGCACTGGACTTGGACCCAACTTACTGATGCTACCCTTTTGATTTGTTGGCACTCGGCCAACCCGGGCATGGAACCCATTGATTTGGAAATCTTATCTTATGCTTATCCGTTATCAATTCAGATAACATTTCGACCAAAAAAAAATTCTGATAACATGTGTTGAACTTAATAGAAGGAAAATAAATGGTAGTTGTTCAACATGAATTCCAGCATATGGGTGGCTTGATTTAAACCCTATTATTAGTAATATCCTTTATATAAAATTTAAAAATATTATTATAATTCGACCTAATTCATTGATTTAGAAATTGATTTTCCTTCTCAAAGTTTGGTGGTTCTATCCTTACTAAATTAATTTTAATTTTTAAGGCTCATTTTTTTCACCTCGTTTAATTTTTTTTGTCCAATTTTACCTCGTGTATTTAAAAAAGCCCCAAAATAAATGTTTGCTTGAGACGTCACTACATATTGGACCGGCTCTTAGTCTAACGAGAATTGCTTTGCTGTCATAAACTTGTTGGTGCTTCAAAACTAAGCTCTCATAAACTCTTTCTAACCAGAAACCCATCGTGTTTTTTTGGTACTTTATTTTGGTTCACTTTCTTTTACAGAACAAATTTATTGCTTTGTTCTGTAACAAATTTACACGGCGATTCTGACTTTCCTTTTACAAAAGTCATGGAAATAAGTTTTGAATCCTTTATGTGTTCGCAAATAAATAGAGGTGATCTGCAGTTTCCATAGATTATTTACTTTGTTAAATTTTTTCTAGCGAGTGGAGGTTGTGCTCCAAGGTGCAGAATTGGTATGTTGTTAATAATTCATAACAGAGTTTTGTTTAAGGGTCTAAATGACCTACACTTGGTATTTTAAAAGTTATAGTCATATGTTTGTTTCTTAATAACCAGAATATGAAAGATTGAACATGTCTCCTCATGAAGCTTGACATAATCCTTTTTTGACTTACTTTAACCCCCGGATTCTAGTACCTTGTGAAGAAGTAAATGACATTGTATATGACAGAGCAGCTGAATGGATCTCCAATCTTTATCCTTGTGTTGTGTTTCTGCAGGTTTTCTAGTGAAACCATCCAATTATGTAAATTGTGCCTCAGAAGAAACATTGTGCTATGCTGATATACCAAGTCTAAGTTCAGCTGCAGATATATGGAAGGCTTCACGATTTGAGTAAGTCAGAAACTGACAGCTTGATGGTTTTTTTATTATTTCTCGCAATGTATGGGGAAATAAAGTGTGAATTGTTATTGAAAAATCAATCAATGATTAAGATTTTGACAATTTCATGTTATACATGTGCATATAATTCATCATAATCTTAACCATTAATTAAAAAATCAAACAATTATCCTCACACTTTGTCCTCAAAAGTATACTCCTCAGAGGAGTCAAATCCTAGTAAGAGGGATGGTTCTATTCTAACAGCAAGGGTGGTGTTCATAAGTCTACAATACAATGCTTTTCCTTTTTTGTTGAAGAGTGGCTGGGCATTTCTGCATTTCTTATCAAGCCTGGAGAAATGTTGTCAAAACATTCTTTACCGCACTCTTTTCAACATACCCTTTTAAGTGGGTCTCATCAAATAGGAAGTTGAGCATATACTCACATAAATTTCAATCAATCATAAGTGTGATGAAAAAATGTGTGCTAGTATTTATCATCAGGTTAATCGCAGGCAAGTAAAAATTTCAGAAATGTGGACTATTTGAGTTATTTTCATGTTTTTTTTAATGTATACTTTGAAATTCTTGTTAAACTAGTTGTAATTATGATGGGATTCCATATATTTTGTTTTTAGTGTCCTTAATTGATGACTTTTTACTTAAAAGGGAGAGACTGTATAGTGAGAAGACGCAGTAGCAGACTAGCAGTACCACCAAAATGGAATCACCCAAGAAATGGGGATAAGATTCACATAACACTTGTTTTTAGTAATTTTTTTAATCAAAGAACCTTGGAAGAATGAAATTTCTAAGAATCAGAACATAGTACTATGCTTGTGATACGAAAATTCCAACGCATTGAAGTAGTCATATGATTTGATTACGTTATGAGTGGCATAGCATAGCATAGCAACACGGAAAGCCTGGCGAACAGGTCTCTAACAACATTCCTGAGCAGATAAATGGCATAGAAATTTACGCATTTGATAACATGAAATCTCTTTGCACTCACAAATTACATGCTAATTTTCCAAACACAAGGAACCAAGTGGTGTATAAAGCAAGAATCTCTGCTCCTGCACAGAAGAATGCCTGGGTAGTTCAGTTTACAATATAGTACTGTCAGCCATTATATGATGATTGATTGATTCACAATCTGCAACTCTTAAAGGTGGAAGGCTCTCCCATGCCAAACTCCTACTTGATGATTTCAACTCTGAACAAGTTGAGTTAGCTGGATTCCTATTTCAACCCAAAATCTTTTCCAAATACTCTAGACCTTTCCAAGTTTAGGGGGCTGCCAAAAAGAGTTACATATAAGATTAGATACTGATATACACAAAGATTCTAAGAAATACAACAACTAATTGGTGATAATGTTTACCTTCTTAAGATTCATTTTTGATGTACCACTTCCTGATCCTTTGTCCATGGGTTTCAATATCTCAAAGGAACATACAAGAGACTCATCAACGCTCAACAATGCACCAGCATTGTCAAATTCCCCACCATAGTTTGGTGCAGAAAATATTGTGACTAATCTTCGTTTAGCAAAAAACTCGTATCCATCCTCCACAACCTATAAGAAAAAATATGCAGAGTAAAATGAGACCTTAATTCAGGAGAAGTTGGAAGAACTAAAAACCAAAATAGAAAAAGTTGAAAACAAAAGAGCAAGGAAGATGAATGCCTGTGAATAGTTTAGTTTGACTGAGCCTGGTCTAGACACGATGTGCATGTCAGATAAGGAAAATCTATATAGGTTGCAGCCATTTAAAAATAGAAAGTACAACATATGTGATGCTAAATGTCCTAATTTCAAGCCTATGTCTTTGCAATGAATATAAAATTGCTACTATCAAAAGTCTGTCATTTGTAAATGAACTGATTTCAAGATGGGGTATTATTATTAATAATTGAGATGAGTATAACTTTTGAAACTTATTCTAAGAATTTTTGTAGTTAAAAAGTAGCTAGATGGTTTTAGCCTTTTAGGTGATTGTGACACAACATATTTTCTTCTCCCCTTTCTGGATTCATAATCAATTGATAAAGTTGTTTCCAAAGAGGTTGACAAATGCTGGAAGGTAAGAGCCTATCAGTGAAGTGGGTGTTCTCAAGTTTCATCAAACAAATAGAAGCAGACCTATACAACTTGTTCAATCAATCTGCTCATATGATTATGAAGTAAGAGGTTTACCTGATGACCTCTGCAAACAAGATCAAGATCATTTTTATCCAAAAAATCTGTGACGACATCAGGTCCAAAAGTACATGAAACGCCTCGATCACTGTCTGCCCAGCCCTCAATGCTAGAATCAGGATCAGACCAAAGCAGATCACATAGGAGACCACTATCCGGAATTTCAGTAGGTCTTGTAACCTCCCTTATCTGATCTAAGTTCTGCATTTCTGGGGAGAGTCCACCATGCATACAAAGTATTTTGTCATCAATGAGTGCAGCTACTGGCAAACAGTTAAAGCAGTCTGTAAATATCTTCCATAGCCTAACATTGAACCTCCTTTTACATTCATCATAAAATCCATAAATTCGGTTTATCTTTGCATCTTCATGGTTCCCTCTCAAGAGAAAAATCTTGTCCGGATATCTTATTTTGTAGGCCAAAAGCAAACATATAGTCTCCAAACTCTGCTTCCCTCTGTCCACATAATCCCCAAGAAACAAGTAGTTTGCAGCAGGAGGGTAGCCACCATATTCAAAAAGCCTCAATAAGTCTTGGTACTGACCATGTATATCACCTGCAAGAAGGAGATTCACAAAATTAACAACAAGGGGACATGTGAGCATTGAGCAACTTCAATTTCTGCACCAGAATGCAAATTATACCACACGGTTCCTATAAATAGGCCATAAAACTAAAACCTGTATAAGATTATTTTCCTCCAAAATATTGCACATAGAGAAAAGAAAGCATTCTGAAGAAATGCATCAAATTCAAAAACATGACAGATGAAAAATAATTAAATTAAATTGAATATCACTTTCCTTTCTATCTGTGTGATCATGGTATATTTCAATATTTTATTAAATACACAAAGCGTTCATCTCGGTGATTAACCATTGTTCTAACTTCTAAAACCGTAATAAGTTTAAGGTTTTCAACCTTTCTAAGCATTTTTCCCCTTCACCTCACCTTGTGAACAATAAAAATAATCTCTCCCCCCATAGTTTAGCCTATGTTTGATTATTCATGGTTTCAAAAATTAATTTTAAATTTCTTTCTAACGTGTTTCGTAATTTAATTGGTAAGATTTGGTAGATATAGAATGGAAAAATCTCTCAAATCTGAATAAGAAAGTGTTGGAAAAGGGCAATTGTTGTGAGAATTGAAGAAGAGAAGGAGGAGTTTACCACAGATGCGGATGGGAGCATGAAGCTCCAAGAGAATTGGCTGAGAGAGGAAGATTTGTCGAGCGTTGACGCAGAGTTGACGGATCTCCGACTCAGAAAGCTGAACCTGTTTTCCTCCTTTCCCTTCAAGTAGCCTTCTTATCACATCATCCAATACCCCCTTGTCCATCATTCCCTCCATTGTCATCATCATCATCTTCTTCTTCTTCCTCTTTTTTCTTCAATAAATGCTATGTTTCCTCTTGTTTTGGCTTTGATTTCCCAAAATGGATGGAAAGAGGAACAAACAAGGCGATTTTGGCTTATGGATGGTCAATTAAATGAAGCAAAAGTTGAGAAAAGGAAGAAGATAAATAAAGAAAAAATAGATAGATGGACAAGATGGCACAACTGTAAAACAGAGAGAGACAGAAAGACAAAGGTTGAGGTTTTATACCATCATCATGTCATGAGAGGATGTAATGTAATGTTAATGTAATTTGCAATTTCCAAAATGGACGATTCTTGATGTCTTGTCCTGGTCATGGTCATCACCATCATCATCATGGGATTAATATGGTTGGGTTGGCTTTCTTCTTTTTATTATTATTATTATTATTATTTTTATTTTTATTATTTTTGGGGATTATTCAATTCAATTCAAAGGTTCAACTCTGATTTTTCTTTATTGTAAATTGTAATGTTTTGTTTTTTTGTCTATCTAAAAATCGCTGCCAACTGCCAAATAGACTCTTTATATTCGGTTGAGAGTTGAAACCTTCAAAGGAGGGGACTAAAAGCCGCGTAAGAATATCAGCTCAACATCTTCCACGTGTAAGCCAATGGTTGGTCCTCTCTCTCTTGGTCAAATATCAGAATCGCAGCTTGCGACGTTGTCGTTCCACTTCCACTGCTCCAAACTACCACTTTATAAACTTTTTCAACAGCTCACATTTATTTTTAAAATGTCATGTGCTATTGTGATATACTCCTACTATGCTTTTAGTAAATTTCTATACTATTATTGATTTCATTATAATGTGATGGGAAACGCTAATAGTGACCTTAATGAATCAATAAATATAAAATATGTATAATATATTAAATGTTAATATTTTTTAATAAATATTATTTTTTTACTAGTGTCATAAAGTTCTTTTCTAATTTAAATAAAGACACATTAACCTCGTGTCTCTACTGAGCATTCACTTGCAGCCTCGCTCGAATGCACATATATTTAATTTGTGGTCTTGTTCAAAACCGGGTTGCTATTAATTTCATTCATTCCTTCTCATAAACACCAGTTGTTTTGTAATATACTAGTCTGGTACCCGTGCGATGCACGGAAGCACTTGTAATGGGAATGTTAGATGAATAAGTTTTAAAGTTAAATGTTTTAATTAATTTAAGTCCAAGGTGGGGGCACCAGCCTCTCACCCTAAATTTTAATTTACCAAAAAAAATATAATTTAGTTAAAATGTGCATATAATTTGTAATAAATATGTGTATGAGAAGAAATTTTACATACTAAAAGACTTAATTTAAAAAGGGATAAAAAAACATATATTGGATGAAGTTTTATGAATATAAAATTATATTTTTTTTATTTTATCTTATAGTATAAAGACATTTGCTAAATACTAAATAAATAGTTTTATGAATTAAAGGAGAAAATTGACAAAGAAACAAAATACACAATCGAATTGAATAAGATAAAGGATTTTAATGAAGGGGAGATGAATGAGAGGAGGGAAGGGAGATGATATTTTATCTTGTTTGGTTCGAGGAGGGGGGGTGAGGGAAGGACAGACCTTTCTTGTTTGGTTCACAAGGGGATGAAGGGGAAAATAAAACTAATTTACTCTTTATACTCGTATACTTTTACAACATCTAATTTTATTAATATGAGTGGAAGAATATTTAAGTAATTTTGATCGTTTTATTTTAAACCCCTTCACTCCGAAAAATTATTAAATGGTCCCGGACCACAATGTCATCCATGGTCTTGACCAATCAACATTTGACACATAAGCAAAATTCATGGTCCGACCATGAATTTATTTTTAGTCCCAACCAATTTTTCTGTCAAATGTTAATTAGTCGGGACCATGGATAACGTGTTGGTCGGGACCATCTAATAATTTATCCTTCACTCCCCTCCAAATCCTCTCACTTTTGGAGATGAAAAAAATGTTATCATGAGAGATTTTGGCCTCCTCTCTTCGTGAAAGGATCCTCTCCAACCTCTCCATAGTCCATAGCAAAATGTTAGCTACGGAATAACTACAGATTAGCTATGGCTTTTGTTTTCCTAGTTATCCCGTAGTTATTCTGTAGCTAATTTTGCTGGAGAGGGTTGGAGACAATAGCGGGCTGGAGAAGATCCAAGTCCCCTCTCCTCTCCTCCCCTCCCCTCCTAAAAAATTGAACCAAACAACCTCTTAAATTTCCTCCCCTCCATATCCCTCAAACCAAACAATAGCTAAACTTCAACTTCATATTTTTAAACAATTTAGGCTAGTAAGATTTAAATTAAATTTATTTAAAAAATGAACCAACCTTAAATAAATCAAATTAGACTTAAACTTCAAGTAATCGACTTTAATTGAACCATTCAAAATTATTTGCGTGTGTCCAAATGTGGTGCACCTCAATATATTTCTCAATATGTAAAACTCCCCACATATATGCCTCGAATAGAAAAATTAAGAACAAGTTCGATTTACATTTATTTATTTAGAAACTTTAATTTCAAATTTTTATTTTGTTATAAGTAATAAATTACAATTATATTTAAATGTAATTTAACTTGATTTCAATTATTTAAATTAATTATACTACTATTAATTTTCTTGTTTTACCTATTATAGTTTAAAAGAAAAATTGTAGATTAATATTATTAATATAAAATAAATTCAATTAAATATCAGAGTATTCTAAACGGAAAAAAATGATTCATTTTTATTTCAATAAGAAATTTCTTATATTGCAATTAATTTTTAAATGAAATTAAAATAGTGTCACATTTTAATGAGTAAATAAGAAAAAGATTAAAAATAAATTAATTTAAAATATATAAATACAGTGTACAGATATGTTGTAAGGAATTATTTTAATTCAATTGGAGTTTTAAAAAGTATAAAACATTTTTTTGGTCAAAAATATAAAAAGTAACTGCATTGGGCTTTGGACTTCTGCCATAGATGCATATAACTTTAAAACCCTAATATACCTTTCATTTTATAGTTTCGCCGTTAATTTTGAGTAGTCGCAGCAGCACCGTGCTCTTCCAAGACCTAGAGCTGCAATGGTACCTATCTCTCTTATTTGTCATGCTCCTTTAAGCCGTGTTTGGCTTTGATTTGACAATATTATCTGCATTTGATACGCAGGGGATCGATCTTAAGGCTGGGGGTAAGAGCAAAAAGACCAAACGAACAGCACCCAAGTCAAATGATATCTACCCTCAATCTCCTTGTCAAGGTACCTTTCACCTTCCCTCGAGATCCATAGGGTTTGTTTTCATTTTTTCACGACGATGATGATAAATGTGATCCCAGCTCATTATGAGACCTTCACCATTCCAAGGTCTGGGAATATAATTTTTTCCACATTTGTCTGAGCCTAATAACACCTTTCTTTCCTTCACTCACATACCGCATATGCTTTTTCAAAATTTTCATTTGGTGATAGAATAACTAGTTAGACAGACCCCTGATGCATACCAAACGCATTTTAATTACTGTTTTTTTAATTTTATCTTCACTTCTGTTGCTGCCAATGGCCAATTTTAATTACTATATATGGCGTTAGTCTCTTGTTGATGGCAGTTTCCCAATGATGCTATTTTTTTTACCATGCTAATGCTGAAAACATGATTATTACTTCATTATACTGAGGGAACTGTTGTTATTGTTATTTATCAAATTCTAAACTTATTTGGGTTTGCTCATGCTTATGGAGGTGCCGTTTACTGTGTTCAGAAAAAAAATTGTTTTCTTGCCGTATATAAATTTGTATGAATCGTTTAATATTCTTTGTTTATTATGTATTTGGATGATTCTGATTTAATATTACATCATCAGCTTTATCGTTTCCTTGTTCGAAGGACTGGAAGCAATTTCAATGCTGTCATACTTAAGAGATTGTTCATGAGCAAGGTTAACAGGCCTCCAATTTCTTTGTCAAGGTTAATTAAGTTCATGAAGGGCAAGGTTTGTCTCTCTCTGCCTCATTTCCAATAAAACCTTTCCATTTTTGACTTATTATCATGTGCAATGTGCATCATGTGCAATGTTACACAGATTAGAAAAACCGATAATATATGTCAGTAGCAATAGTGTTTTTTAGTTAGAATAATTTTAATTTTAATTTCCTCTGATGTTCTTCTGGGATTTTATTTTATGTAGGAAGGTAAAATTGCTGTTGTAGTGGGGACTGTAACTGATGATATCAGAGTATATGAAGTTCTAGCCCTAAAAGTTACTGCACTTAGGTTCACAGAAACAGCACGAGCAAGAATAGAAAAGGCCGGTGGGGAATGCTTGACATTTGATCAGCTTGCTCTGAGGGCTCCTTTGGGACAGAACACGGTATGAATGGATATGCTGGTTCTTGACCTCATTGTACATATTTGAGAGGTCTTTAGATTTGAGATTGGTATCCATTCTATTCTAGTGCAGGAGTCACAAGTTCACAATCATACATTTCCAACCGCTTGATTTGGATAATAGTTTCTTGATGGACTATATAGAGAGAGAGTCATGAATAGGCCTTTTGAGTTTGATTTGTTTGAACAATTTTTTTTGTTTGATAAAATGCATTGTGCTGATTGTTATCCCTCTAATCAAAATTATAGTTTTTGTCTGTTGTATTAGCTGTTATATATATATATATATATATATATATTAAAGGATGAGCTTTGGATATGTTGATGTAGTTACCTTTTCAGAAGGTAAGTTTAATTATTTATATATTCTTGAATGCAGGTCCTTCTTAGAGGCCCAAAGAATGCACGGGAAGCTGTGAAACACTTTGGTCCTGCTCCTGGTGTGCCACACAGCAATACCAAGCCTTATGTACGATCTAAGGGGAGGAAATTTGAGAGGGCTAGAGGAAGGAGGAACAGCAAAGGATTTAGGGTTTGAGTTGATAATGTTGCTCTATTTTTTTCACAAGTTTTATTACATCTGAAATTCAACCATTTTGTTATATCATAGGCGTTGGTGACAGTTTTTATGGTATTTCTCTTCTGATAAGGATTTTCAGTATGGAGATTGTTTTGCTATGCCCCCATGTTCTGTTATGTAGTCTGGTATTAAAGTTTATAACCCGCATTTGATGCCCCCCAAGTGTGAATGGGCAGTGATTTTTCGTAATCGCATTATTAATACATTGGCTTCTTTCTCTTTATAAGGTTTCTTTTTTATTTTCACAATCACAGCTCGGGGGTGGAGTAGCATTATTGGATTTAATAATAGCCCGTTTGTTTTAAATTCTAACCAAACAAAAACTTTAAATCACTTCTATGCAACATATTACGTGTAGTGTGTTTCATTCATTTCAATCATTCATTTTTAGAATCAATTTAACTCAATTGTAAATTATACGGACCCTAAATTGGCAAAGCTTTCAATTATATATTGTTTCGAAGATAAAGTTATTAAACACAGTTAATTTACGGCACCTTCTCTCAAGCTTTTTACCAGTTGTGTAAAGCTCACTCCTTGTGTCTTTCATTAAATTAGTAGTTGATTGTTTATATGTTTGATAGAAATGAAATTAAACAAGCGCCAAAGGGTCGCTTCTGAGCTATGAACTTCTAAATTGTTGCTTGCTGAAATGTCTTCATTTTATTAGCTTTTAAATATCGTATTAATTATATAATATTCATGTTTAATAAATTGAAAGGTTGGAAACTAGTCAATCCCGAGAGTGGTGAGTTGGAAACTCTTTGCAAGTCTGCAACTGAAACACTATGGTCAAAAAATTCACTTCTAGTTATAAATGTAATTAATGTTTTATTGTTAATAAATAAATACCTTTTATTTCTATGTATGGATTCTTTTTTTTTTTTGTCAAATTTCTATATATGGATTCGGAAAGGTACTTTTGGGTAAAGGGCGTGAAAATGAAACAATTTCAGTTTTTTTTCTCTCACCTTTTCTTTATGAGTAAACTAGCAATTTAGTCCCTAACTTTAGGGGCGTCATGCAGTTTAGTCTCTGACTTTCAGAAATGCCTGTGTTAGTCCTTGACTTTATGCTTCGTCTTTCACTTTAGTCCACACATTAAACTTATGTTAAACACCGCTGACCTGGATGCCACAGTGTCCAAAATGATGTCGTTTTGCTTCCTTTTAAAGTATGAGTCACAAACGCTAACGGTCTTCTTCTCATCCTTTCCCTTTTCTTCTTCTTTCCTCATTTTCTTTCATTGTTACCACAATATACTTTCATTGTTACCCGTTCTCCAACCTCACCTATGCCACCACTGCTTCTTCTTTCATTTCGCAGTAACGGCCTCAAAACCCTAGGAACAATATTTCCCCCCGTTAATATTATTGATCTCTCTCAAAGCCTCCATTGTCCACCTCTACCCCACTTGTCTCCATTTGATCTTCTTGATGGCCATGGCAACTCAAGCCTCCCTCATCACCCCACGTCTCTTTGGCCCCAAACCATGGAAACAACCATCACCATCCACTTTGTCCTTCACAAGCCCCAAGCCCCTCAAGTTTACTATTTCACCAAGAACAATCAAAGCAGCTGCTGCAGAGGAGAAAACAGAGGCACCAGTTGGATTCACTCCACCTGAATTGGAACCAAACACTCCTTCCCCAATCCTTGGTGGCAACACTGGAGGCTTATGATTATTTGTGTCAAAAATATTTTTTCAAATATTAATTTGCTTTAGATTTATCTAGCATACAACAGAGTACTGGGGTCATGAAACCAAAACCAAATGAAGAGTGGTTGTTGTATTTTCTTTTTTTCTATATGTTGAAGAAAAAAATTAACTGTAACAGTGAAAAAATTGCTAATTGATTGGAGAACAAATAAATGTTTGAATTTTCTTATCAATGCTGGCAATAGAGATTCACCCATGGTATGAATTACATTCTCTGTATGGTGAACTATATCAGAACTTGCAGTTTGACCTAAGAATCTAATTGCAATTCTCTGTTGGAAGCAAAATTGTATTATATAACTTGGAGGTGGAGGTGCATCTTTGGGCATTGTCATTAATCAATTTTTTAAACATATTTGGACTAATGGTATATCTATAGAGGTAGGAAGCATATCCATAGACAAGCACAAGATAAGAACCGAGAGTTATTCATTGCATTGAAAAAAACCTTTTCAGATGAACTACAAGCCAAAGAAAAGAAAAAAGAAGAGCGGGGAATGCATTAATGAAAGAAAAAAGGCCTTTTAACTTGCATTGTCATTTGGCTTTACTTTTGTTTTGCTTGGTTATGCACATTTGTCGTGTCCATTGCAGTCACAGCCTACCATATTCGCCCCTTCAAATCCAACGGAAAATTACAGAAGAAAATGGGAGAGAATGACAAAGAGAGAAGGGCACGAAAAACTATGAGAAACTAAGAGTCTTTGTTGGCATTCATATCATACTTTTAACGTTACACGTCAGCAGTTTTTAACAGAAATTTAGCGTTTGAACTAAAGTGAAAGACAACATAAAGTCAAGGACTAATGCAGACATTTCTAAAAGTCAGGGACTAAACTGTATGGCATTCCTAAAGTCAGGGACTAAGGTGCTAGTTTACTATTTTCTTTATTATTTGACTAGCTTATAAGCTTGTTTGACCAACATAAAAGTGTTTGGTAACGTATCTCAAAGTAGCTTATTTTAGGAGCTTCTAGCTTATAAGCTACAAGCTACTTCACCTAGCTTTCTAGCATGTAGCTTACTACTTCGGACTTGAATATAAGCAAAAATAACTAAATTCACACGTATTAAGAAAGTTAGCTAAACTCATTAAATTTTCTTAATATTATGTAAAAAGTACTTGCATTACCTAAATTACCCTACATTCAATTTTATTGAAATTTGTTTCAAGTGTACATACTCTCTTTCTATTGGCACATGATTCATTAAATAGAGTGTTTAAAAAGTAAAATTTGAATTAAATAAAGGGCATTTTGGGTTATCACATAAATAGGGTAAAATTAGTTAAGATTTGCTTATATTGTAGTCCACCAAATATGAGTTTTTTTTTGCTTATATTCAAGTCCAGAGGGAGTATTTAATTTTCTTCCATCATTATCCCTCATATTTTAATACATTTCCTTTATTATCCTTATTTTATTCTTACCTATTATTACCTATTTTCAATTTTAGTGATAAAAACCTTTCAATTTCTTTTTAACTATTATTATCTAAATAATAATTAATTAAATTGCTATTTTCTTTTCACTATTTTATGAAATTGTTTTCATTCTATACTGTTTATTTTATCAATTTTACTATTTATTTTAGTTTTTAATTAAATATTTTATCACTAAAAGGTTTAATAGGAATTGAATTATTTTTAAAAAAATCTAAAATTATAATTAAATAATAATATATTTTTGTCAGAAAAATAAAAATAGAATTTATATAATAAAACTTACGTAATTATGTCCCTTTATGTCATTTTACATTTACCAACTAGCTTATCAGTTAGTTCTACCAAATACTTCTAATTTAATAAGCTAACTTATCAGCTCGAAGCTTATAAGCTAGGAGCTTATCAGCTAGCAGCCAGTTTATCAGCTATCAGCTAGTTTTGTCAAACACGACATGATTATCCAACCTGATTCAATCAGTTTATACTTAGGTTTGGTCACACACTAAATTCTGCAAAAAAACAATAAAGATCAAACCTAAACTCGTCCTTCTTATCAACTACTGAAATAAAAGTTAACAACCATGTGGCATGCTTATAAAGTGGTAGGAGTACAATTGAAATTAGGAGAAAAGAAAGGTACAGGATATTATTACACATTATAATTTGACATTAGTTTCATATACGGATCAAATCAAAACTTCTTAATAAAGTCATATATGTGATTACTGATTTCCTCTGCAGCTTCTTGATTATTGAAGTGAGCCACTCCTTTTTGAACAATTACCTCCTCCAAATTTGGCACATTCTCCTTAGAACTTCCACTGTGAATATACTTCTTAATGCCATGGAAGGTGTATACCAGGTCTAACTCACCTGTAATGAACTTTACCGGCACTTTGATTTGCACTCCAACCCATGGTGCTGTGAGCTCCCAATTTCTGCATACATATACAAGTAATTAATTCTCTTTAGAATTTGTATCCATATCATGTACAAATCTTTTCCCCAAAACACAAAACATTGTTAAAAGTAATGGAAAACAATCATAAGCAATGCAAAGAGATATATAGAAGATTACAAGTTCAAGTTTCTATAATAGTTCAATCCTCCAATGAAGCCTGTTTTCTCAAATTTGGTGACAAAATAAGCAAGATCATCTTCAGTGAGCCAAGAGGGTAATGTCTCAAGGGTATCTGGATTGAATCCAATTCCATATTCTCCTTTGAGAAGGATTGGAGGACCAATTTTGCGAGTTGTAAGGATGTTTTTCATCACATATGCAGTGCCAACTTCATTCATCTTAGCTTCCATTTTTCCTAGATCCTACAACACATATTAAAATTAATAAAGTCATTAGATCTAGCTACCGTTATACTAAATTCTCACTTTATTTCTCACAAACAAAATATTCTAATATAGAGGGTGTTTTCGTAAAATTAATTGAAAAATGAGAAACTAGATGAAAACTAAAAAGTTAGCTGATTTAATTGAAAGTGTTTAGTAAAACTAGCTAAAAATTGTAAAAAAAAAAAGATATTTAAGTACATCATTAATAATTAAATAATGATGAGTAAGAGTTGTTGAGTGATAGAGTTATAACTTTCAGCTAGTAGCTGAAAAGAGTGTTTTACTAAAAACTATTTTACTAAACACTAATGAAATTGTTTATGCTACTATTACTGATTTCAGATTCCATCTAGCTGAAATAATTTACCCAACTCACTCTTAAAATATTATATTAGAGCTTCATAATGCACCATTATCCCACCCCCCACCCACCCACAATCTGGAACAATATGTGGAAGAACCTGAAATCTGCAGATATAATAGTCGTCTCCATACAAAGCATGCATTCCATCAACTGTCTTGGTGTTAGGATTTCTACGAATGAAGGGAACGCTGAGGCAGACATAGGCCTTGACTTTGTGAGGGCAAAACATGCAGAGGTACCAACCAATAGCGGCTCCCCAATCATGAGCCACAAACAAGACTTGATGGGCACCTAGATTGTCCAATAGTGCAATAAGGTCACCCACTATGTGAAAAGCATGTGTAACTGCTCACTGAAGCAGGGGTATCAGTGTCACCATATCCTCTAGGAGCCACTGTGTGATATCCAGGAGAACTGAGTGTCACAATTTGGTGCCGCCAAGAATACCAAAGCTCAGGAAAGCCATGTAGAAGTAACACCATAGGGCCTTGTCCTTTCTCTGCTATATGCATTTTGATGCCTTTCACTTCCATTATTCTATGCTCTATCCCTTCCATCTCTCTTCTTACTTATGCAAATGCAAGAGAAAATTTGTGAGCACATATTAGTCAAGTGAGATTAATGATTAAATTTGTGAGCAAGTATATTAGTCAAAATTCTTTCAAAGATTAATATTGTTTTTGTGATAAACATAGTCAAAATTCTTTCAAAGATTATTATTGTTTTTGTGAGCACATACTATTAATTTTCTTGTTTTACCTATCATAATTTAAAAATAAAATTGAAGATTAATATTATTAATATAAAATAAATTTAATTAAATATCAGAGTATTCTAAACGCAAAAAAATGATTAATTTTTATTTCAATAATAAACTTCTTATATTGAAATTAATTTTTAAATGAAATTAAAATAGTATCACATTTTAATGACTAAATAAAAAAAAGATTAAAAATAAATTAATTTCAAAAGTACAGTGTACAGATATGTTGTAAGGAATTTTTTTTTAATTCAATTGGATTTTAAAAAAATATAAAACATTTTTTTGGTCAAAAATATAAAAAATAAATTAAAAAAGTTGAAGAAAACTGCATTGGGCTTTGGACTTCTGCCTGAGATGCATATAGAGAGGCTTTGGGCTTTTGCTTCGTTTCCAAATCCAAAAACAAAACCCAGATCCATATAACTTTTAAAACCCTAATATACCTTTCATTTTATAGTTACGCCGTTAAATTTGAGAAGTCGCAGCAGTACCGTGCTCTTCCAAGACCTAGAGCTACAATGGTACCTATCTCTCTTATCTGTTATGCTCCTTTAAGCCGTGTTTGGCGTTTATTTGACAATATTATCTGCATTTGATACGTAGGGGATCGATCTTAAGGCTGGGGGTAAGAGCAAAAAGACCAAACGAACAGCACCCAAGTCCAATGATATCTACCTCAATCTCCTCGTCAAGGTACCTTTCACCTTCCCCCAAGATCCATAGTGTTGTTTTCATTTTTTCACGACGATGATGATAAATGTGATCCCAGCTCATTATGAGACCTTCACTTTTCCAAGGTCTGGGAATATAATTTTTTCCACATTTGTCTGAGCCTAATAACGCCTTTCTTTCCTTCACTCACATACTGTATATGCTTTTTATAATTTTTCATTTGGTGATAAAATAACTAGTTTGTGAGACCCCTGATGTATACCACACGCATTTTAATTACTTTTTTTTTTTAATTTCATCTTCACTTCTGTTGATGCCAATGGCCAATTTTAATTACTATATATGGAGTTAGTCTCTTGTTGATGGCAGTTTCCCAATGATGCTATTTTTTTTACCATGCTAATGCTGAAAACATGATTATTTCTTCATTATACTGAGGGAACTGTTTCTATATTCGTTGTTATTGTTATTTATCAAATTCTAAACTTATTTGAGTTTGCTCATGCTTTTGGAGGTGCCGTTTACTGTGTTCAGAAATAATTTTTTCCTTGCCGTATATAAATTTGTATTGAATCGTTTAATATTCATTGTTTATTATCTATTTGGATGATTCTGATTTAATATTACATCGTCAGCTTTATCGCTTCCTTGTTCGAAGGACAGGAAGCAATTTCAATGCTGTCATACTTAAGAGATTGTTCATGAGCAAGGCTAACAGGCCTCCAATTTCTCTGTCAAGGTTAATTAAGTTCATGAAGGGCAAGGTTTGTCTCTCTCGGCCTCATTTTCAATAAAACCTTTCCATTTTTTTATTTATTATCATGTGCAATGTTAGCTTAGAAAAACCCATAATATACATGTCAGTAGCAATAGTGTTTTTTAGATAGTATATTTTTAATTTCCTCTGATGTTCTTCTGGGATTTTATTTTATGTAGGAAGGTAAAATTGCTGTTGTAGTGGGGACTGTAACTGATGATATCAGAGTATACGAAGTTCCAGCCCTAAAAGTTACTGCACTTAGGTTCACAGAAACAGCACGAGCAAGAATAGAAAAAGCCGGTGGGGAATGCTTGACATTTGATCAGCTTGCTCTGAGGGCTCCTTTGGGACAGAACACGGTATGAATGGATATACTGCTTCTTGCCCTCATTCTACATATTTGAGAGGTCTTTAGATTTGAGATTGGTATCCATTCTAGCGCAGGAGTCACAAGTTCACAATCATACATTTCCAACCGCCTGATTTGGATAATAGTTTCTTGATAGACAACTGTGTAGACAGAGTCGCAAATGAGCCTTTTGAGTTTGATTTGTTTGAACAATATTTTTTGGTTTGATAAAATGCATTGTGCTGATTGTTATCCCTCTAATCAAAATTATAGATTTTGTCTGTTGTATTAGCTGTTATATATATATATATATATATATATTGAAGGATGAGCTTTGGATATTTTGAGGTAATTACCTTTTCAGAAGGTAAGTTTAATTATTTATATATTCTTGAATGCAGGTCCTTCTTAGAGGCCCAAAGAATGCACGGGAAGCTGTGAAACACTTTGGTCCTGCTCCTGGTGTGCCACACAGCAATACCAAGCCTTATGTACGATCTAAGGGGAGGAAATTTGAGAGGGCTAGAGGAAGGAGGAACAGCAAAGGATTTAGGGTTTGAGTTGATAATGTTGCTCTATTGTTTTTTACAAGTTTTATTATTACTTCTGAAATTCAACCTTTTTGTTACATCATGGCGTCGGTGACAGTTTTTATGATATTTCTCTTCTGATGAGAATTTTCAGTATGGAGATTGTTTTGCTTTGCCCCCATGTTCTGTTATGTAGTCTAGTATTGAAGTTTATAACCCGCATTTGATGCCCCCCAAGTGTGAATGGGCAGTGATTTTTCGTAATCGCATTATTAATACATTGGCTTCTTTCTCTTTAGGGTCTAAATATATTTTTGGTCCCGTAAATTTAACGAGTTTTGTTTTTAATCCCTATAAAAAGAATTTTTGTTAAATCGTCCTCTTAATTTTTTTTTTTTTGCAATTAGTCCCTCCCTTCAAATTGTGCGTGTTATATAATGATGTGACACTTTTTCTCTCTCCTAAGTGTTAACTCTTGTATTTCTGGTGATCTTAAATTGCCAGTAATTATAGACCGCCACAACCTCCTCCACCATATCCCCTCCTCCCCCACCCCATTCTCCCCCACTTCCTTCACTCAATTCTCTTCTCCTCAAACAACTTTTCGATAGCAAAATGATTTAGAACACGCTTATCGTTCATCATCATTGGCACATTCGACTTCTTGAAATCAAATGCCTCTTCCTCTTTCCTCCTCGCCGTTATCATGCTATTCGTCACTGGTTTCTTGAACCAAGATGAGTATTTGGGTTTGGATGCAGAAGCACAAAGAATTTTTTTTGGGATGCGCATTTAAGGCTTAAGCACATCACTCAACATAATTAAGCTCATAATTATGGCAGCTGTGATTAAAGTGGCCGCGCTTTCTGGTTTCGTCAGAAAAGCTTCATACAATTCAATGTGAACGTTAATTAAAATGGCATAATATGTGTTTGTCTTTTGCAGATCAGAGAGAATGGTGATTTAAGATGATAATTAAAATCCACGTACCTTTTCAGCCATGGTTGAGGATCAGAGATAAGATCTGAGGGCTCAGATAGAGAATGGAGACAAAAGTGATCAGAGCAACTTATAAGAAGGGATTAGCTCAACACTATAATCAATCAAATGCCAACACATAGACCTTTACCCCCAGTTTGGTGTTGTAGAAATGGGAGGAAGAAAAATGAGATGGGTGGAAGTGGAGGGAAATAGACCTACTTCCCCTGTTTGGTAGCACAGTGGAAATGAGGAGAAATACACTTTTTCGGTGGGTCCCACGGCTTTTGTATTTCTCTCCAAAGTTGTAGAGAAATGCAGAAAAATGGAGTTGTGGTCACGCAATAATCGATTATTTTGTATCAATAATCGATTATTTTGTGTGATTTGATACAAAAATCGATTATTTTGTGAAGATAATCGATTATTTTGTGTGATTTGATACAAATAATCGATTATGTTGTCAAAATAATCAATTATTTAGTCAAAATAATCGATTATTTTGTATCAAAAGTCGATTATTTTGGTTCTATTTCTCACCTATTTCACTCATCAAACAACCTACTTTTACATTTCTCTTCTATTTCTCACTCATTTCACTTACACCAAACAACCCTTATTTCTCCTCTATTTCACCTCTATTTCACTTCCATTTCTCTTCTTCCCACTTCTCTTCTATTCATTTCTTTTCTCTCCAATTCTTTACTCCCACCAAACAAAGCCTCAAGGTTGAATTTCTTACTTGTTGAAGTTGTTGTCAGTCAAATGCAGAAGTGGAGGTAGAGACTGAAGCTTGCCGGAACTAGAGGGTGTCTATGCTGTTAATGTTCATAGAGAAGGAATGAATGATGGCTTTACAATTCAATATGAAGCTTTTCTGATGATGGAAAATAGTCACGGAAGGAACCAGATGGCGTAATAGAAGTTCAATGGGCGCCGAAGGCATTATTCTATGCTCTTCGAAACATCCCTAATACTTACACACCCAACAAAACCCAACAACGTTGGATCCAAGGTCACTGCACCAAGGAAACAAACAAGTCCAAGGCCACTATCTTCCCAGTAACAAGGTCTCTAGCTTTATACACATTGCTATAAGTCCCTTGCCCAGTCTGAACATAAATAAAACACCATTACAAAACAAACACTCATTCAAAACAAACACCATCACCATTTGGAATGTGTTTGTAATGGCTCAGCCATCAACCTCCTTCTTCGGTTATATACGTTGCCTTTGGAAGCCTCATAGTGTTATCTGCTAAGCAAATGGAGAGCATAGCCAATGCTCTCAAGAAAAGTGAATGCCCTTTTCTTTGGGTCATCAAACGTCAAGTTGGAACAGAGTCTTTGTCACTGCCACAGGGGTTTGAGGAAGAGACAAAAAAACAGAGGCATGGTGGTGCCATGGTGTCCACAAATGCTAAACTCATTTCTGATGTGTTTCAAGTGGGGATTCGCCTAAAACAGGACACTGATGGCTTTGTTGAAACAGAGGGTGGGGGAATCATGTCTTGTTGGAGGTTCTAGAGATTGCCTGGGTGGTTTTGAGAGGGTTTGTGGCGGTCTAAACATAAATTTCTGGTGGTCCCAAAATTACACATTGCAAAAAAATATTTGGGAGGATGCTTTAATGAAAAAAAATTTTATGGGAACTAAAAGTAAAACTCACTAATTTTACAGGACCAAAAACATATTTTATCCTTCTCTTTATAAGGTTTCTTTTTTATTTTCACAATCACAGCTCGGGGGTGGAGTAGCATTATTGGTTTTAATTAAATTGGCAAAGCTTTCAATTATATATTGTTTTGAAGATAAAGTAAGTTATTAAGCACAGTTAATTTACAGCACCTTCTCTCAAGCTTTTTACCAGTTGTGTAAAGCTCACTCCTTGTGTCTTCATTAAATTAGTAGTTGATTGTTGAGATGTTTGATAGAAATGAAATTAAACAAGCGCCAAAGGGTTGCTTTTGAGCTATGAACTTCTAAATTGTTGCTTGCTATTGTACTATGGACAGTTACAGTTGTCCATTCGTATTATGTCGCTCAGTATTTGTCACTTGAAGTATGCATTTTATTAGCATTTAATATTGTATTAATTATATAATATTCATGTTTAATAAATTGGAAGGTTGGAAACTAGTCAATCCGAGAGTAATGAGCGGGAAACTCTGCAAGTCTACAAGTCAAAAAATTCATTTTTGATTATAAATGTAATTAATGTCGTATTAATAAATAAATAAGTAAATAAATAAATACCTTTTATTTCTATATATGGTTTCGAAAAGTTTCTTCAGGGTAAAATTTTGTCTAAATCCCATGGGGTTGGTTGAGTGGAGTAAGACATGGTCTCTTATAACTCTCACTCGTTCTCTTGAGATGAGGTAAAATGTAAGTATCTCTGTAAGTGTTTTTTGAGCTCGGTGACATTTCCTGCCTTGGACTGGGGCATTATCCTTTCACCCTAAATTTTAATTCAATCGAAAAAAAAGGGCTTGAAAATGAAACAATTTCAGTTCTTTATGTCTCTCCTTTTCTTTATTATTATTATATATTGTGACACGACTATCCAACCTGATTCAGCCAGTTTATAATTAGGTTTGGTCTAACTAAATTCAGCAAAAAAAAAAAAAAGACCCAACCTAAACTCGTCCTTCTTATCAACTATTGAAATAAAAGTAAACAACCATGTGACATGCTTATTAAGTGGTAGGAGTACGATTGAAATGAAGAGAAAAGAAAGGTAAATGATATTATTACACATTATAATTTGACATTAGGATATAGGTAAAGAAACAAGATTGATTTAATATATGGATCATATCAAAACTTCTTAATGAAGTCACATATGTGATTACTGATTTCCTCTGCGGCTTCTTGATTATTGAAGTGAGCCACTCCTTTTTGAACAATTACCTCCTCCAAATTTGGCACATTCTCCTTAAAACCTCCACCGTGAATATACTCCTTAATGCCTTGCAAGGTGTATACCAGGTCTAACTCACCTGTAATGAACTTTACCGGCACTTTGATTTGCATTCTAGTCCATGGTGTTGTGAGCTCCCAATTTCTACATACATATACAAGTAATTAATTCTCTTTAGAATTTGTATCCATATCATGTACAAATCTTTTCCCCAAAAAAAGAAACATTGTTTAAGAGTAATGGAAAACAATCATAGGCAATGCAAAGAGATGGAAGATTACAAGTTCAAGTTTCTATAATAGTTCAACCCTCCAGTGAAGCCTGTTTTCTCAAATTTGGTGACAAAATAAGCAAGATCATCTTCAGTGAGCCAAGAGGGTAATGTCTCAGGGGTATCTGGATTGAATCCAATTCCATATTCTCCCTTGGGAAGGATTGGAGGACCAATTTTGCGAGTTGTAAGGATGTTTTTCATCACATATGCAGTGCCAACTTCATTCATCTCAGCTTCCATTTTTCCTAGCTCCTATGACTCATATTAAAATTAATAAGGTCATTAGATCTAGCTACCGTTATAATAAATTCTCACTTCATTTCTCACAAACAAATTAATCTAATATAGAGGGTGTTTCGTAAAACTAGTTTGAAAAAGAAAAAGTAGATGAAAACTGAAAAGTTAACTAATTTAATTGAAAGTGTTTAGCTAGAAAAGGTAAAATGATATATAAGGACGTCATTAATAATTAAATAATGATGAATAAAAGTTGTTGAGTGATGAAGTTGTAATTTTCAGCTAGTAGCCAAAAAGATTGTTTTACTAAAAACTAAAAACTATTTTACTAAACATTAATGAAATTGTTTCCGCTACTATTACTAATTTCAGATTTCATCTAGTTAATATATCTTACCAAACTCAATCTTCAAATATTATATTAGAGCTTTATAACGCACCAGTATCCCACCCCCACCGACAATCTAGAACAATATGTGGAAGAACCTGAAATCTGCAGACATAATAGTCGTCTCCATACAAAGCATGCATTCCATCAAGTGTCTTGGTGTTAGGATTTCTAGGAATGAAGGGGACGCTGAGGCAGACATAGGCCTTGACTTTGTCAGGGCGAAACATGCAGAGGTACCAACCAATAGCGGCTCCCCAATCATGAGCCACAAGAAAGACTTGATGGGCACCTAAATTGTCCAATAGTGCAATAAGGTCACCCACTATGTGAAAGCATGTGTAACTGCTCACTGAAGCAGGGGCTTCAGTGTCACCATATCCTCTAAGATCTGGAGCCACTGCGTGGTATCCATGAGAACTGAGTGTCACAATTTGGTGCCGCCAAGAATACCAAAGCTCAGGAAAACCATGTAGAAGTAACACCATAGGACCCTCTCCTTTCTTTGCTATATGCATTTTGATGCCATTCACTTCCACTATCCTATGCTCTATTCCTTCCATCTCTCTTCTTACTTATGCAAATGCAAGAGAAAATTTAGGACACATATTAGTCAAGTGAGATTAATGATTAAATTTGTGAGCAAGTATATTAGTCAAAATTCTTTCAAAGATTAATATTGTTTTTGTGATAAACATAGTCAACGCCACGTATTATAATTGGTTAGTTAAGTAAGATTAAACCATCAATAGTGTTAAGTATCATTTAAAGTACTAGAAGATTTAAAAGGCAAAATGTCTTTTGCTTTAAAAACACATCTAACACTAATTGCAAAAAGTATTAATTGAGGTATTAAATAATCTCAACAAAAAAATACAACTCCGTTCAAATAAATTATTAACAACTGTTAAAATTTAACACTTAATTATATTCCGTTAAAAAAAAAACACTTAATTATACCTTTTTCTCATTTATATAAAAAAAACGGAAATAAAAGAAACAAGGAAAGAGTTAACTGCATCCTTTTCATTTCCTAATGAGTTTAATATATATACGTTGTCAGTGTAAAGAAATTTTATATAGATATCCAATTATGTGTTGTCACATCATTTATTAAATTTAATAACATACGGGGTGTCATATTAATTAAATGATTTAGCGGCACACTATTAATTGAATGTCTGTATAAAAATTCTTTACACTGACAGTGTATATTAATTAAATCCAGAAAAGTAAAATAAAACAATTTATTCTATAATGACGGTACTAATAATCGCACTTTTTTTATGGGAATGACTTCTCCTATTTATGATCATACAAGAGAAAAGAGACGAACATCAAATATGTTTATCAGGGTGATTATAGGGTGGACCCTTTGAGTTTGGGTCCACCATAGACCATTAACTTTTTTATTATAAAAAGTAATTTTAATTTTATAATATGTATTAATAAATATTTTAATATTAAATTTATACTATTTATAATAAAAGTCTACCGTGGACTCAAACTCAAATGTCCACCCTATAATTGTTATCAAATCAAGTTGATTCAACATTTCGTCATGGCGGGCTCCAGGTCATGTGTTACACGATCTCTTTCTATTTAATTAGTTCAATTATTATATACCACAATAGTGAAACCATCCGTCCTATTTGCAGAAGAATTTCAAAACCATCACTAGGTAAGAAAATTATTAAATTCCCATATTTTCCCAGAAAAAAAAACTACAAAATTACCGTTGTCAAATGGCGCAAGGAGTGCCAGAATTCAAGAAAGTCGTGCAGAAAAACCCACCGTCCAACCTTGAACTTTCTCAGATGCGCATTTTGATGCTATTCACTTCCGCTTTCCTGTGCTTTATGAGTTTATTCCCTCCATCTCTTTATAAAAGCTTAATGATGTATAGGTTGATATATAAACAATGTTTTTTTTTGTCAAAGATATATAAACAATGTTATCGATCTCTTTGTCTTTTCTAAATGGAATGTGATGTTCGGCTTGTACCTTTCTCCAGTCCACAAATGGAGGAAGATTTTTTTTTTTCCACAAAAGCCACACCTCAATTATGAAAAATGTATTGATTAAGTGACCCTTAATTTATAAAAAAAAATCATCATTTCTCGTTATTATATCATTATCTCATCAATAAATATCTCACCTACCTTGAAAGAGTTAAGAAAAACAAATTAATGTTGTGGGTTACAACAAACTATTGACGGAGCCCCCAAAGAAACATATTTGAACAATGCAATACAAATATGCAATACTAATACTGATTGATTCCCCTCTTCGGGTAATTACTAATGACAAGGCACTTAATGGTTGATGACTTTACACGGTAAGTGCTAAGTCCTTTTGGCATTAGTTATTTCCTTATTTGATTTTCTTCTTTTCTTTTTTGTGAAACTTTGATTTTCTTCTTTAAAGACTTGCTACTGTAAGTTGAGATTCGAGTTTTACACAAGAGATGGAGCCCCAGAACAGAGGACAGGGCCAAGAGGCCACTTGCGTCGCTTTCCTTGGCCTAGGGGCTAGTTAAAGGGTAAGGTTTAATCTTTAGTATTTAACTATAAATGGGAGGATTTGTTGAATAATGATTGTTCCTCTGCCTGCAGACTAATATGAAACAGAAGTAAACATTTTACTTAAATTCATGCACTATGTTCGACGTCAACAATATTTTACAACTTTCACTTCCCCAAATTTTCAAACTACTTGATTAGAAATTTCACATGTTTGAATATGTAATCATGCTAATTCTTCTTATGTGGTACAATACCTTGCCTACCTAACCATGTTTAAAGAATTCCCCATATGACTATGAATGTTTTTATAGTAACCTCTATAAATGCGTAATTCAAGCAACAAAAATAAAATAAAAGAGATTTAACTTCATGAGAACAAGGATCATAGTTTAAATTGCAAACTAAACATTGAAATTCCAACATGTGACCACCAGGGCACAATCACCACCAACATAAACAAAGCTTAAAGTAAAATGAAACTTCAAATTTCCGTAAGTACCATAAATGGTAACCAGATTATTTTAAATAAACTACTAGTGAGCAGCTTGACACTAATCAGAACTTCTTGATAAAATCATAAATGTGTTTGCTGATTTCCTCTGCAGCTTCTTGGTTGTTAAAGTGAGCTACCCCTTCCTGCACAACCACTTCCTCCAAATTTGGCACATCTTTCTTGAAAGCACCACTCTCAATATAGTCCTTCATGCCTAAGGAAGTATATACTACATCCAAGTCACCTGTAATGAATTTCACAGGCACTTTGACTTGAGCTCCAGTCCATGGTGCAGTGAGCTCCCAATTCCTGAAAACATACATAATGCACAAGCATCGATCACATATGCTATATATTAACCCGTACAAGTTGTGGGTATCTAAACAAAATAACTAACATTCAGAGCATGTAATAGCATGCTTGGTTTGTATAATAAAACCCGTTACGAACGTAACAAATTCATATTTCCAATACTGAAAATAATTTTGTTGGGAAATCTAAACTTGAGTTTTGGTCAATTTCAACGTCAAATCAAACACACACTAACACTACACCTAGTAAAGTTGGCTTAGATCACATTTGTAACGTGAGTTTGATTTGTATTAAAAACATGTTACAATCGTAAGCCAACTTTACTAAAAGTAGTGTTAGTTCGAATCCACGTTGACTCTTATCCACGTTTAAAATGTTATTTCATTAATTGATGAGTATCATACGGTGAGGGCGTTCAGGATGAAAGAAAAGACAACAAAAAAATAGGAAGACTTACAAATTGAGATTTCTGTAGTAGTTAAGGCCTCCAGTGAAGCCTGTCTTGTCAAATTTGGAAGCATAATAAGTGAGATCCTCTTGTGTGAGCCAAGAGGGAAGGGGCCTTGTTGTAGCATTAGGATCAGGATGGGATCCAATTCCTTCTTTTGGAAGGATGGGTGGCCCAGGTCTCCGACTAGTGAGCACATTTTTTATAACCAATTCTGCGCTACTTTTGCCAAATTCAGCTTCCGCCTTACCCGCTTCCTGTCATATATATTACACCCAATATCTCAGATCAATCATTAACGTATCATATATGTAACTATCATACAACTTTCTTCAAACGAAAAATATATATTGGAACGGTCAAACTTCACTTATTGGGTTCCATTTTTCATGTTACACATGCAGAGCTATCTAAATTGATTTCTATTTTTGTAATTTTTCTTGTTGTCACTTGTCTCGAACAAATTGGGGGAAGATCCGTAATGATCGAGTTTGGTATCAGTAACTACTAATATTTTTAGAGTACATTTAAAAGATGCTTTTGGAGTGGCTCAAAATTCCACGGAAGAGGCAGCCAAACACGCCTCCACGATCGTAACGCCGTGTTTGGAAAACAAATACAAATTGGATTTTAGAAGAAGCAACAAACGGCGGATCTTATCCCATGACGGCGTTTGCGAGATCTGGATTGCGGTAGTTACCGTAACTAACTATAACCACAAATTAAAAGCTCTGTTTGTTTGTTCTGTTAGGATTGATTAATTAGAATGGCGTATTAAATTAATTAAAATTATAGAGAAAGATTAAGAACCTGGAATCTGCAGATATAATAGTCATCTCCATATAAGGCTCGCATGCCATCAACGGGCTTCACTTTGGGGTTTCGGGGTAAGAAAGGGACACTGAGGCAAACATAAGCTTTGATTCTCTCAGGGCGAAACAAGCAGAGGAACCAACCAATCATAGCGCCCCAATCATGTGCGACGAGGAACAACTGGTCCACACCGAGTGAGTCAATGAGGGCAACGATGTCACCGACGATGTGGAAGCAGGTGTAGCTGGTCACTGAAGACGGAGCATCGGTGTCACCGTAGCCGCGGAGGTCAGGAGCGACGGCGCGGTAGCCGAGGGAGCTGAGAGCGAGAATCTGATGGCGCCATGAGTACCAGAGTTCAGGGAAGCCATGGAGGAACAAGACCAGAGGACCTTCCCCTTTCTCTGCAACATGCATTTTGATGCCATTCACTTCCACTGTTCTGTGTTGTATGGCTTCCATATCGGTGCTGTGTGTGTAGTGAATTGAATCGGGAAGTGAGTGATATCTAAGGAGGTGTGGCGGATTTAACTAAGAAGGAAATGGTTCAACTTCACTTTTGGAGATGTGGAACTGCGTGACAAATAACTGCACATCGAAAGTGGGGAAGGAAGAACTAATGGCAACAAGGAAGATAGTGATTCCAGATTTTTTTATGTGGAAGTGAGAGAGTAGAAAAAATAGAAAGTGAAAGAATTGAGATTCGATATAATAGGAAAATAAAAATAAAGTATAATAAAATAATAAAAAAAAATGAGTGTGAACAAATTAAATGTGACTGGTGAGGCCGATGTTATAATAATAGTCATCTGACAGGAGAGTAAAACAGACCGAGGATGTCAAATACGAGGTGATATTATTAAGAGAGAGGTGATACGCGTGAATCATACACATAATCTCGTAAGTTATTAATTTTTTTTTTATATTTTTAATATATTAAATAAATTATTTTCTTTAAGTATTTTTTTCCAAATGTTTCTTATTTTTTTAACTTTATAATTAGTATTTGTTTTAAAATTAACTATAAGAAAAAATATTAAATATAATTGATTTAAAATAGATATTTATTTAATTATGTTATGTTCTTATTTTATCAATTTTTTACTTTAATAGATGAACATATCATAGATTTAAAAAATGACAAATAATTTTAAAAAAAAATCAATTTTTGAAGAGGGGTTACTTTAAAAATAAAATATTAGACAATCGATATGATAAAAATTTAGATGTAACATTTTATTTTATAGTCTGGAAATATATTAGATTAAAGAGTATTTAAAAAAGTTTATTATTAACATTTATTGATGATTTAGTTTCATAAATTTTTTAGCGCATTTTAATACAAATAAATAGTTTGAAATATCCCTCGAAAGGTCTTAGTTGACTTTCAAGTTTTGGCTTCAGATTTTGTATTGATATGAGGGTGAATGTATTTGCTTTTTTTTTTTTTTTTTTTACTGTAAGGGTGAATGTATTTGCTGGTTCTTAGTTTAGGTGTTATAATTTTATCGGTTTTTCTAACATGTGCAACCTTGCACTGGATAAGAAATCAAAAGTGAAAAGGTTTTATTGGAAATTATGACTATCACAACAATCAATGCATTGGTAATGTTAAACGTTATAATTTTCAATAAAATATTTTCACTTTTGATTTCTTATCATGTGCAAGGTTGCACATGTTAGAAAAACCGTAATTTTATATCCGGTACAACTCTTTTTTATTTTGTATTCCCTCCATTTTTTTATTTGTTGTTTTAGAGTCTCAAATTTATTTTTAAATAAGTATCATTTTCACATGTCAAGATAATAATAAATGCTATTTTTTCAATTTTACCCCATTCTTAATCTGATTTTTTTATTTTAAATAATTATTATATAGCTATATCATAAATGTTTTATAAGTTCAAAATCTTGATAAAATATATTCTTTATGTTTCCAACAAAAAAATATGGTAAGAAGTAAAACAAATTTGAAAAATAAATTCATTTCATTTAAAAAATAGAGATATTAAATGCATTAATGATAGAAAAAGAAAAGACATTGTTGGAAAAAAAATGGGCTAAGAAGATCGATTTGGCTTGTCTCCTGCCCAAAGTGATCCTGCGCGTCTCCTGTGCAATAAAACGACGATGTTTCTTTTCTTTTAAAATGTAATATTGGTCGTTCCTTTTTATATTATCTCAGCCATTCATTTTATATTGTCTCCTGCTCAAATGCCTCTTATGTAATCTTTCCCGCTGAAATAAACTTGTGCGAGAAGCAAAACTTGTGCGCATCCAACTTGTCTCCACCCACCTTACTATTGCTGCCATGATCTTCTAAATATTGTTCACTGTCTTCATTTGAAGTTTGGGTTGCTCCTGAAACCTTCAATGGCTACATTGGTCGCACCCTATGTCAATATTTCCAAATGTGCTCTTTCCTTTCTCTTCTTTTCCAGCTCCTGTGAGCAGCAAAAGAATAAATCACATCAACAAAATCACAATTAACTTCTCTTTTAGAAAAGCACAACATTCACAATACAACACACCAAATTCCCAGCACCTTCCACACCAAATTCTGCAAGCATTACTCCTCTTCCTCTCTCACAATCTTTCACTCTCTTAAGTTTAACTGATTCCAAAAGTCTCGAAACACAGGAGCTGATATTTAAAGCTTTCACATAATATGAAAGTAAAATGATGGAAAAGGAAAAGATTAACGGATCAGATTTGTGAAATTAATTTCTAACCTCATGATCACCGCCCCCCACATACGGAATTCTCCCAGGATGATTTGGTGGATGAACAAGAATAGCAAGCAGGTCATTACCCTCAGAATGAAGAATAACAGTGACATCAATAGTGTGCTTTCGAAACATCCCTTTTAGTGGGATGGTTTTGTGCCCATTTAAATACACATCAGCAGAGTAATTGATTGCATGAAAGGAAAAGGCAGGGACACTGCGAGGTTCAATGCAAATTATAAAATTAAAACCAATTTATATTTAGTCCAATTGATAGCCAATTTCATCACACTCATTGTTACAACTTCCTGCTTGTAAAATCAATCAAAAGAGTTCCTTTCTATAATTAGTAGTTGCATTAACATTCAAAACACTTAGTTAGCAACTACAACTATAAATTAAAATTAATCAATCATAAGTACAAAGTGCCACTGTACCAGCCACCAATCACCTTCCATTACTACCTAGTTAACCCTCATGATCTAATTTGCACAAAATAGTGAACAATAACTAAAAAATCAAACAACATAATTCATCTCTAAATGCAAAAGCAACAAAATTCGTTGGTTTGAAAGTGGTGCGGAGGATGCAGAGGTCATGGAGGATGACCCTTGCTCTCATTGATTGGGGAAGTGGTGTGGAGGATGCGGCGGTCGGAGGACGCGGTGGCAATTTGTTGAGTTGGAGTTCATGTTCTCTGTTCAATATGAACGGTTGGGGATGAGAATGGGTTCACCAATGTGAACAGATACATGAAGAATCAGGTGCGGATTTAAGTTTTCAACTGAATTGAAACGATTGTTATAAAAAAAACTAAATTGAAACGACGTTGTTTGCGCATAGTAGGAGACACGCAGGAGAGAAGTCAAGTCGCTAAGAAGATATAGTTATTGCATTCCTTGATTATTATGCATAAACCTTAAACGATAGATAAAAAGAAACAGAAATAGAAGCAGTAATTTTATATGAGTTGGAGTACTTTTTGTACTCCCATTTAAAGCGTTTTATTTTGCTTAACAATAAAATTCTCTTAAATAAAAAATATACTTTAGTGAATACAATGTGAAATTATAATTATCGATAAAAAAAATTAATGATCAAGATTTTAATAAGTCCATGATTTAATATGCATCAATAGTTACATTTGCACTTCATTCTCTAAAGAAGATAAATCTTTGATGTTTATCAATGGTGCTATATTGTCTTTTACATTATGCTTGATATATGTGAAAAGGGAGAAAAATTGGGGAAAGCGAAGAAATCTTCCCAATTTGATTTGATAAAGAAATATATATGAGAGAGAATACATTTTGATGGTCCCACACTTTTTTGTCCATGTAATGATGTAAATGTGCAGAAGCCACGTTAGTGAGGAGATACAAATGTCTTCCAAAATAAAAAGAGAGAGATACAAATGCATCGGCCACTTTTCATATAGATACGCTTCTCAACCATTCATCACCGGCCTTAGGCAAGGGAGCACCGGGAGAAAGACGACAATTAATGTCACAAATTAGTGGTATTTATATTTACCAACTGGTGGTCTGATTGAATATCAACTATAGCAATTAAATTAAAAATTAACCAAAAAAAACTATAGCAATTAAATTAAGAAATAACAGAAAAAACAATTAAAAATAAAAATAAAATAAACACAACAAAAACTGATATTTATTATTGTATAAGATAGATTTTTCAATTTTTTTATGATTAAATGATCCGATCCGAACTGGAAAAAAAAAAAAACAAAATATATGTGTGTATATATAATGTGTGTGTTGAAATTACTTACTTTGCTTCTTATACTAATATAATTCATTTCCTTAATATATAAATTGTTTCTAGGAATTGTTGGATTCTTGTATAAATGAAAGAAAAAAAAATTAAAATTTATTCTTAGCTAGCGTTTCAAATCAAAATGTTTGTCTAATAATTGGTTATTGGAATTCTATCCAAAATTTGAATTATCTTAGTCGTACTATTCAATTCACTGATCATTAATGGAAACTGCATAAAAGCAGACTGAATTTTTATTTGATCAACTCTTAAAGATGAAACTATTCACAGGAACGTTGAAAAGTGTCTTTTGGCAGTTTTGGGTTCTTCTTTGAAGTTTTTCATTGTTATTGTTGATAATATACGAGTATAAATCATTTTGCTATTGTATACCTAAAAATTAGAATGAAGGATTAAACATGACACATATATTATATTACAGCGACATTTTTAAGATAGAAATTAGATAGATAAATAAAATAAATAAAAGAGATAAAAAGTGAAAAATTAATGAATAAAAAGAGAGATAAATGATATATTAAAAAAATATCATTATTATTAAAACCGGACCAGATCGGCCGATTCGACAGGTCCGACCGGGAACCGGCCTAGTGATCGGTCCGCTCAACCCAAAAAATCAGAGGAGCTCAGAACCGGTGAGAACCGGTGAAAATCAGTATAAAACTAGTACCAGAAAATCAGTTGAACCGGTCCTTTTAAAAAAAAATTAAAATTTAATTTTTTTTTTGTTTTTTATTTAATCTAAAATATTTTTAAGATAAATAAAGACATATATTTAAGGATTACACATAGATATCTATTATTTTACTAATCATTATTAATTTTTTCTCTTATCATAAGGTCATTTATACTGATTTACAACTTTATATATCTTAATTTCTTATAATTTTGTGTTACTTTATTAATTAAAATATTATATAATATTTAAAAAAAAATTAATTAAAACCGGTTCAACCACGGTTGAACCATTGAACCGTGAACCGGTGCATTCACCGGTTCAATTACCAGTCTGATTTTTAAAATATTGAAAAATACATTTATTATATTTCTTAATTTGTGTTTCTATATATTGAAAGTGATAAATAGGAATAGATAATAAAAAAATAGTTTAAATATAATAAGAATAAAATAAATATAGTGTGATTTAAAAAAGAAAACGACAGAAGCAGCACTATCTCCCATGGAGGAAAACATGACACTTGTATTGTGGGAATAATTTTAATATAGAATAAATAAGATAGATAAATAGCATAGATAAGAGAGATAATAAGTCAAAACATTAATGAATAAAATAGAGAAATAAATGATGTATTAGGAAAAAAATAAAATTCAATATTAATCAACATGTTTATTGTATTTCTTAATTTATGTTTTTATGTAATGAAACTGATAAACAGAAATGAATAATTAAAGAAACTATTTTAATATAATAATAATAAAATAAAGTATGATAAAAAAAGGAAAAATGTAGTAAGAGGATGATTGCCCCCATGGAGGGTACTCGTGGTTTTTTTAGAAAATCACTTTTGTAATGAAACATTTTTTTTGTATTTTTTAAGGATTTAATTAATATACACGGTCAGTGTACAGAAATTTTACACATACATCCAATGTTTGGCTGTCACATTATTTAATGAACGTGACACCTTATGTGTTATTAAATTCAATAAATGATGTGGCAACACATCATTGGATATTTGTATAAAATGTCTTTACACTGACAGTGTATATATATTAAACTCATTTTTTAATGAGTGTTTTTATGTAATGAAACATATATTCAGGAATGAATGATGAGAGAAATTGTTTTAATATAATAACAATAATAAAAAAAATTAAAGTGTTATAGAAAAGAGAAGAAAATTAAAGTGTGATAAAAAATAGAAGAAACACGAAAAAACGACAGGAACAGGGCGTACGACCTCCCATGGAGGGCACATGTGGTTCATTAAAAAAATCATTTTACTAAAATGGAAATAAAGAAACTAAAAAAAAATACAAGTGAGAAACACATGACACATGTAAGATAGGAATAATTTTAGTATAGAGTAAATTGAAGTAAATAGAATAGATAAATATAATAGATACAAAAAGATAACAAGTGAAAACATTAATGAATAAAATAGAGAAATAAATGATATTGAAATAACATGTTTTAAATTTAATTAAATCAACATATCTATTATATTTTTTTAATGTGTATTTTTATATGTTGAAAAAGATAAATTAAAAGAAATAATAAGTGAAAATATTTATAAAAATAATTAAATAAATCAGAAGCATGATATAAAAACAAAAAAAAAACACAAGAAAAAAAGTGTGAAAAGCGGTAGAAGCAAAAATATAGAAACTTTGAATAAAGAGAGAAAGGGAGAATAAAAAATTTGAGCGGGAAGATTTTTCTTAGAAAATTGATACGTGTACGAGCCGAATGAATTTATATTAATAGAAGATGAAGATGAAGATACTGGATTTTTAAGTGAAGGAGAATTAAGGGCTTTGAAAAAGAAATTCATTGATTATAAACAAGAAGATTAAATGATAGAATCAAACGTATTGGATCAAAATCAAAACTAATCCAATCGAGATCATGAAGATCCGCACCATGGATGGAGATGTCAAGTCTCAAGACACTTCCCAAGTTCTAATGAATTTAACATTTAATTACTGGATATGTTCTAGCTAAATTAGCGGGAGAAATCTTAAAAAGGAATCAGTATGCCGTAAAGAATTTTTTATATATTCTAAATACATTATCTATCCCAAAGATAGTAAAGGTATGAGAAATCTACATTGTCTCAAGACGTGTCTAATGTTCTTTTATCAAATGAAAATAAATTGAGAAAAATATGAGTTTGTTGAAATGATGAACATATTTAGTTATTATTTTACTTATCGTTTTATTAAAAGAATATAAAAGGCTGTCACCGAAAAAAAAATATATAAAAAAGTCATTTAACACAAATGTTTTATTTTTCTCTCGGTTTTCAGTAAATATTTGAATATATCACATTTTTGTCCTTTTAGTTTGGGATTTTAAGTTTGAAATTTCCATATCTGTATATTAAAAAGCTCATTCTCTATGTAAACTCATATAGTGATATATTTTTATTCGTCTTTAATAATATTATAAAATTTTAAAAAAAAGAGTAAAAAAATTAATTTATTAAAAGGGATTCCAATGTATGTGATATATTATTAATTTTATGAACTAATTTTATTCAACTATTTTATAGAACCAATTCATAGTTTTATTTAGTTTATATATCGGGTCAACTTGATCTTGTCTTACTTATCCTAATCTTAATTAGGTTCATACATCATCGAATATTTTTGAGTCTATAAACAAGTTCAGATCTATAAAATTAATCCAATAAAAAATTAGGATCAGATGAAAATTATAAAGTAAAACATATCCTAACTCATTTCACCAACATTCTTAGTAAACATGCATATCCTTTTTTTTAGTTTTAATTATAAAAATACCTCCAATTTTGGTTATGAAAATATCACATTATTTTCATTTTATTGTATGTCTTTAAAGTTTTGTACAGAAAATAATGAACATAACTTTATATTAATTTTCTTTATCTCCCGTCTAAAATTCTGAAACATGAAATAAAACAATAAAAAAAGACATTTTCTATAATTAAAATTTAAAAATTAAAAAATGAAAATAGAAAATGTGTTTAAAATAAACTTCCTTGAGAAAAAATCAAAACGTGATAGTACAGAGCATGACCTTTTATAGGCAAAAGACAAAAACTCGACATAAAGTAAAGAACTAAATATCATGGCTTGATATAAAATAAAAGTTATACTTATCAAATTAATGTGAATAACAAATGGAACGGTGGAACTAAGTATAATTTGTTCAAGAGATCTAAAAAGTAAAATCTCATAATTTTTTTTTAGCTTTTACTAGTCTGTTTGGTTTGGCGTTCAAAAACTCAAAACTATGATTTTGCAGAATTGATTTTAAATCACTTCCGTCTAATGTGTTTCGTAAAACGTGCATAATTCATCTCACTCATTGATTTTTATAATTAATTCTATTCAACTGTAAACAGAGATTATTTTTTGAATGAAAAACTGCATGTGGCTTTCAAAAAATCTTGAGCCTTTTTTTTGGTTGGGGGGGTGGTGCTGTAGAATGAACTGTTGGAGTCTTTTATATCTCTTTAAAGAAAATGTCAAATAGCCTTTATGCTTTGCTGTGAATGTGTATTACAAAACTCATTATATATCTATCATTCTCATTCATCAACGTCGGGTCACGGGTGATAGAATAATTCTAGGAATTTAATTTGTTGCATAAGTGAATACCTATAAAATTCTAATGCTTATCAGTTTCTTCCCTTACACAGTTCTTCCGCACATCTTCAAAATGGAGGAATGAATTGGTATATAACCCACCACCCTTTCTCAAATGATTTACTTGTTTATGCAGAGATTCAACCGATAAAAATGAAGGATTTCAGTCAGAAAAATGCCTTGGTGGTTAACCTTAACTGCAGAGTTTATAATTTCATTCCAAACCAAATAAGAAGGGATTTAGTGGCCCAAATGCTTTTACATATATATGACAAGTACTAAATTCTGACGAACTATTGAAATGAAAAGAAACATCCACATGGACATAATATTATTAAATGGAAAATAAACTGGAGTGTAATATATAACATATACTTATTTATTTTATTAGATCAGCTTAATGTGATCGCTGATTTATGCTGCTTCTTCTTGATTATTGATGTGAGCTAGATTAGAACTTCTTGATGAAGTCATAAATGTGATTATTGATTTCCTCTGGTGCTTCTTGATTGTTAAAGTGAGCCACTCCTTTTTGCACAATCACTTCCTCCAAATTTGGCACATTTTGCTTGAAACCTCCACCATGAATATACTCCTCCATGCCTAGCGAAGTATATACCATGTCTAATTCACCTGTAATGAATTTTACTGGCACCTTGATCTGCACTCCACTCCATGGTGCTGTGAGCTCCCAATTTCTGAAGACATATACAATTAATAATAAATTGTCTTTAGAATTAGTATCAATCTTAGTCATGTTGCACAAATATTTTCATTTTTCAAAAAATATGAATTGTGAAAAATAATAATCTAAGGTAACATAGAGAATTACAGGTTCATATTTCTATAGTAGTTCAACCCTCCAGTGAAGCCTGTTTTCTCAAATGTGGCAACATAATAAGTAAGGTCTTCTTCTGTAAGCCAAGAAGGCAAGGTCTCAAGCATGTTGGGATTGAATCCAGTTCCATATTCTCCCTTGGGGAAGATTGGAGGACCAATTTTGCGAGTTGTGAGGATGTTTTTCAACACATATTCAGTGCCAACTTCAGCCATTTGAGCTTCCATTTCGCCTGGCTTCTAAGAAATGGATTTAAAACAATTATGGTCATCAAATCCTCTATTACAGCAAATTCTCACAAACAAATAATTCAAATTTAAACTATTATATGTCATGACATGCCTTACAAAGCAAATGAAAATTAAATATAAAGAAATAAATATAAAGTAAGGTTGGTTAAATATAAATGGGAAAAAAATTAAAATAAAGTAGAAGAAGAACCTGAAATCTGCAGATATAGTAGTCGTCTCCATACATAGCACGCATGCCATCTACTGTCTTGATATTGGGGTCTCTGTGAAGGAGAGGGACACTGAGGCAAACATAGGCCTTGATTTTCTCAGGGCGAAACATGCAAAGGTACCAACCAATAAGGGCTCCCCAATCATGAGCTACAAGGAAGACTTGTTGGACACCAAGAGAGTCTATAAGTGCAACAATGTCACCGACTATGTGAAAGCATGTGTAGCTGCTTATGGAAGTTGGGGCCTCAGTGTCACCGTAACCACGAAGATCTGGAGCCACTGTGTGGTATCCGAGGGAACTAAGAGCCATAATTTGGTGGCGCCAAGAGTACCAAAGTTCGGGGAAGCCATGTAAAAACAACACCACAGGGCCTTCTCCTTTCTCTGCTATATGCATTTTGATACCATTCACTTCCACCGTCCTATGCTCTATTCCTTCCATCTCTCTTCTTAGTATTGCAAATGCTAGAGAAAATTTGTAATGAAGGGAGAGTTAAGTATATTATAAGCATTTAAAGTGTCATCTCTCCATTCCCTCCATCAATTTTGATGCATATTTTTTAAGCGATGTTTTATTTATTATTAAGTATATTAAGTGGATGCATTTCCTTTTCTGGTACAATGACTATAATTAAATTTTAAATTATAATCTCACATAAACTAACTCCATCCTTTATAACCACAAAACATTTCCTGTATTTCTTTTTATAGGGAAAAACGTATGTTCATTTCTTAACTTTATTTATTTGGCATGTATTTGACTATATTATTATTAATTATTAAATTAACATAATATTTTCTTAAAGACTAACTCCTAACTAGCTTCTTTAAGATTATAATCTCATGTGACAAAACATCAACGATGTTAATCAATAGAGGTAGCAGATTGTATTATATGAACAATATAGAGAGGACTAATTTGAAAATGAAAATGTAAAGGATGAATTTAAATTCTAAAAATAAAATTGTTTTTTGCATTGAAAATATATATAAAACAAACTGCAAAAGTATTAATAAAGCTATTAAATAATATCAATTTAAAAAGAACAAATGCATTAAAAGAAATTAACTGTTACATATTGATCCCTAATTAAATAATACTTTTTCATTTATTTAATGATATTATAAAAAAAAGGAGGGCACATGCAAGGAAATAGTTAATAACTTAATATCTTTTTAATTTTCTAAGAAAATATAAATTAAATCAATTCATTCTATTATATATGATCGCCAGGGGCGTTTATAGATAGGGGGTGTTGTTAGGTTGATCGAGCTAGACTTTCTAAAACCTAAGTTTGACCTGGTCTGTTTAAAAGTCCGACTTGTCTTAAAAGTCTATTTAAAAATCTATTTTATAATAAGGTATTTGAATATGTCATAAACATATATTTAAATATATGAGTTCAAGTTTTTTATGTAAGATATCATATTCATATATTTAAATAAATTAATAAGTATATAATTATAAGATATTATAATGAAAATATTTATAATAACGATAATAAAGGTTTTTTACACGCCCTGAAATTTGACATGTTTAACTATATAGACTTTTAAAAAATTCTTTGACCTAATTTATTTTTATAAATCAACTTGCTTTAGCACTCTAAAGAGATATTTACTTAAATGAACTGATCTAATAGGCTTAAAAGGTTTTTTGAATGGCTCAAAGTCTGACCTGTTTAGCTATATATAATTTTGAAAAAGTCTTGACATGGTGTATTTGGGAAAACAACATAATTAAGTACTTATCACATGAGAGCTTAGCGTTTAAAGGGATGAATGAAAATTGAAGAGAGGATTGAATACTTAAACACTTATAAGTTGTTTCATAAGTTGCTTTAAATAATATATTGAAATAAGGTGAAAGCAACTTATAAATCTATCATAAATTTTTTTCACAAACTTATTCAAACACTTCATTGATCTATTTAAAAAATAACAATTGGCCTAATATAGACTAAATCGTAAATTTCTAAGTAGCGGCCTACTTCCATCCTAAATGGTGGTCCAAATAATAGCGGATAAGAGAAAAGAGATGACGTATGGTATAGACTAATCATCTAAACTGTAAATCTATAAGGATCACGTTTTGTAAGTATCGCCAAATATGGTATGTATCAAGCTCATGATAGAATGCATCATGTGATCATGGCCCATAACATGTGATGATGTTAAATTTTTCAATTATTTTCTAGATAGAATCGCATGTTTGGATTGTCTTTTTTTTTTGTTAAAAAACAAATTGTCTTTTTTTCACTTGTCAACAAAAAGGAGGGAGACTTTCGTCTATTGCAATCATGCATTAAACACACATTTAAAAGATTTCAATTCTTTTTGACAAACAGTTTTTCTAATATAGGTAATTGTGGAAAAATTTTATTACAACTTTTAATATTATCAATAATGTATTGATTTGTGATAGTTATAATTTTTAATAAAATTTTTTTATTTTTAATTTTTTATTCTATACAATGTTAGACATGTTAAAAAAACCGTTTGATAAATTAAAAAAAAAAATTTCACTCCTTTGTACGGAAACCAATGAGCGACACAAAAGCATTTCCTTCTGTACCGGAAAGTAGATAAACAGTCGGAGTGTAGTTGAGAAGTTTTTTACTGTTTATTTGTTAATTTTAAAATTTAAACGTACTTAATAAACTTTAATTTTTTTATTGTTTAAGGTGATTCGATTAACTGTATTTTATAAAAAAATAATAAGAGTAATTAATTAATAAAAAACTAATTATAAAAAATATTGATGGAGTAATTAAGAGTACCGAGTCATTCATTACCTGATTAACGTCGATTTTCTTTTTAGGTTTAGACGCCTCGCCTAACTCTGAGATTCAATTTTTCTGCATCCAAAGACAGGACAAGCTGCTAAAAGTATTGTAAGAACAATCAACAATTCTAGAAATGTAGCAAGTTTTAAAAAAAAAAACAATTATTTCAATTCAAAGGGGGGAATCTAATGTATTCGCATATCTTGTGGAATTTCATTTTGAAAACAACTAATTATTATATAACACAAGAAAATAAGCAAATTTATATTGGGGCACATCTCGATGGATAAAGGAGAAGGCTGAAGCAGAAAGATTTTCACTTGGTATGCCTAAGCGCACTGCGCAGAGCTAAAATGGTGAGAAATATGAAAGATATTACAGTTACATATGGATGAAACAAAAGATGAGAAGAAAGGAAAGGAATACCGTCGGCGCCAGATGGAAGGATCCACACCGATTACTCACTTTCCACAACACTACACCTCACCTCATCCTAATTTATAGACACTTTCATATTTAAAATGACGGTATTGTCCTGGTTTTATTTATATAACTTTATCTATCATAAAAATAACAGAAAACTCTTTATTTAATGACGATTTATATTCCGTAAATATATTACTAAATAAAAAAAAGAAATATTCCCTAAATATGTTTTTTTTCTCATTTTTATTTAATATTTATATGTTGAAAAATATTCAGAAGAACATGTTTCAATTTGTATGAGAGCATCAGTATCGCGGAATGCTTGCTGAGGTCGTTATAAAAAAGCAGCAAGTGCTTAGCTCAAGCATGTGATGGAGCATGTTTTGTTTCGCATCTTATTTAGTACAGATGCTTCTACAAAGCATTGAGTGTTTAATTTTTTTTTTAAAAATAATTGTTGTGTCGTGTGTGATTGTATATAGATGGGATGTGGGGTTTATTTAAGAAATTTTTTAGAGTTGTTGGAATGAAGATAAAAAGTGATTGAATTGTTTAAAATAATAAAAATAATATAATAGTATAGGAATGTGTGAAAAATTATAAAATATTGGTTCAAGAAATTTTTAAGATATGCTTGGATGGAGATGGTCCCCGGGACAGATTCAAGGGGGACAAGCATGGGTCTTGGCCCCATCCCCTTTATTATTAATAATATATGTAATAAATAAAAAAAAATTAAATAAAATAAGTGTGATACATTTAATTTTTATAATCTAAATTTTATTTATTTTTTTTATTAAAATTTATATCTCTTAAGTGATTTTTATAAAAAAAATATTTGATATAAATATTATTATTGATAAATTTTATAACATGAATATATTATATATATATTATGATGAGTTTAATTAATATTTAATATTTATTATTAAAAAAAATTCCAATTATTTTCAAGAGATATAACAGCTCACTTTTGCTAACAGAAGTAGTTGTTCTCACAAATTTCTCTTCATGAAGTTAACACGTGTTTTTTGTCAAAAGGGTACTCAATGAATAATGATGATATTTGGGCGGCTCAAAAAAAAATATATAGTTCGAATTTATTAGAATCAACAGGTGGCAATGTCATGCTTTTCCCAAATGTAATAAAAAATAAATATTTAAAAAAAAGGGGAAATCGTAAAGAAGTTTTTGAGTTTTTACACAAATCAGAAAATTAGACACGTGAATCGTGCATAACTCTGTTACCAACTTTTTCATAAACAAAAGCATTTCTTTGTGGCAAAAAAATTAATTGAAGAGTAATTTAAATTCAACATGTACAACATTGCGAGAGAAATAAAAAAAAAAAAGAAAAAAAAAGAGAATGTGGGATGTGATGAAAAAAGAGGGACAAAAAATATGTTGTATGGGTTATTGTATAAATTTCATATCTCTTAATTGATATACACCGCAATTTTTTTTTAAATTATACTGATAATATATGGAGTACCTATTAAATTGATAAAAGAGTTTAATGAATATGCACTATTAGTCTAAAAATTTTTACATTGTCATCCAGAGACGCGTTATCATATCATTTAATGAATATAACATCACATATCCACTTGTTATTGAATTCAATAAATAATGTGACAACATATTAATTAGATAACGATATAAAACTTTGCGCTATCAATATATTCATTAATTCTTAAAAAAAAACTCCTCAATCGTGACAATTAGTTAGTTATTAAACTATTAGGTTATTAATTTTAACGATTTATTAATCATGAACCATGTACATATCCATGTCACCAATTTTTATCCCTCATATTTTAATACACATTTATATTTATTTTTCTTTTTATATTTTTTTTATATCATTTTACATCTATTACCTAGTTTATCAGTTAGTTTTATTAAACATTTTTTATTCAATACACTAACTTATAAGCTTTTTTCTCCCCCTACCCCATAGGGGATGGGGGTTCCTCCCCCTTATGGGGCTTTCTCTTCTATCTTGGATGGATTATCTCTCATTTTATATGGGTTTTCTCTCTTCTTTGATAAGAGGTTTTTTTATTCCCCTCCTCACTCATCACTATGAGTACCACCTCTCTTCCTTCGCCTTCATTTTTGCCTTCCCATCTACCACCCCGTTCAGTTCTGGTTTTTTTATTCTGTTTACTTGCATTTTCTCCCTTTTTTTATTATTGTGTTTATCCATTATTTGGAGGCACAGTTTACACCCGAGACATCAACTAGTTTTCCTGTTAACTATGGAAGAACCATTTGAATTGAACAAAGACACAAAAAAACAAAAGAAAGAAGTGAATCGCTCATTAAGAACCTCCAACAGTATAAATGACCAACTCATGAGCTTTAATTATTTATTTTTAGTTGTCTTAATATTTTGGTTGAATTGATTTATGAGCGAGCATGCTATAAATTGTAAAGTCTATTTATTTAGCATTGCAATATCATTCAATTATTGTTATAGATGTCGTATGACTGCCTCTAAGAGCTTAATAATCTTGGACAAAAATAAATAAATAACAAAGCTCAATGCTTATAAGTTAGAAGCTAGCTTAACAAGTACAGTAATAGTTATCATATTAGCTAGTTTTATAAACACACTTAAGGTAGTCAATGATTCTTTTATCTTTACATTTTTAATGCTAAATAAATGGAACTATGAGAGTTATGCTATTTACTGCATCTATTTCATAATGTATGAATAGCGGATAACCAACGAGAATCGAACCAAACGGATGGAGATCCTCTCCGGTGGAAAATTCTAGTAGAAAAGAAAGTAAATCATACATGCATGTTTATGCCTAGGCAACTCGATCCAAACCTCTATTCAAAGTAACACAAATGGGGGGGGGGGGGGGGGGGGGGAAGGGGGGATCATATTTAATGACATGTGCACCGAAAATAACTATTCAATAAAAATGAAAAATGAAAAATAAAAAAAAATGGTCTCGGCACATAATACAATGATTGGCTAATCTCAAAATATCATGTAGGGAATCTGCTGGGCAAAAACTCGTCATCATACTAAAGCTCATAGCCAAATCCATAGACAAAGAATCCACTGATCGTGAACCATACATGTTGAACAAACTCAATTTCAGTCTTTTAATTGTAAGCAAACTAACGTATCCACCCCCCACCTCCCAATGGTAGACTGCATGGTTCTTACAATGGAAAAATAATTTAGGCACCCAAGCAAGTAAACTTGGTTCTTTGCTGACTTTGTTGTACCACACTAAGAAATCCATACCTTCTCAATGCTTAATCAAAACTAGCATTTAAAAAGTTCAGCAGTTCATTTCTCTTGCTTTCAGCCTCCTTATCTTCCTTTGTTTTTTCAAGTTTAAGAAGAATCTATAAGAAAGAAAAGAAAGCATATTCAAGATCGCTACAGCAAATAACAGGACCCAAGAAAAAAGGTAGTCAAATACTACACCAATACCTTCTTGCCAGATACAGCACTGCGACGAACACCATCATCTTTGTCACGCCCTAGAAACTGATCAAGTACAAAAAGATAGCTAAATAAAGAGCCATATACGTAAGTAATTACATTGATTTGAAAGCCAGATCATAATAAATACCTTGGAAAGCTGCACAGGGCTGCTGCTCCTTTCATCATGCTGCTTCTATATAAAGCTCCCATTGCCAGGACAAACCCGACCAAGAAACAACATCCAACCAAGTAAATCAAGCGCCCAGACATGTCACAGATCCAGCTCCAATTTCAGAGAGCCAATACATAAAATAGGAAGAAAGTATCATAAGCATCTCAGACTGGAATGTATAGAACTTATATGAGATGGAAAAAAAGCCTGGAAGTTTGCAGAAAAATTAATAATAATTTTCTGTTTTCTGTTATGCAATTTTAGTTGAGGAACAATGATGTTACACCAATGTTTTCAAGGTGGAGAAGATGATAAGGTGATACAGTTATATGGGTGTGTCTTCAGCTGACAAATATTAGTTATGCATAAGAATCCATGCAGGAAAACTTCCAGAAATTATCAATATGCATGTTAAATGGTCTCCCACATAGTAGATATTTCAAGGTCACTATTTGAGTTAGAAACTTTAAAGATGGAGAGCACCAAATAATTTCAAAAACAAGCCTACGGAAGATAATAAATCAAGGTATAAAACAGTGCCCTACCTCTTTTACTTTATGCTTCTGCCGCTTATGGCGATGAGTTTTACTTCTATCCTTTTCCTTATTCTGAGGGGGAAAAAGGAGGTGAGATAAATGGGCAAAGGTATAAATTAGGAAAAATTATAGAACCTACAAATCACCTTCTTTGGTCTATCACTCTTTTTGTGCCTCTTTGATCGATGAGATGTTTCATGCTCACTGTCAGAAGAACTCTCACTTCTGTAGGTAATAGTGAATAACGTGTTACAATAAGAACCGGATTAATCCATTTATTAGATTGTTAACATGTAATGCCAGAAATTTTTAAAATCAATAACACACATCAACATGCAGCTTTGCTGAAAAGTAACTGCTTATTGAAAATGATAGTATGTTTGGTGATTGTAAAAGACGCACAACTTATAAGAATCAAGGAATATAAGAATCATAATTGTGAAGAAACATGAGGATCAAGGATACTCAACAAAGGATCCTGAGAGTAGGCTTGGTCAATGTTCAGTGTTATCAAAGTCTTCCATCTTATATATTTTCACCAGTTATAATTCTGATTCCATTGCATATCACTTCCAACTTCCATCTACCGAACATAAAAACAGAATGCAATTGAACAAAACAGATTAAGAGAACCAAGGGTAGGAACCAGGAATAGTTATCTGATTCCCCAAATCCATAACAATCAATTCTGTGTACTAAACATACCCTAAGGCAGAGAGAAAGTTTGAATCAACTATTTCTCCAACTGCGTGCCTTCCTGAGAAGGCTGGAAATAATGAATTATATACCTATCTCCCACTCTAATACAATTCAAACATTGCAACCAAGTTCCGTAACGATAGGGAACAAGTTTACATCAAGGACACACAATCGAGATTCAAGATTCACGGATCGTAAAGAGACATGCACAATCAAAAATATCAAGATGACTTGTAAGCTTCATAAACTGTATCAAATCAGGAATTGGAGCAAAGCGTGCGCGTACGAAAAAATAAAAAAATAAATAAAGGAAAGGAGCGTGTTGTGTGTTATGTGAGGATTGGAGATGGAACCTGGAGTAATCAGAGAGGGAGGATGAAGATTCGGAATCGGAAGAGTGGTGGTGATGCCTGCGGCGTCGTTTGGAGTGGGACTGGGACTTATTGGTCTTCTTCCGGATCTTGAGGGATTCCTTATCACGGTCTCGGCGATTGCGGTGGTGACGCCTGCGACGGTGAGAAGAAGAGTCGTCGGAGGAAGAGAGAGATGAAGATGAGGCCGCCATGAGAAAGGTGCTATTGCGAGCAAGGGTTTGCCTCAGATTGGGGGAATCGACCACATACACCCACTCACAACAATACTACTTTTGCTTCCTCTCTTTTTTGAGTTTTTTCTATATTAGTTGTGTTGTGTGGGCCAGTAATTGGGGGAATCGGCCACATATATTTCTTTAGCCTTACCTTCCCTGTTCTCATATTATTATTAATCTGCGATTTTGGTCCCTACTTTTTTTTTGTAAATTTGGTCCCTAATATTCTAAATTTGTGATTTTGGTCCTCTAACTAGGGGTGTAAGCGGGTTTGACCCAACCCGCAAACCCGATAAACCCAACTCAACCCCGAATGATATCTAATAGTTCGTTTCGGGTATTCGGTTCAGTTCGGACATTTTCTTTCAAACCCGATCAGGTTCGGTTCGGGTCTCGGGTTTGCCTATGTTAAACCTGATACACCCAACCCTAACCAAACTAGGAAAAGAAGCCTTAATCTTATTTCATTTTACTACTCGGAGAGAACAAAAATAGGCGCAACGGAAGCACAAGCAGTGGTGGTTCCCCAAACCGTATTTCATTTGTTCCTCTCATTTTATTTTTCCCTATTTCTTTTCTTTTTTTTTTCATTTTATTTCATCTCCTATATTTTTTTTAAAATAGAATAAATGCTTATGACCTGATACCCAATCCAACCCAACCCGAACATATTCGGGTTGGTTCGGGTTACTCACACAAAAAAGTACAAGACCCGAACCAACCCAACCCGTTATCATTTTATCGGTTCGGACCTAATGTCACCCCAAAATCCGAACCAACCCAACCCGATTACACCCCTGTCTCTAACACATATTTGAGAGGTATGGGGACCAAAATTTTGAACTACATCGCGAATTTGGAATAATAGGGGACCAAAATCGCGAAAAAAAAAGTAAGGGGACCAAAATCGCGGATTGATGATAGTAGGGGAACCAAAAGTGCAATTAAGTCATTTGTTTATTTGGAGTTCATTTTTTTTATTTTGTAGAACAAATTTAATGAATTATTTCATGTAAAAAAGATATTATTAAACATATACTCCTTTCATCATTGTTAACTGTCATTTTGCAAACAAATTAAAATAATATTAATCACTGTTTTATTTTTTGTATTATTAATCACTGTTTTATTAATTGGTAAGAACTCATTCATTTCACAATATTTTAAACTTTGAAGATAATATTAAAAAATTAAATAAACATATTTAGAAGTATAAATTGTATATATATTGTGAAAATAATTATGAATAAAAATTATTTCATATAATTATTTTAAATTGCCATATTTTTAATATAATTTATAATAAATAATTTGAATTCGAAAAATACATATTAAAACACAATAATTTGATTTAAAGATTTAAGTAAATATGGATATTAAAATATGATTGTTTTGAATTAGGAAATAATTATTTTAAATTTTTTTATGAAGGACAGGGTCGTCAAAAGGACCCGCAGAGACACAAAAACAAACAAAAAAAAAATATGATTATTTTGAATTTGAAATATGTATTTTGGTATGAATATAAATAGATAATAATTTGAATTAAGTTGAATTAAATAAAGTTCGAACTAATAAATGAAATATGTCATTGTTTCACACCCCACCACTCTTGTTATGTGACAATCTTTACTGTCATTGATAATGCTGAGCAATTTTCACCATTATCATTGTACAACAATACCTTTCTCATTACCGTTGCTGCTATATATTATCGCCAACACCCTCTCACAGTCCCACGTTTTTGTTGCTGCTAAACTTATATAAACTCTCACGAGGATAGGTCATGTATTTCAACATGTGTCGTTTCATGTTAAGAAATTCACTACTATCTAAACATATATAAAGGGGCGGACCTTCTTTGGCTCCTCAAACTTTTTCAAACACATACACATATATAATTAATAAAATTATCTATATTTTCCGTTTTACTAATGAGATTTTTCATAATATTTAAAAATTTTATACTATTATGTAAAGATATTTTATCACATTATTTAATGAGTATAACACCCATGTGTTATTAAACTCACTAATAACACTTTCTCTATTTCTAAAATTATTGTTTATAACATTTTACTTATATTTCAAAACTTTTATTGTTTTATAAACCTAAAACTAATTAATGAAAAAGATAAAGTATAAATGAGATATTTTTATGAAAAATTGTATAAATTTAGATACATTTATAAATTTTCTTGATTTGTGTTCATAATCTTAAATAATAAAAGTTTTGAAATGAAGAAAATAAGACAATTAAAATTTTACACCAACAATATATAACTACTAAATTTTTAATAATATTAGATATTTAATTTATATATATATTAAACTATTATTTTGGCTCCGCCAATTTATTTGATCAAATTACACACACACATTTAATATTTTATATGTTAATTTATTAGTTTCTATCTCTTCAATTTAAATGAATCTTAAAAAATAATTGACATAATTGGTGTAAAGTTTATACAACTTTTTGAATTTTTGAATATTTTTTATCTTATTTCATTTTTAAATCACTATTTGCAACACACACACTTCATCATCAATAAATTAACCAATTTAATATTTTATATGTTAATTTATTAGTTTCTATCTCTTCAATTTAAATGAATCTTAAAAAATAATTGACATAATTGGTGTAAAGTTTATACAACTTTTTGAAATTTTGAATATTTTAGATCTTATTTCATTTTTAAATCACTATTTGCAACTCAAAAAAATTATCAACTATATTAACATTAATCATAATGTAAAAATATGTAATGGAACTAAACTCTACATAATACATTTAGGAATTTATAATAGAGACAGAAATAGTTATATAAACAAACATGAATGTAAAAGTATATTCACCCCACAATATTGTCAATAGCAAATAACTCCTACTAGTATTTGAAGAGTTACATTATCGTAAGGTTTTGAATATGTTAATGATTAAGTAGAATGAGAAGTTTAAAGACTAAAAATTGTAATGTTTTATCATATTATACTATATATGGAAATACACTAAAAAGAGTAGTATATATCATAAGGTGTTTAGTAAACTTTACCTCTGTTACGTTACATTTTCAACAATAGTATCACTAAAAGGTTCAAAATTGTTATTGTTAAAAATAATGAAAATTACATATATAGATTATACACATATTAATTTTATTATGTTTTATTACTAATAAAAAATATTTTTTATACACTTCAAATATTTTAAATTGGTGCGTTTTGTTACATTTAAATTTTATATTTTTATAAATATGAAGTGCAAAAGACAAACAAGGCGGGGAATTATATCTAGTAATTATTCTCTACAATGACGTGCGGTTTTGGAATTTAGTTACATACACACACACTCCAAAGTCCAAACCAATGAATGAATGGAAGAAGAAGCATTAATAATTAGTAGTCTTTACAACACGCACGCATGCACGCGCCACGACTCTCTCGAAAATGAATTAATAATTTCAATGATGAGTGGGGGAGACCACGCCAGGGTAATAAGGAATTCTAGTAACCTTAATCCAGTCATCTCCGTGGAAGAACGTTGATGCCAAGAAATTCTTCGCTCCCTGTGATGTCAGGGTCTTCACCCCTTGCCATTTCACGCGCTTCGACTTATCTGAACCAGGTCCACGGTTATTCACCTCCGCATAGAAGCACGTGTCCATTCCTGTAAGCCCTTCCAATGTCTGCCATGGCATGTAACCATCAGGTGTGATCAAATCACCAATGTAAGTATCCATGAAGATAGTTCTCGAGAAATTCTTCCATGGACGGGCCAAGTAGGCTTTGTTGTCAAACCTAACTGGATAGTATTTGGGATCTGAAACAATGGATCCTCCTTGGATCACTAATCCTGATGGCTGGTTCCTCTCCTTCCTTCCTTGTGCGGTCACAATACATTGCTGGTTTGACAATGGCTTTCGGACCACGAAAGTGCAGTTTTGGAGAACAGCAACGGCATCACCAAAGACAAAATCAATAGTTCCTGAGATAACGCAATCCCTGTAGAACTGTCGCATGGTGTGTGCATAAAGCGTGTCTTGGAAGCCATCCATTCTGCATTTGTAGAAAATGGACTTGTCAGCTTGCACCCTCAAAGCGACTGCTTGATGTTTTTCTGCACCAGCGGAATTCTCAAATCCAATGCCTATTCCAACGAAGTAATCTCCAAGAACAGCTGCAATCATATATAAACAAATAAATTAATATTCAATTTTTTATGTAACAGACTCTTGAGAGACTGTTGGTTAAACTGTAACAAACTCTTAACCGTTCATCACATGGTGTATGTGATTATTTAATTTAGCTTTAAATCAACATGAAAATTGAGATGTATATATACGTACCAACGGTGGCGGTTCTGTAGGTACCGACGCCATCTATGAAGTTTTTGTTGCCAGTGATGCGTGACTTTTTACCACCATCACCAACGAAAACCACGTGAGTCATGTTTCTGGAGATTTCAACGTACTCATCGTAAACGCCTTCCTTGAGGTAGATAACGAATGGCTTTAGGTTATTCTTTGGCACGTGTTTCAATGCCTCGTTGATGGTTGTGAAATTTCCACTTCCATCCTTGGCAACGGTCACGTGAGCACTGAGTTTCCTTGCGGTCATGCGTAGGAGCCTACGAACACCGACGCGATCATCAACCCATTCAGGAAGTTCAAGCTCAAAGTCATCGTGACCAAGCACTTCCAACTCCTCAGCTTCCTTCAAGAGGCGTCTCCCAGGCCTTGTGAGATGCATCTCATCGAGAGTTTTTGACAGCTCGGTGATGATAGCAAGACCGTTACTGCTCATGTGCATGGCAGTTTGCAAAACGTCCTTCATCTTGTGACCAGCTTCGGTTGTTGTGTTCTCAAACGCGTCAAGGCACGTTTCTTGGTACGTGATTGCACCGCTGAGCCATACCTTTAAACTCGTTAGGATATTGTCGAGGTTGTTGAGATCGAATTTACCGAATCTCTCGAGTGACCGTTTGAATTCCTCAATGGAGAGGTGCATGAGTTGCTTACACGTGTCGAGTGCCTCTTTGGTTCGAGGATCGTTCTCAACCTCGTGCATTAGCTGGGTTTTCTCGAGTCCCTCACTGATTCTTGTGATGGTTACGTTGAAGGCGATTTTGATGAGTTCCCTTGGGTCGGTTGTGTTACCAGCCTGTGCCGTGAGACTTTCCTCGCATTCCTTTTTGTAATCTGTGGGTGCACAAATGGTTTTCACGGCTTTCATGGATGAAGCCACGTGGGATTTGTTTTTATCCTTTGAATCTTCGCCGGAACCATTTTTGCTGTACCCAACACTAACGGTAACAGCAACCACCATAGCCACCAGTAAGAACGTTGAAACCCCTATTAGGGCCAGTCTCCTACTCTTTCGTGAATCTCCCCCAGACATTTTGAAATTATTAGCAGCTCCTAATCCACACCTTCCTGTAACAATGAAGAATAAATTAATTAGTTAAAAATAATAATGTTATTATGCAAATAATTAATTGAATCAGATATTGATTAATAATTTTTCCGTGTACGTACTTGGTAAAGGAAGGAGCTGCTGGTTAATGAAATGATGAGAAGGACTTGCTCAGGCGGTGGAATGAATCTTCCGTCGTCTTTCCAAGCCCTCCGGAGAGTGGCGTCGGTGTGATTGCTGCGTGAGATATATATCACTATTTATATTCATATTCAGAGGAAAGAACGATTTCAAAGTTCGTTATGTCTGTTGCAAAAATGTGAGGCTTGGAGTCAAAAGCTAGCTAACATTTTCTATAAAAAAACAGAGACACGGAAATGCCACGCTATATTTAGCCTAGCGATTAGAGAAGCTTTCTTCTTGTTATTGATCTTTTTTGGCTAATTAGACACGGGAATGGTAGTTATTTGTCCAATGCCAAAATTTCCCCATTGGTACCTTTCATTGACTTGAGAATGTGTTCTCTTTTTTCTTTTGCAATTTCAGGTAACACCTATTTAGCTTCTTTTGCATTAATTTAATTTAGGCAACATTGATTAAAAAATTAAAGGCCTAAGGTAGTTGGCGTTACGTGCAATATACCCCATGACGCATCTATAAAATAATTTTTATAATTAAAAATGTGGTATGTATAGCAAAAAGGGAGGAAATTGCACAATAAAAAGGGAATTACATAGTACACCAAGCACAATCTAATTCCTAAACATCCACTAACTAAAAAAATAATCTATTCCTCCTCCATCAATCAAAGAAAATGGTACAATTATTTATCTGAAAAATGGAGGATGGTAAACTTATTAGTTTTAGTATACAAATAATAAAACAATTAATAGGTAGGATATATAGGTGACAAATAACTCATCAATTGGTCAAGCCTGATGTGAACTTGACGCCTGTTCCCGGCAACCATGAGTCACCATTAATGAACCGTTGAACCGTGAAGAAACTAGCGGTACCAGCATCTTTCATGATATGATAACCGGGCCATTTGACTCTACCCGCGAGAGATGAACCAGGCCCATAATTTCTGTACTCACCATACCACAATGTGTCCAAAGCAAAGTTTCCAAGCCACTCAAGCCACCCTCGTGGTTGAACCATCGCACTCATGTATGTGTTAATGTATACTGTTCTAGAGTATTGCTTCCATGGCCTCCCCAAATATGTGGGCTGGGTAGCCAAAACATAACTATCCTGGATTGTAAACCCAGTGCTCTGATGTGGGCTTTTTCTTCCTTGGGCCGTGATGGTAACCTTCTGCAAAGGAAGTGGGACTCTAGTGTATATCTTGCAATTTTGCAACACAGCAGCCCCATTGCCAAAAATAAAGTCTATGGTGCCATAAATTTCACACTCACGGTAAAATTGTCTCAGTGAGTGTGCGTAAAGAGTATCTTGGTGCCCTTCCACACTGCACCTATAGAAAGCAGATTGATCTGAATCCACACGCAGTGCCACAGCTTGATGATTCACTGGTCCAGCAGTGTTCCTAAATGTCATGTCCCTTGCAATGAAACCCTTCCCAGATACAGCTACATATTAATTAAATTGCAAATTGTCAAGCAATTGATTAATTAATATTTCAATCATGTTAATTATACTTTTTTGCAAATGCTATCTAGTGCAGTGTATTTCTTAAGAAACTAAAAATAGAAAGTTTTTACTGGAATATGTAGTATTTAATGTTACAGATGTAATTAATACCGTGATTTTCAATAAAAGCTTTCTCTTTATGGATCCTTAAACATTGCACTTAGGACACTCGTTACTAGGACCCACACTTTTTTAGCGTGTTTGGTTTACACTAGTATTCATACCAGCATTAACTTGTATTCATTTTTGAAATATGATTTTGATGGAAATAAGACACAGATTTTACTTACCAAGTGTGGCAGTTCGAAAAGTGGTCCATCCTTGCATGAAATTGCGGTTGCTTGTGATAATGGTTTGGCCAATACCATCACCTACGAGCATGATGTTGGTCATTTTCTTCTTCATATCAACATTTTCCTTATAAAGTCCTTTCTTCACGTATATAATATATCTCCTGTTGCTATGACTTGGAGCTGCATTAACAGCATCTGTGATTGTTCTGTAGTGACCACTTCCATCCAATGCCACAACAGCATCTGCACGAATGCCACGTGGCCTGGATTTAAGGAGCTCTTGATCACCCTCTGTCATCCATTCAGGAAACTCTATGTCCAAGCTTTGTTGTTCTTCATTATTTGTTAAAAGAGTGGTGGTGGTGGTGTTCCTTGGAGGCCTGAAGGGTAAGCTATGCAATTGAGAGTATAGAGACAGAACATTGCTTATAAGCTGTGTGACTTGTGTTAAGCTTCCACTAATGTAGCTCTCAAGGCGTCTGTCAGTGCCTTCAAATCCTTCAAGACACGTGTCTTGGTTGCTAAGAGCTGCACTTAGCCAAGCTTCAAGGTTTCCTTCATATTGCACGTTTTTGTCCCCTGCTCTGATTCTCCTCATTTCCCCTAATGACCATGCCAGCTCAGACACAGAGAAATCAAGAAGCTCCTTGCAATCTTCTATGGCTATTTGTTCCCTGTTACTGACAGAGAATGTGCTGAATCTTGTTATGTTGTTAATAGCACTTTGGGCTTCATTGAGTGTGGTCCTGAGTGCAGCACTTATGACAGAAGTGGGGCTTGGTGGGCCAATTTTGGTGAGCTCATTTTGAATGTTTGTGAGGCATGTGTTTTGGTTCTCAATGTCCATGCAGGCTTGTGCAATCAAGGCATGCATGTCTTGGGTTTGGATATCAGAGGGAATTTCATCTGAGAAAGCCTCAAATGAGGAGGGTAAAAGCAGGAGAATGAAAAGGAAATTAAGTAATGCCATATCTTTTGGTTTGTGACAGAGAACCTGCTTATTGGTCTTTGGAAGTAGCACCTTTTATTTATACATACACGAGGGGGCAAGAATTTTTTGCCTTCAAAGTTAAGGACTTTTCTTTGTTCTATTCACATTCGTTTATGCTTTTTCTCTGGACAAAGTCCCAAGTTATTCTAATGCTTTCTTTTGCTGGAGGCTTGGCATGATATTCATATTCCCTCCCTGCTTTGAGCTTGTTGGTGTCACCACGTCTCAACAATTAATGATTCCCACTTTCTCTAGGTACACTGTGAGCACACAGCTTCTCACTTTTGAATTTTGATAATTGATTGATCGAAAGTATATATGAACCTTAAAAGTTACCGTCCAGACTGCACATTTAATTTGTCTATACCTTCACAAATGAAGGCCTATATGCTGTGAATCCCAAATGCACTCCAAAAGTTGTATTCTTTGCTTCCTAGTAGCTAGTAGAAAACTTGGATCAGGTTCTAAGTTGCTTTTGCATCGCCTAGCATTGTTTTTTGCCAAGTAATCTACTTCCTGAGCATTTCTTCTCTTAGCACCAATGTCTACACAAACAAATCAATCTAAAGTTTAAAATAGTTCAAAAAAAGCACATAAATATTTATATTGAAGTATTTTAATATTATTTTTAATTGATGGTGTTTAGAAATACTATACTCATGTAATAATCCCCTAGTTCCTATTTTAATAGTCAAATTGATATTGAATTACATTTGTGATGTTAAATTTATCTGAAGTACTTTGACTTAAATTCAGATTGTTGAGTATCCAGTGTCCAGTCTCGGTTCTCTCATCCGGTTCTCATTAAAGTTCAACTAATCTCTGTTGTTAATTAGAGAATCCACATAGCCAAGAGATTTGATGCAAAAGATAATTGCACACCTTATGAGAATCTCTCTCCAACTAAATAAGTGTAGAAGACTAAAATAAGTGTAAAAATAACGTTCCATTCTGTGCAAATATTATTCCTAATTTCTGTAATCTAAAATCATTTCCACGACCAATCATGAGTTATGACTTATGGGACCATATCTCTTATGATTCGAGATATTCATACTTAGTTATCATTTGAGAACATGCTTGATAAATAGGAATACGTATAGAAAATCAGAAATCATATATAACCATAGCAAAAACCGCCATAATATTTTGAAAACGCCTTGTGGTATCCATGTATGCAACAATATTAAAGCATCTTTTGCATAACAAATGGAAAAATAATACAATATATTAGTAAACACAGAATGTATAATTCGTAACGCAATTAACCAAGAACAAAAAACTTTACGATATTTTTATTTTCTGGACCTTTATAATATAATAACATCATAGTGATAATAAACATAAAGTTGCATGAAAAGCCGTTTGGTTTATTATTCAATTTCTTATTTTCATTTCTTATTTTTAATTTTAATTATGAAAATAGTTTCAGTTTCGATTATAAATGTACCATCTTATTTTCATTTTATTTCGTATTTATATATAAAACAGTAAAAATAATTTTATATTATTTTCATTATTTCTTGTATAAATATCTCAAAACATAATATAAAATGAAAAAAAAATTATTTTTTCATTATTTCCTATACAAACCCCTTAAAGTAAAAAAAAAAAAAAAAAACACATTTATAATCATTAGTAAAATCACGAAATAAAAATATTAAACCAAACATATAAAGAAAGCAATAATAATTGTTGATCAACGATAGAGGTTATAATTATATCCAAATACATACAATAAATAATGTGTTATTTAAATATCACCCATTAATTTTTCAATCAATAACGACTATTATTGTTTTGTTTTATTATCTTTAAAGTGAATCTCTCACTTTTTCATAAAAGACAAGTATAGAAGTGTAAGAAAAAAAGCGTGACAGTTTTTTTTTTTTTAAGAGAAGAACGAGTAATTCAGAAATAACATTGTTATTGTAAATATATTAGTATCTCAAGGTTCAAACACCCCATTTATTTTAACAATAATTTTCTCTAAAAATTTGTACTAATAAATTTCTACTTAAGTTAACAACTATTGAAACACGCTTAAATTTTGATTTTGCCCGTGGATTGGCAACAGAACAAGCTTTGTAAGTGTAACTCATAAGTTGCAATCAGATTAGTTCCATGAGAAGAAGTAATCTCACATGCTATATGGGAGAACATACCTTGACAACGTAAAATTCCTTCTCCAGAAGCAAGCATACATAACATAGGGTAATAAAAGTTAAGGAAAAGAAAATGCCAGAGTTTTTTGAACCGAAAATATCTTAAATTAGTAATTAGTATTGAAGCAGCATCACTTCCAATCCAAGAGAAGCAAGCATAATAAGTACGTTGTTATCTTGGTGACTTTGAATAGCGCAGCTAATCCCATCTGATCTTGCACCCTCGTGCATGAATTGTCTCGAGTATTTCTGAGGAAAGCAAGAACCTGAGAGAACTCTGCAGTTTAACCTTTTTGATTCGACCACAGCAAGCTCTGAGGGCAAGTTCCAATCCTTGTACAGTGACTTTAGCAAGATGCACCAGTTTGGCGTCCTGGAGCCGTTTCAGGTTACCCATAAGCAGGCACAACATCACATCTGACACCATACAGTAGCTCATATTTATCTGCAATCATCATTGCTATGTTGAGTTAGATCTACAACATCCAATACCAACATAACAGTTACTCCATCATTATATTATAAGCTGTAATTATGTGAATAAACATCAGTGCTTAACCTAATTCAAAGATAATTAACTTATACACTCCTATAAAATATAAATAGAAACTTTAACTTGAAAGTAAATGAAAACACTCAAGCGGGCAGTAAAAATTGCTTGTTTAATTAACACAGCAAATTTTATCAAACTATCAATTTGAAATGACATGAAATAAAAGTTATTCTATGAAGCCAGTAAGAAACACCACCTTCTTTTAAAATTCAAGATTAACAGTTGTAATATGATATTATGAGAAACATATCCAATTAGAAAACAGAATTAGTTGTTTGTGACTGCAACTTATAAAGTACAAAATGATCCAATGCTGGTATCCACTCAATAAGGTGTGCAATTTTATTTTTTTTTAATGTTTTTCCTTTCTTTCTTTGTATCAAGATGTGCCAGAAACATCAATCTGACGAATGAAAAGTTTACTAGAAAAGGAAAAAAAAACTACTATGTGCAGAACTGCAGATCTTCCTTCATGTCAAGGGCAGGAGATAGATTAAATATGTCATAGAAAAGCACAAAAACACACATCAAAAGTAAATGTGTAAAGTTTCAAAAGCATGGAAGGAGAAGTGGGACAACAAACACAGGTGAGGAAAGGAGAGCAGTGAGCCCAAACAAGCATCCAAAACCAAGGTTTTTTAATCCTTGGAGAATTATAGTTATAAATTTGTTAACCAGATCAAACTATAGAACATTCTATAACTCATCAAGTAACATAGCCGAAGGAGTATCAATTATGTTCCTTGAGGCACAACTTAAATTTCATAAGATTCAGTGTTGGACATATTTTCATTTAGAGGCTGGACTTTGTGTTAGTCAGAAGACTCAAAGCAGTAATAATGTAATCGAGTAAAACTAGCACCACTGACCTGCCGCAGGTTTTGTGAATAACAAGCAAGGGCCCAGAAACCTGAATCATCAATTTTTTCACAATGTTTCAAATCTAAATCAGCCAATTTCTTGCAACTGACTGAACAGCTTTGATGCCAATGCTTGTGATGTTTGAAAGCCCACGCAATTCCAGATCAGATAGTTCATCTAGATGACTGATGTACTCCATCCCTTTGTCTGTAATTCTATTGCAATATGACAAGTTGAGCTTCGCCAACTTCTTGCATCCTGTTGTGAGGGCTGCTAACCCATCATCTCCAATACGCACACAGCTGCAATAAAATGACAGAATAAAAACAAAACAGATTAACCACTTTGGCTGCAATTCTGTAGTATCATAAACAATTAATTAATTACATTGACCCTAAAGTTCAATTACCGATAGAGATCAAGTTCAGTCATTTTTGGGCAGTTACAAGCAATGTGTGCCAATCCTATGTCTGATATGTTTGTGCATAATCCTAACTTCAATCTTACAAGTTCTGAGCATCTTGATAGATATTTGAGTGCTGCATGAAGCAGAAATTTGGAAATAAATTAATCAGAACCATCAGCAATTTTTTGAACAAGACTGACATACTATAAACAGATAGAACTTCCATAAATTACCTATGTCATTCATGCCAGAGCAATCAGTAAGATCAAGCTCTTCAAGCAGCAAGCAACTTGATCCAAGCTGATAAAGACCATTCTCAGTCACCATGTCACAAGACTCTAACTTCAGACAGGCAAGGTCTGGACAAGAGTCTGCTATAGTAGAGATGGCTGCATCAGTGATGAAACGACAACAAGTCAAATCAAGTATTTTCAAATTGCCACAGCCAGATACTAGCTGCATAATTCCCATGTTTGTCACCCCAATACATTTACTTAAACCAAGTTCCACTAAAGATTCGCAATTGGTGCCAATGGTCTGGAGGATAAAGTCAGAAACTCGAACACCATCGATTCTAATTATGCTCAGCTGCTTTAAATTCTTCAAGCAGTCAACAAGAGGTGCTGAAAGCTCCTGTAGAAAATGCCTGTGCTGTTAGTGTATATTAAGTTTATCACAATAAAATAATATTTATGGTACACAATGATATATATACACCACAAAATTTAGATGTATACTCACAGAGAGGCAGTATCCTGCACCTATCTGCTCAAGATCATCATGTCCACTAATTATGGATATTAAGCTGGATGAGCTAACACAATTACACCTTGATACATCAATTGCCTGTAACATATTAAAAGGAGACTCATTCAAAATAAGACATCAGTGTTAATGCTTGACAGAAACTCTTTGGTCAAACTTTGTTAATTTTTAAACCATTATCACCACAGTTTATAACTAAGAATTAAAAAATTACCTTAAGCTGTGGACATCCTTTCTCAAGAAACCGCAATCCAGCATCATCCACTAAATCACATCCCACCATAATGAAAACCTCAAGCTTTAACAGAGAAGCTATTGATCGCAAAGATTCGCTGGTTACCTAATATATAAGGTCCAAAATTCTTTAAGTTGTAATTTGAAGAAAAAAAATAAAAAATAAAACCAAATACAGTCTATTTATTAGCTAAGTATGGCACTACTGTAAAACAGAAAATCATATTGTCATTAAAATATGCTGCTCTTGGGAATGGTGTTAAGGATGATACATCACCATCATTACTAGTTTACTACATACATGTACAACAGTATATTCTCCATATTTAAGGAACAGAATAGCTTGTTTTTCCTTCTCTATTGATTTTGAATTGCTTTTAACTTTTGGAAACCAGAACTCAGAACATCTATTTCTTCTCCAAATACTATAGGCATGAAATAACAAGAAAAACTCATTCATATGATAGCATTAGTCGTTTAAGGCTTCAAGGATATAATGACCCAATACCCCAAACCCCATATATACTTGAGATGTGAGAATATCACATTTGGTCAGTACTTCTCTCAAGCATTTTTAGGGTTTGGATTTTAAAAAGTTATGCTTTTTTCTACCATTAACACTCTATGAGTCTAAGTACATCAAATAGCCAGTCCCAAGGCAACAACCAATGTAAAATCTTGTCGAATCTTTATGGCATGGATCATAGATGCATTTTCTACCATTCATAACTTTGGATGGTGTGGTTTGCCCAAGTGACTACATTCTGTCAACGTTGTGACCAACCTATTTTCAATAACAATAATGTCACTTCGACACATTAAAAAAAAAGTTCTCACATAACTCTAATCTCCACCACTATTTGTCTTTCTATCTCTACCCTCTACCTATCCCATTTATTCAACAATATCAATAATATACAATCTCCCCTATCCGAGTTATGTGATTTGCTTATTATGTCTGTGCAACTAACATGCAGGGGAGAAAGGTGGGAGCGGATCATATTATCATTTTGACTTTGTAATAAGTAATAACTAGTAATTCCATAGCTATATACTAACCTTGAGATAGGACACATCGAGAAATTTCAATTCCAAGCACTTTTTGCAGAGAAGATCAATACCCAGATCAGAAATCTCCAAGCACCACTTCAAACTCAGGGTCTCCAACTGGCTACACCCAACAGCGATCTTTGCCAACCCAATATCAGTGACCCCCAAGCACTTGTCCATGTTGAGCTCCCTCAACCTCGTGGCGCACGATAGCGCCGCAGCCTCTCTATCCCCATATCCCCAACAATGGGACACATCAACCGCTTCCAACATCGGGCACGCCCGAATCAACATCTCCAATCCCGTGTACCCCAACCCGGTGTTGCGACTCAGCACGAGCCTCCTGAGTCCCCGAGTCCAACTCAGCGATCCCTGACTCAGCAAAATCGAAACCGCTCCATCGTCGATCCGCGGACACAGCGATAGGTCAAGCGTCTCAATGTTGCAATACTTCTGAAGCAACCCGAGCAAGAACTCAATCCGGAGGATCCGAACACTCTTCCGGGTCACCGATTCGACCCGATGAAACTCCTTGCATACAAGCCGCCATGATTTCCGATCGGGCCCGAGCTTGTCAATGACTCGGATAAGCAAATCCTCTGTCAAGAGACAGAAAACGGATTCAGATAGCATTAAAATTTGTCGAAAATTTCTAAGATATTGTGTGTGTTTATTACTTTGAAGTTGATTTCAAGGAAAATGGGTTGGTGTGGTTGTGGGTTTGGAATTTATGTTGGAACAAAGAGGAATAGGAGGCGAAGGTGGAGAAGAGGATGATGGATGCGTCTGGAGAGTGAGCGAAGTAATAATCTGCAAGTGTAAGGAGCATTCGCTGGGTTCATTGTTTCAACCACCTTGACCTTTGTCTAAGTTGAATGGAAAATGGATAAGGGAAACCAGAAGGAGTATTGAGGAGGAAGAATGTGAGGGAGGGAGGGAGGGGAAGAAGAATCAGAATTCAACAGAGTGCGAGTGTGAGTGTTTGTGTTTGTGTTTCACTTTCATCATGTACGGGTACGGCCATGTCCACTGTTGTGTGCTCCTCTCTCTCTTCTGCTCACTCCTTTCTTTTCACAATAATAAGTAATAGCAACCATTACCATTTACCATAAATGCCCCCTTTTTTCCTTTCTTTTCGCAAGGGAAACGACATCAATACAATATAAGTAATGACAGTGACGATGTTAGAAAAATTGTCCTACCTTAGGCAAAATAAAGACAAGGAAAGAAAAATGGTCCAAATTAATTTCAAAATGTTTAATTAAGATGGGGAATAATTATTCCTTCTACTTTATTTCAAGTAGAGCTGATCGGAAAGGACATTATTAATGACACGTATTGCAAAAAATAAAATAAGATTGTTTGTCCTGTTTGCACTTTGCAAGTTGCTGCGATAACATTGACCATCACATGCCTTCGATTTCTTTTCAGAAATAAAATTCATACAGCAATGCAATTAGATAGATATAACTAAGGTAGATAAAGAAAAAAAAAAACAAAAATATGTGATATGATAGAAAATATGATGGAGAGATATAGAGGAAAAAAAGTATGTTATATATTGGTGGTTGTATAAATAATTAATCTCATTTCTTTATCAATACTACTTCCAAGTTTTACTATCCGCTAGCGTTTACCCCCCCCCCCCCCCAAAAAAATAACCTGCTATGTCTTTGTGACTCTAACATAATCAGTGACGGATCCAGAAAGAGTTTCAAGGGGGGTCGGATTCATATAAATATAAAAAACATCAATAAAAAAACACAATTTAAACATAAGAAATAACTAAAAAAATAAAACATGTAAATTTTTTGTGAGTGAAATATATAGTATGTTACTTGTTAAGGATGGGGAGGGGGGGCCAAAGCCCCCACTTGCCCCCCTCTAGATCCGTCCCTGAACATAATAGAGGAACATGTTAACGAATTTGATCTTAAATATTGCTTGTATCTAAAGAATTGGATTTCGTTTATGTTTTTTTTTAAGTTGTTGAGAGATATTCTTCCTCCTCTTTGGCTGTAGTTGATGTTGGGATTAAGTTGCAGAATGGAGCTTCATTTTGATTACCTAAATGGAATTTATTTATTAGCTTTATGCCATTTTTTTAGAGAGAATTGGAGAATGAGGGGCAGGGGTGGGAATAGGCCAGTTGGCCTGTCAGGGGCTTTCAGCCTGGCCTGGCCTGACTCGTTTATTAAAAATATCAGGCTAAGGCATTTTAAAAAGCCTATTTAACTAAAAAGGTCAGGCTTCAGGCATATGAAAAGGTCTGTTAGACCTGACAGACCTGTCTGTTTAATATATATTATATCTAATTTAATAAATTAATCTACTTAATCTACTTTTAGGTACAAACAACCCAATTATTTTTATTTGTATAATTATTTGCATGATTAGGTGATATAGAGCAATCTAAGTATCATTCAGTATGTGGAATACCAGCAATCATAAGTTTATGTTCATTTGATGATTTAAAGTATTACTTCTTGTGACAACCGGGACAGTTTTGGAACTGAAAGCTTTTGTGATGCAGGAAGTTTACTTTATTAGAGGCATGGAATGCTCTGAAACAAGTGCACCGTCGAGCACAACCCAATGATGGTTTTGCAAAGATCTTACTGGAGCTGGATCAGAAACTGCATAGGGATGTTTCAATGGAATGGCAACAGCGGAAACCAATGATGAAAATTTGCCTTATATGTGGCAAGAATGCTGGACTAAGCAGCAGCTCGCTTAAGCTCCATCTTCAAAAATCACATAGAAAGCTATCATCAGGGAGCGTAGATAGTGCCATTTGGTCACTTGGACGGTTTGTAGGCCTTGTTATAAAAACAGGCTTTTAGGCCACGCCAGGCCAGGCTTTTATACATGCCAAAACGAGTATTTAAAAAAAGCCTGTAACAGGTAACAGGTCAGGATCAGGCATAAAGGTTAAGTGTCAGGCCAGACTCAGGCCTGCCAAAGCCTGACCTGTCCCACCCCTAATGAGGGGGGAGAGAGTAGTGGCAGAGTGTGGTGGGTTTGGGTGTGGTGCGAATGTTTTCATGTTTTTTTTTAAAAAAAAAAAGACTTAATTACACTTTTGGTTTTCAAGTTTAGTGTTTGGGCAATTTTGGTCCTCTTTTTTTTTTCCTAATTTAGTCCCTTAATTTTTAATTTGTGACAAATGTAATCATCCGTTAACTTTCCATCCAATTACTAGCAGATTAATCTGATGTGACAGTCAATGTGTGACCTGAATTATTTAATTAATAATGTGGGCCCATATTTTATAATTATTGATAATATTTTAAAAGAAAACTTTAACAAACAATGTTAAATATAGTCACAAACTAGGAGAATTTCTTATTGAACTTTATTTGTTAAAGTTTTATTTAAATATTATCAATAATTATAAAACATGGGCCCACAGTATTAATTAAATAATCCATGTCACACACTGGCTGCCATATCAGATTTCCCTGTTAGTAATTGGAAGGAAAGTTGACGGATGACTATATTTGTCACAAATTAAAAATTAAAGGACTAAATTCGAGCAAAAAAAAAGTAAGGGGACCAAATTCGTCCAAGCACTAAACTTGGGGGACCAAAAGTGTAATTAAGCCTAAAAAAATGAATGAGAGAAATCAAATCTGAACTGTTAATATTTGTAAAGACGTGTGTTACGTTATGGTCAAACGAATCGGAAATGTCCAGTTACAAGGGAAATGGAGAGTATTTGGACGCCTATAATATGTGGGCCGCAATTTGGTATCATCCGGCCAGAGAGAGTTTTGATACCTTCTTGTTATTTTTTTTATTGAATGGAGACATAAAGGCCAAAACTACATGGGGACAAGTCGTGTACTCCATTCTAAATTATTTCGAAGACATAAAGTATATTTAAAATGAGACACATGTGTATTGCAAATGTGTAGAGCCGGCAAAATGGGCTGGCCCGACCGAGCCAACCCGCAAAAACGTAAGGTCTGTGCACCTAATTTAAAAGCTCGAATAACTCTTGGGCTTTTTAGCCCAACCCAATAAAGCTCGCTACCCGCAAAAAAAAGCCCGCTAAAGGGTAGGGCTCGGACATCTATTTTAGAAGCCCGAGTAACTTCCGGGCTTTTTAGCCCAACCCGATAAAGTCCACTACCCGCATCAAGCCGAGTCCGGCCGGGTAGCCCGAATTGCCAGCTCTACAAATGTGGATCTGAAAAAATGGGGAATACAATAAAAAATACATGATAAATGTTATAAGAAATCAAAAAATCTTTTCAAAAATTAAAAATACAAATTCTAATAATTAACTATTGTCCCTTAATTCTAAAAATAATAATATTATTTAAGAAAGTTGATAAAAATTGATAAAATAATTAAAGAAAATACTAAAACTCTCTCATTGTGTGATAATATAGAATTTCCCATTAAATATTCCCCGGTGTGACATGGGTAAACAGTAAGCTGGAGTCTGTATTTCATTATTTTGTAAGGGTAAGGATGTAAGGTACGGTTGGTATGGCCCGCTGAGAAAGGACGTGTAAGCGACCGTACCTATCTATTTTATTTTTATCTATCTCTATCCGGTCATGAACTTTCCCTGTTTCCATGTTTGGAATTGGAACTTGAAAGCAACGGGAGCCAAATCCAACGGTACACATTGACTTAGCTAACCTATAGACCAGATCACCAGCAGTGGGGCCCGCCACGTGGTGCTTCTAGCATAGTCACCACAGGAGAAATTATTAGATGATTCCGGACCACCACGTTATTCATGGTCCCGACCAATTAACATTTGACACATAAGTAAAATTCATGGTCCGACCATGAATTTATTTTTAATTCCGACCAATTTTACTTATATGTAAAATGTTAATTAATCAGGACCATGGATAACGTGATTATCCAGGACCATCTAATAATTTTTCGTCACCACCATCTCCACTTCTTCAAAGTTCAAAAGATGCATTGCAGTGTCCCCACCTCCCCCATTAGTGACGCCTTCATCCTAACAAGTTCTAACTTCTAAACATACCTAAATCAATTTAATACTCACTTATTTACTTTTATAATGTACAATTTAAAAGATATTGACAGTACATTTTATAAGTCACTTGATAATCTTTATGAAGCATTTAACTTTTTTCCTAATTTACCTTTATTAAATTCTCCTATTATGTATTTTGTTAATCATTAACGAGGTATTATAAATATTGTTACATAGGTGACTAAGAGAGATAGTTAAACATTTGCACTTTTCCATATACATTTATGTGTTCCGATACAATTAATAGTGGGAATAGTACTATATTTAGTGCAAAATTTAATCTCAATTATATAGTGAGAGAATATACTAATAATATTAAATAGGGGTAAAAATAGAATGTTGTATGTATTTTTTAATGAAACCAATAAAATTAATCACTTAAACTATTTTTCTTGGTCTGTGTAATTCGGTTAGAGATACCTTATAAAAAGGACCGGGTTGGCTCACCACGGGTTAGGCTAAAATACTTAGAAAAGTGAGCCAACCCGGCTCGGCTCACTTTTCTAGTGAGCTGAAAAAATACCAACCGGGCTCAACCCACCGCGGGTTGGTGGGTTAAGCGAGCTGGCTCACATAGCTTAAAAAATTATTAAAATAATTAAAAAAATATAATAAAAAAGTAAAAAAATTAGAAAAAAATATAAAAATATTATAAAAATACTTAAAAAATATAAAAAATAAATAAAACTTAAAAAAGTGAGTCAACTCATCTCAACCCGGCTCGAATCCACTTTGACTCGCGAGTTAAGTGGGTTGACCCACTTTTAACCCGCAAAAATGTGAACCTATATTTTATCAACCCAATCCACCGGTAAGTCGGGTTAACTCACCCATAGGGGTGGGAATAGGTCAGGTCAGACCATTCTTTGGTTAAATAGGTCTGGCCTACATTATAATTTTGAGACCCAAGCCTGGCCTATTATCGCCTTTTTAGAAGCCTAGTTTGGCCTGCCTGCTTAGAAGCCTTACTATGAAATAACCTAAAAATGAAAAAGTCTTTCATCATCTTCCTTGATACGCCGTTCATCCATGGCAGAGGTCTTGAAGCTACAATTTCCCCATTCTTCCTCGCTGGTTTCAACTATGACAAGGGTTATTGTAACTTCTGGTTTTTTTCTCCGCCAAGCTCCCTAACTCAACGCAACTGCTCATTGTCTTCTTCTTTGTCGCATTCTTGGCTTCTTCGACGATGGTGGTCTCAGAGAGGCATAGTCTCTAGTGCGACATTACCAGATGCCTTCTATCCAAGTGATCGGAAAATGGCGCAGTTTCAGGCTCCCTTTCTGGCGAATGCAATGAAATTGTAACAACAGGACTGTGTGGTCTATCTTCCTCTTCTGCATCGTTGTTCATTGCAAAAAAATGGCGGCCAACTATGGAAGATTGGACACTGTCTTCACTCAACATCAAGGGAAAATTGCGATGAATGAAAGATTCTCTCTATTAGCGATGAAGGAAATTGCTAGTGGGCAGCGGCTAAAATGATTTGAGAGGAAGAGAAGAGGCAGCTTTAGGTACTGGGTAGAGATGAAAGAAGAAACCTAATCTTTTAAATTTTGATTTTTCAATCAGATTTACTTTTTTATTTAATTTGTAAAAAAAAAAGTATTCTAATTTCTAAATTTATTGTAGCCTGAATGTTATTCGGCTTTGCTTATTTTAATATGATACTACTAAGTTACTGTTATGTTTTTTTTTTCTAAGTTACTGTTAACGTATTAAAGGTAAAAATATGTTTATATATTTTAAAAATATTTTTTATTTTATAAATATATATATATATATTAATGTTTTAAATATAAACAGGTTGGCCTATCAGGCTTGATAGGCTTTTTCATTGGCCTAAGTCTGGCCTCTCTACAAATATAAGCTTTTCATAAAGTCTGAGGTTTTAAACAAGCCATGTCATAGGTCCCTGTTGACGGCCTGACCTATTCCCACCGCTACTCACCGAGCTCAATCCAAATTGACACCTCTAACTAGGAGGCTTTCCATTCCTCTCTCTAATTTTTTTGTTAACAACAAAAAAACTAACATCATTTGTTGAATTTATTTTAGTTCTCTAACTCGCATGACTATAATTTTTAATGGCTTTTTTAACCTGTGCAATATTGCACATGATAATAAAACAAAAATAGAAAGATTTTATTGGGAATTGCAACCATTAACATTACCAATAGATTGAGTATTGTGATAGTTGCAATTCCTAACAAAAACTTTCCAGTTTTTCTAACTCATATTAAAAAAAATTAATACCACCGTCCTAGTAAGGTTGTCCATTATGAAGTATCTACACTTTCAAATTATTTTTAATTTTTTTTATCACTAGTGGTAAATGTCACTTTTGATTAAATAAAAAATATATTAATGATATACGTTGAATCTCAATATCCACATATTTGTATCATTTTATATTCATGATTCTTATGTGCATTTGTACTTTTTAGGTTATTTGTCAAATAAAAATATATTTATATCAACCTGGCATATTTATTAATTAATTGACTAGCATTCTTTAGGTTTAAATATGATTTTGGTTCCTCTAAAATATACGCATTTTTATTTTTGTCCCCCTAAAATTTTCTTTTACCTTTTAGTCTCTGTAAAAAATTTTCTTTTCAAAATAGTCATTGTCGTTAGAATAATTAATAGAGTACTGACGTGGTCGTTAACGTCTATGCTAGTCCCTCTAAAATTTCCTCTATTTCATTTTAGTCCCCCTGTTAACGGCTACATCAGCACTCTATTAACTATTCTAACGGCGATGACTATTTTGAAAAGAAAAAATTTTAGGGGACTAAAAAATAAAATAAAAATAGGGGGATGAAAATGAAAACACGTGTATTTTATAGAGACCACAAATATATTTAAACTCATACTTTATCTATAATATTATACCATAATTATTTTTGTGACTTTAAATTATTGGTCTATTCACTACACTTGTATATATCATGTTTATGAAAAAAAATCTGTCAAAACGGGACGCTCGAACTCAATTTGCCATATATCACTATTGATTTTTATTGGTTGTGAGTGTTGTTTTTGTTTAAATCCTTCAATAATATTTCAATAATAAAATATTTATCCACCAAAAAAATATAAAATATTTAAAATACAACATAACTTACAAACATATTTTTAAAATAGATTCATGTCAAGCTTGGTTTAGCCAATGAGTAGGGGTGTAATCGGGTTGTATTGGATTGAGTTTGAGGTGACATCAAGTTCGAACCAATATAATTATGGTGGGTTGGGTTGGTTCGGGTTTTGTATTTTTGGGTGAGTAACCCGACCCGAACCAACCCAAAATGATCGGGTTTGTGTTGGGTTGGGTCATCGGGTCATGAGTATTTTCCCTTTTTTTATAAAAAAAATGTGAAAGATGAAATAAAATTAAAATATAAAATGAAAAAAAGAAAAGAAATAGAGAAAAATAAATTGAGAAGAGCAGATGAAATAGGATTTGGGGAACCACCTCTGCTTGTGCTACTGTTACGCCTATTTTTGTTCTTTCCTTGCAGGAAAATGAAATAAGATCAGGGCTTCTTCTTTTGGTTTGGTTTGGTTCGGGTCTATCGGGTTCATCATAGGCAAACCCGAGTCCCAAACCGAACCAGAGCGAGTTCAAAAGAAAATGTCCAAACCGAACCGAATACCCGAATCGAACCATTAAATATCTTCGGGTTATGTTGGATTTGTCGGGTTCGCAGGTTGGGTCGGACCTGCTTACACCCCTACCAATGAGTTATAACCCATTTGGCAACGCAAACTGAGATTGTGGGTAGAGCTCCCGGGTTCGATTTCCACTAAACACACTCTTATAAATGGGTGAAGAGATTTAGGTGTGATTATTCCCTGAATAGGATTGTCCCTCGTAATAAAGAATATTTTTAACACAAAAAATGTAAAGCTTAGTTTTGGAAGGTAAACTAGAACTATTTAAAAGTAAAATTAATATATTTACTATTATCTATTAAATATGATATTCTTCAACGTGGGATACTCATATATTTGGTTTTGGTCCATAATCTTTTTTTCGTTGTTTTTATCCCTAACATTTTTAAATCTTTGAAATTAGTTCATGTCGTTAAAAGGGTTAACGGGATTGATGACGTGAGAAACGTTTAGTCCTACTCATATGGCATCTTGCTCGGATGGTATTGAACTCATATGGTATCCTACTCGAATTGTAGGTTGCTTGGTTGACTGAACTCTTCACCCTGGCAGGATTATTTTGAGTTTCATTCGAGCAGGATACAATCTGAGCTCAATACCGTCCAACCTCAATATCATCCGAGCAGGATTAAACATTTTCCACGTCACCCCTATATTTAACAGAGTTGACGGAAAAGACTAATTTTAATGATTAAAAATGTTAGGGGACAAAAAAACAGAAAAAGGCTAAAATATGTTTATGGTCCCCCAAAATATCACAATTTTTCCATTTCGTCCCCCAAAAATTATAATGCATTCATATTTGGTCCCTCCGCTAGTACCCAATTTATTAGGACACATAAGATGACATATATGCATGTCATGTAGGCTTATTTTGACCTCCTAAGCTGCCACACAAGCATTTAACAAAGATAATAAATAGTGCACTAACGGATGGACCAAATGGGAATGCACTATAATTTTTAGTGGACCACTTGGGAAAAAAATTATTTTGGGGGACCAAATGGGAAAAACGCAATATTTTTGGGGACCAAAAACATATTTTAGCCAAAATAATATTAGTGACCAAAGTCAAATCCGAGTGAAAGTTTAGAGACCAAAAACATATTTAATTTATTTAATAAATTGAAAAGATTGTTATTATCCTTTGTATTCTTTTTGTTGAATTTAACTACTATACACTATCAGAGTAAAAGAGTTATATACTAACATTTAATGGTGTGTCATCACATCATTTAATGAGTTTAATTACAACCTCTATATTAGTACATATTAGATTTGATGAATGGTCTATTAGTTCCAAATCACATAGGTATATATACATTTCTCATTTTTCTTAAGGCTATAACTTAGTTAGCACCATTTTTTTTTAAAATGTTTATTCTCATATAGCATTGTGTGGGCTAACCGTTCCAAAAGACACTAATCTGATTCTATTTAAGAGTGTATTTGATAAAGCTAGTTGAAAATTTAGCCGAAAACTAAAAAAACTAGACGAAAGCTAAAAAGCTAGTTGAAAGTTTATAGCTAGCTGATTTAATTGAAGGTGTCTGGTAAAATTAGTTGAAAATGGTAAAATGACATACATGGAAATCATTAATTGTTAAATAACGATAAGTGAGGATTGTTTTGGGGATAAACTTGTAATTAATTTTCGGCTAATAGCCGAAAATTGGAGTATTTTTTAAAAGCTACCTCAAGTAGCTTTTCAAGAAAAGCTAGTAACTATGTAAAAAAGTTACCTTACCAAACACGACTTAAATGATTTTAGTTATTAATTTCAGCTTTCAGCTAGATGAAATGACTTACCATACACACTCTAAAACTATCCACATCACCATGGTCGTCCCATCCAACGTGGAATAAAAAAACCTAGTGAGATAAATTACTTATTTTTGTTTTTTAGAAAAATGATTATTTTTTAGTATTATTATAGCAAAGAAACCCAAACACCGTTGTAACCCCCTGGTTGTTGCGAGTTAGAGAAGAGAGATTTGCGTGAGAAATAGAAGTGAGTTACATAAATCACCTTGTTTTGTGAGATACGAGAGAGAGAGTTTGAAGAGTGTTTTTTACTGAGACCCACACAGTTTTGTTTCACCCCAGCACAACAGAGAAAGTGGGGAGAGATGGAGGTGTAGTTGTGAATTTACTATGCTACCCCTGTGTATAAAGCTTTTGGAAAAATGAATTATTAATGTATTTATAATTGAAGGGTAGTTTAGTTTTTTTTAATTTTTACACATCTCTCTCTCATTTCTCCACATCCAAACAACTATTAAAATTAATTTCTCTCTTATCTCTCTCTTATTTCTCTAATACCAGACAACATTTATTTCTACTTAATTTTTTTACTATTTCTCTCTTCTTTATCTCTCAGTATAAACCAAACAAACCGATAAAGTAGCTAGTATGTAACCTGCGATCCACGAGCCTTATATTGTATTTCACTTTTATTTGAGAAAATTTTAATTTTATTAAAATATTTTTTATTTTAATAAAAAATTAATTTTGAAATTCAGAGAGTAAAAATAGAAATGAATGTGGAATAAATATGGGAATAAATTATTACTAAAATATTTTTTAATTAGTTAAACTAAAATACGTTAAAAATTCAAATTTGTAATTATTTTATTTGTTATATTTTAAATTTTATTTTTAATTTCCCAAAATATCTATTTAATATATAAGATACTTGCTAGTTTAATTATAAAATATATAAAATTATTTTACACCTTATTTTTCCTTATCTCTATTTTCCTATCACATCAATTATCACTTGTCTCATATTTTGTCCCTTCATTTTTTCTATCTCTTTCTTTCTTATACTTCTCGCACCCTAAAAAATGAACTTTCAAAGTTTTAACACTCTTAAAAAAGAGTTATGATTTTTTTATACTTATTTATTTTACACTTCCTTTCACTTTTTATTTTTCTTTCCATCAATATCTCCATTTCCTATCACATTTTCCCCCTTTTCACCCTTCATTTTATTTTTTTATCTCGTTTCTCTTTACACTTTCCACATCAAAAAATTAGTTGTCAAAATTTTACTTTTAGGGTGTGCTTGTGAGTTAAGAGGGGAGGAAAAGGGAAGGGTTAGAGGGAAAAGTGAGGGAGAGAAGATGGGGGAAAGACTTTGTAAAATATCTAAACTCACAAACACAAAGGGGGGGAATGATTGACAATAAACATTTCTCTTCCCTTCCTTTCCCTCCAAAATTCAACTCACAAACATACCCTTAATAAAAGTAATAATTTTTCATACCTTTACACTTTACAGTTGTTTTCACGCCTCATTTTTCTTTCTATCTCTTTCTTCATTTCTTATTATATCTTTCATTTTCTCTCTCTTCATTTTCTTTTTTTTTTTTTCTTGTCAAGTCTCTGTTTCCTACACTTACCACACTAAAAAAAATGAGATGTCAAAGTTTAACCCTTTTACACATTTATTTTCCATCACAACAATTACCACATATTTCATCACATCTCTCTTCATTTTTTTATTTCTATCTCTCTTTCCTACACTTACCACACGAAATAAATGAGTCAATGTTTTAATACTCATAAAATAAGTTTTAATACTCTTTTCTACACTTACCACACCGTAAAAAATGAGGTGTCAAAGCTTTACACTTTCTTTCAAATAGAAGCGGTAAAATGGGCTATATCGATTGTGCCGACACGTGAAAACCCACAAAAATCTAGGGCTTATTTCATAAGCTCGAACAACTTCAAGACCTTTTAGTCTGTATCGATAAAAGTCCACTACACACAAAACCCCGTAAAAAAGGATTATCTGCACAAATATAGGGTTCATGCATTTATTTTAGAAGCTTGAATAACTTATGAATATTTTAGCCTGACTCACAAAAAATCGCTACTCATATTGGGTCGTGTCGAGTAGCTCAAATTGTCAACTATACTTATAACCTATTTTTTTTATTTCTTAACAAATCAATTATCACATCTTCATTTTATTTTTTATTTTTTATTTTATTCTCTTCTTCTACATGTAAAAAAAAATATGTCAAAGTTTTTTTTTGTGTAAACCATTAAAATATTTTGAAAGTGATTATTTCTCAAAACAATCACAAACAAAATGAATGAATTATAAATATGATTAAGTGAAGGTATAATAGTAAAATATATAATTACCTTAAAATAATTTTTAAATATATATATATTTCATATAATTTTGGATTCTTGCTTTTTCTTCTCACTATCCTAACAGTTTCTCAACAATGATACACACTCGTTGATTCTCAATACCAATATAATACCCCATTTCTTTGTAGCTCTCTAGGGTTAATTGCATTTTTGGTCCCCCTACTATTATCAATCCGCGATTTTGGTCCCCTACTTTTTTTTCGCCATTTTGGTCTCCCTATTATTTCAAATTCCCGATTTTAGTCCCTCTAACACATACTTGAGAGGTATAGGTGACCAAAATTTTGAACTATATCGCGAATTTGGAATAATATGGGGACCAAAATCGCGAAAAATAAAATAGTGGGACCAAAATCCCGGATTGATGATAGTAAAGGGACCAAAAGTACAATTAAATTTTTTTTATTACATTGTATCACATATCACATCTATCATGTATCTCTCTATTATTTCATGTGGGTGTTTATTGAAGGTGAGAGAAACATTTTCCATAACTTTTTTCTACTAGTAGTAAGCTACATCTGCCATCAATATATTTTATCATGCAATACAAATATTTTAAAGGCCAATAATTCCTTGGGTTATTAAAATAGAACTCCTTAAGTAATTGGATATTTCTGTGGAGTGTAAAAACTATTAATGTGTTTGATTTACTTTATTTGATTTATCATATTTAAACGTTAATCAAATATGTTGTATGTGGAGAGATTGAGTCAGTTTGTTTTTTTCTTAAAAAAAAATACTTTTAAATTGTTTAAAAAAATTGATTTTATTTTAGAGATTCTTGTACAATCAGATATAAATTTTTATTTGGCTATAATCATAAAAAAACACTTTATTTGTCACAATAAATGTTTTCACATTGTGAAATAAATACTTTCACATTGTTAAAAAACTCTCTCTCTTCTATTTTAACTGTTTTTTTTTTCAAGAAGCAACTCAGAGTTGCTACTTAAAAAAACAGAAAACTGATTATTTTCTGATTCTGTTTCTTAAAAAAATTTAGAGAAACATCTTAAAAATTCATATAAGTGATTATTTAAAAAAATAATAATTCTTTTAAGGAATAATTTTAAACAAATCCGCTCATTATATCCAAAACAAAGGAAGTAATAAAAACTGGAAGTCCAAAATGTGACTCCAGAGATTTGCCAGAGCAAAACCAAACATAGTATCAATAGTGTAACTTTTAAACGTAATAGAATTCATTGTTTTGTTGAAGCTGACAGATTTGAAATCCAAACCGGAAGACACATAAAAATCAGAATGAAAACATATGATAACTTGTGAAATTCTTTTGAAAAGATTATTTTTTTTTTTTTCATTTTAAATGTACGAAACAGATTTTAGAACGAAGAAAAGATGAACAAAAAATTAAAATTGCAAATTGAGCAAAGTCCCCATACAGTAACCCTTAATTTGAGAGTAGAGAGAAGCTCAGATAGATGTGGATGATTCCATTCCCGGACCTTTTGAAAGGCCTCATAATGAGCTGGGATTCACATTTCTCATCATTGCAATTGGAAAATTAAAACCAACACTATCAACAGTGTATGGCAAACAAGAGACATTTTATAACAAAGTAAACAACAACATTGATCAAAGGCAAAGAAGATCAAACTAAAGAACAAGTCAAAAATCTAATTGGGAGGGACACAACACAGAGCCATGGAGGAAGCAATGCAAGTACTTCCACTTTGTTAGGTTAGCAATTGACAATGGCAAATGAGGATTTTATAGAGAGCGGCTACACTATTGCTAGGGTTTACATAAACCCGTTTTCAGGCTTCAGCCTATAAAGTACTAATGTAAGTATGTTACGGCCCATGTGTAGAGGCTTCTTGGAAAAGTTTGGGCCTTATTTCAATTCCATCAACTATTAGCCCACCTTTCAAATGCACACCTTTAACCTCCTTGAGGCACATTCTGACCTCTTCATCTGAATCAGATTGGGTATAGAAACTCCCCAATTCAATCTCCAACCATTCATCTTGAGGCTTACAATGGCAATGACAAGAGGCTTTCCCGTTTCTTCTACAAGGTGGACGTATATAAACAGTTCCTTGTGATTTGTAGTTACCAACCTCTATTGATACCTCCGATGGTAACGAGTCTAATCCGTAAGCACGATCCGCAATTTTCACTTTCAGATACGCTTTGTACAATGTTTTAGGAGATAGCATTCCACTCTTTATGCTGCCCTTGATTTCTAGCCAGCATATGGTTCTCAATTCAGCAGCTTCAGCAAATCTACACTTAAATTTGTTATAATTTATTTGTTCACTTAAAAAAACAATTGAGAAATTGAGTAATAAAATTACAAGCATTTTTAGTTTACCATAATGCTAAAAACAATTGTATAACCAGTTTAGTCAATTTCAACGCAAATTAAAAGATGAAGTATACAAGTATAAGAACAAACCTTGAGCCTTCAACTGGTTTCCATGACCAATAGAGAGGGTTGTGTCCCCATGCAATTGAAAGCTGCCTTGCACTCAACAGGTAACAAATTTTGCCTGTTGTTTTCTCAATTGAGAACATCTGTTTCACTGACAATTTATTGTTAGTACTGTAATAATTAATGCTGCACCTCACTGCTAAATCAATTTTTCTTACCTCACTGCTTTTGGATCTGTACATCCTTCTATAAGAAAGAGTTTCCACTTTCATTGAGATATTATCATTGAAATTAGAATATGGCTTAATAAGTCTCTTTTTAATAACCATATGTATTAGGAGTTTAAATAAATTTTAAACAGGTATTTAATCATATTTATTAATTTATCACATTATAATATGATTTTAAATGTAATTTGATCATGTGATAAAATAATGAAATATAATTAAATATCTAGAAAAATTTATTTATACTATTAATATATGATTATTAAAATCTTATAAAATAACTAAAAGGGTGATTTGAGCATCCACAGGCAGTGGAACAAATATGAATTCACTGTTTAGAAAATTCATATTTGCTCCACCGCCTGAGCATGCACAAACAACCTTATGCTAACAATGTTTGCATTATGTCGCCATTTCCGCACTTTGACGTGTTCTATCATTCTATGTGTCCTGAGTTCACCATACAAATGTTGGTCCTGGATTGATTATTATTAATACAATATTACATTGTTATAGATATTCCTCCAAATCTCATTGAACATCTACAAAATTATTAAGAATTCGTTTTTAGAATAATGGTTTAGGAATAAAAAATAAATTAAAAAAAGTCCATGTCTTGAGATATTTTTAAAAATATATATTTAGTGCATGTTTGATTTAGCATTAAAACGTTACAAACTCACGTTTTCAACGCTAGAAATAGTTGTGTTAAGGAATCCAAACTTGAGTTTGGTCAATTTGAACACTAAACCAAACATACACTTGATACTTTTATGTAATTAAAAATTATTTATTACAGTTTCATGAAATGTTGATGAAAAACTGGCATTCACTTATAAAAAGTTTCGGTGTGATTCTACACGATTATCATGCAATTCTGTTATGTGATTCTACACTAACATTTTCATGAAAAGGTTACTCACTCCTTCATAACAGTATATATGTTTAGTGTGAATCAAACTCGGTAACTCTTTTCACAATCTCACGAATATATTTAAAAGTTTATAATGTATTAAACTAATAATAAAAAAATAATAAAACTTATAATTAAAGTTATTTGAATATTATTTTTAACTTTTAATTGACTATATTTGTAGATATTGTATCATATGTAAGAATTTTTGTGCCATTGGCAGTTGTAAGTCCGGGGCATCTAATCTATAGGGTGGGTTTAATTTCTGCATGTTGAATCCTGTTTCTTTCATAAATTAAACAGCAAATATTAAAGGTAAAAGACATTATCAGAAATTACCTTGTCACCGTCGTCAATTAGTTGTGGTTTACATAACCTGACAAACAACTCTTTCTTTGACGAACTCGGAAATGACGACGGTGTCACCAGCTTTGAAACAATTCCTTGATAATTAAATGGTAAAAATTTCTCCCAAACAGGATCTGAATCAGCCATTGATTGCATAATCGAGGAGACTAGAGAGCACTTACACACTTCCTGAGGGGATGTAAACGACAAAATGTGTGCGAAACAGTCCTCAGGCAGAAGTTCCATTGACAAAATATTTAATTATTTTGAAAGAGAAAGTAGTATATATCTGGGAAGAGACCAAAACAAAAGTTTCAAGGGTACTACTGTTGCATCTCTGCAACTTCAACTTCTATATAAAATACAAACAATAATAATAATAATAATAATATATAGTATAGTGCTCCGTGGGACATGGTCCAATCCTATCGCTAATATGACGACATTTTTTGTGAATTTGACTAAGTATGTCAACATGGAGCTACGACATGAGCACATCCAACAGATCATATATATTACCATTCCTTAATTTTGAAGTGAACCTGAATCTCACCGGTTCTGGAATCTTTAGTACTACACATCATCCATGAAACTATAATTTTTTGTTTGACCTTTAAAATTATTTTGTTTTATATATATTAAAATAAATACAATTCAAAAACTTTGAATCATTAATTTAAGACCAGCTGTATGACAAGTTGAATCTAACAAGTTTTGTAAATTTAATGAGGATCAATTTTCTCATATTAAATTTTATATAGTTTTACTCTGTGGAAATTTTTTATTTGTTTTTTATAAGTATTTATATCTTTTAATATAAAGTTTTACATATTGAATGTTTATGAAAAATATAAATATGTTTTTTTTTTTAAAAAAAAATGATCATCTAAAAATTTATCATAAAAAATCTACTATTGAATTTGATACATCATTTTTTTCAAAATACGTCATGAGTAGTAAAAAAAATTGATCAGTTAATACCATTCAATAATTTGTATTAAATCTTTACATCACATATATAATGCTATATTCATTTAAAGTTATTTAATATGAATTAACATGTATACTTTAGAAATATATAAAAATAAAAAAAATTGTTTAATTATATTCTTATTAATTAAGAGTTAAATATTCTTTTATTTTATTTTTAATTCTTGAGTTGAGGGTGATGATTAGGTAAACTCTCAAGAGTGGTAACTTGATTCGAACCATTATCTTATAGATAAAGTAACATTTAGGATCACAATTCAGTTCCACTTACCCACCACTGTTTTTTAGTTAAATTTCACTAAATTTGATATAAATCGAAGTGATAAAAAATTATAAGTCAATTAACAATTAAATCAATACAAATTAAAAATTGTTTAAAATTATTAATGATATAAATGTGTTAAAGACTTAAAGTCTTCATTCTAGATGGATATTCCCCTTCTAGCTTATGAAAACAATTAATAGTCACAATCATCGCGCACCTTACACTACGAAGGCAAATTGGAAAATGTAAACAAACTTCTTTCGCTGAACACCACATTATGGGCATGGCATGGCAAAAAAAAGGGATGACAAATGACAACCGTGTATTAATATAAAAAAGGATTTGCGTGGGAGTTAAGTTAAGCATTTGGAGTAAAACCGAAACCATAACATTCGGAGACATATGTTAGAGACTAAGAGCAATATTTTTAAAATTCGAGTTCTAGTGTGGTTGAATAGTAATCGAACTAGTCTTAATTAAATATAATTTTAAATATTATATATTATTTTTAAATGATAAAATTATAAAAATTTAAGATATATAAGATTATAAATTAATATAAAAGATCCTATGATATATATTATATCATAAAAAATTCATAATAATTGATTAAATAATAAATATTTATATGTAATTCTTAAAAAATAATTTTTTATTTATCAAAAAATAAAATAAACAAACTTAAAAAATAAAAAATTTGAAACTGGCCAGTTCAATCGATTTTCTGACACCGGTTTCACCGGTTCTGAAATCATTAATATTTTGGGTTGTATGGATCAGATACCAGACCAGTTCCCGACCGGTCCGGTTTTAATAACCATGTGTAAAAGTGTATGTTTGGATTGTAAATTGCAATCCTCCCATATATATACGTTTGTAAACACAAATTTTTTTTTTTAAGTATGTTTAAATTTCTGTTCCAAATTATGCTCTAGTACAATTTTCATTTTGACTCTATGTTTAGACTAACATAACTTCATATTATTTTATAAACTTAAATTTGTAAACATAAGTTATATTTAAACTTATGTTTACAAATTTTAATCCAAACACATACATAAACAATGGTGAAATTGACACCTTTATCCGCCTTCAGTTCAACACAAAACACAACTTAAATAGGATACTCCTTTTGGTCTTGGATGACAGATAATTTATCTCAATAATAATAACATCTGCTTGGGAATTAGGGCGAGTAACAAAAAGAAAATTAATCTGATAACGATGGTGCATGTCCATGAATCATCATATTAACCCCCATCCCAAGACTTAGTATAAGATTTTTTTTTTGTGACTAAGGGTTAAAAGCCCAGACAAAAGAAACTAGAACCCTCTAGGAAAAGAAATAGAAGCCATATAAGCAGTAATCAAATGGCCAAGGCTAGCAGGAATCTTAGGGAATAAATGAAGCCCATTCTGAAGGTGTTGTCCAAGCTTGGCATATCCATCAGCCACTTGATTAGCTTCATGGTAAGTATGACACCACTCAATTTCCTCAAACCTACTAGATAATATATTAATCTCTTTAATCAGATTAGCAGTAGGGTGAAATCTAGAGACTCCCTTAACTATAAGTCGTAGAGCAGCAAGGGAATCAGATTCCACTATAATATTAGAAGCATGAAAATTTTATTCCATAAACATTTTGGTATTGGTGGGGTCAGTGTGATGTGTGGATTGAATTTGTTTAGGTCTCACTTCGATGCCTTCAATGACAAGGCCTCCTTTTAACTGATAACCCACTTCCATGAGTTTCATCTTGATCTCTTCATCATCCTCTTCACCATTGAAGAACTCCCCAAGCTCAATCTCCATCCACCCATCCTCTCTTTTTGATGGAACTGTAATATTCTCCTCTTCCACTTCCACCACTCTGTTTCTCAATACCTCTCTTCTGTTCCTGTAAAACAGTGTCTCCATCTTACTCTTCTTGTCGTCTTTAAGGTCCAAGTATGCCTTCCCTCTTCTCATCACTCTGTTTTTTCCCACCACAATTGATACCTCCGAAGGTGCAGAGTCAAGCCCATACGCTCTATGCGAGACATTCATTATGAGATAAGCCCCATAGGCCGTGTTTGGCGTTAGATTCCCCGTTCTGATTTTCCCTTCAATTTCTAACCAGTTCACTGTTCTCAGCTCAGCCACCTCTTGGAATCTGCACTTCATTAAAAAAAAAAATCGGTTTACTATTTTATCAATAATTCTTTAAAAATTACATTTGCTTTTTAAAATTTTCATTAATACTTTCTTTTTTAATTAATTAATTATACACAGTTACTTACTCTTGGATGTGATTATATCCAAGTTGATTCCTATTAAATACATTTTTAGCTAAGGGTGACTAAACCGTGACTAAGTCTCCACAAGATTGTTAATGATAATAGGAATATTTGTAATTAACTTGTAATTAACGCAAAAAAATCTTAATTAATTTATTTAAATTGAAAGTTAATGACCTTGATTCAGGGGTGGGTCTCCAGCTCCAGTACATTGGATCGCTGCTCCACGTTATTGATAGTTCCCTTGCAGATAAAATGTAAGATTTTTTTTCCCGAAGACTTGTCCAATTTGAAGCTCTGTAACAGAACAGAGTAAAATAAGCAGAGCATGGAATGAAATGAACAGAGAAGGTACAAGGTAGCATAGATACCTTGTTGCCGCCGTCAAGTAGAAAGGGACGGCAAAGTGCATAAAAGAGTTGTTTGTATGAAGAGAATTTGAGAGTGAAGGGATTCACAGCCCTTGAAACAATGTTCTCATAATCAGAGGGCAAGAAGGTCCTCCAAACTATGTCAGAGTCTGCGGCAGAGCGAAGGGCAGAGGAGAGGAATGAAAATCTGCATGCATCTGGTGGAGATGTATATGATAAGATTGAAGAAACACAATCTTCCGGCAACGATACTATGTTGGAGCAAGATTCCATGGAATTCATAAAATCAATTATTTAATTAGGGAAAGATATTTTAGAACCAGTGGGTTTTTGAAAGGTTTGATTTGAAGATTCAAGGGCCTTTTATTTCCCTTATATAGCCAACTAGCCAAGGCAAGTTTTAACAGTTTTCAGCGGAATAAAAGTGTTATTTGGCTTATAGAGTTGCGTTTTAAAAATTGAAGTGGGTAATTATAAGTATTTTAATGATTTATTTTTAAATTAGCAATTATAATTTTGCACTTTATTTGATGGAGTGGAATTCTAAATTAGAAGGATCAAATCAAACGTGATAATATGTTTCGTGGTCTTTAACTCGTAAAGCAACATTTCACCAAAGAAACAAAAAAGCTTGTGTTGTAAGCGACAAAACTAGTGATTCATAAGATAAGACTGAAAGGGTCGAATTCGGTTCGGAAGGGCGCCGCAGCGCACATGGATGGAGTAATCAATTGGCCATGGTCAATTGGTGCCGATTGAGTCCATTGTACTTGCGCACACAGTTTCAGCTTGCACTTGCACAGTTGCACTATCGTGTTAACATCAGAGGTGTGCGTGGGACTCATTGTGAAGAGTTTTACTCCTTTCATCCGATCTTAATCTTTTAGACTCGAATCCTTTTTGAAGAAATACAACGATATATGTCTAATTCATACGGGATTAGGTTGCCATAATAAATAAATATATAAATTGAAACAAATCACTGAATGGTTATATTGTAATAATCAAATAAATATAATTCATATAATTAATAAAATGTTATATATACATATATATGTGTATGAGGAAGGTTCAATTTACATTAATGTAAGTTATACTATTGAATAAATTTTTTTAGATAATTATTTTTAAAATCCATCGTTAGAATGAAAGTTATTATCATGTCCATACAATTTTATATATTGATCCAAAATCATTTAATACATTATCAATATATTATATATATCAAGATTAACTTCATATGTACTTTTGAAATATATCTAAAAAGAACGATTTGATTATCAAGTTATTAGTGTTGAAAATTTACAAAATTTGACATCAATAATTATGATAATGAATAATTTAACGGTTGGACTAATGGAAATTTATGAAGAACATGTTTTAAAAATAGCTAGGAAAAAAATGAATTAAAAAATAGGCTTAATTGTACTTTTGGTCTCTTTAATTTAGACTTTGTGCAATTTTGGTCCCTCAAGTATTTTTCGAATAAATTAAGTCCCCATACTTTTAAAACTAAACAAATTTGGTCCCTCTCTCAATTGTCTTATACCTCGAACACTCAAATTCTCACTTTCTATTCAATATCTTCATAAATTTAATTGATTAATTCGTTTTAAATCTTCTTAATATGAAAACTCACCAATCAAAATATCAAATTTAACCTAATATTGAAAAATCCCAAGATTTTGTCCTCTTTAAACCCTAATTTCATATCATGCAAAATCCTTCAAAATTTATCAATTTTTCTATTTTATTTTTTTTACTTTTGAACATTTTAAATTATTTCATATCTCAAATTCACCATATACTCCCAAATATTTGGATTGAAAATGAGAATTTGAGCGTTTTAAGTAGAAGACAATCGACAAGGGGACCAAATTTACTTATTTTTAAAAGTACAGGGACTTAGTTTGCTAAAAAAAGCCTAAGGGACCAAAACTACACAAAATCAAAACTAGAGGGACCAAAAATGTAATTAAGCCTAAAAATTAAGATAAAATGATGTTAAGTCTTTAAGTAATAATAAATATTATATATACACATATGGGATATGTTAAGCAACTTGGAATCTCGGATATTGATCTAAACTCATCCTCAACCCGATACTAAGTTATTAAGGGTATGTTTATTAACCGTTATTAAAAATTATTTTTTGGTTTAAAAAAAGAAATTTGAAAATCATATGCTTAACATACTGTTTTTTTAAAAAAAGTTTTGAAAAAATGTGACTTTTTTTGTTTTTAAAAATTATAATTCTGAAATTATTTTGGGATGTTTTAAAAAACTATTGTTTAATTTTTCTATATTTGTGATGAAATTCTATAAATAAATTATTTTATTTATAAAAAATATATTTTAAAAATTATTTTATAAAATAATTTTCAAAAACTAATGAAATAAAAGTGAATCATACACACTCTAAAGTACTTATTTTTATTAACTCTATTCTTTTCCGTGCACTAGTGTCTAAATAGTTAGGGCAACAACTAGTCAAGTCATGCGCACCCAGAGACGGATAAAGGGGGCAAGTATTTGCCCCATTCCCCACTCACTGTCTCAACATATTTTACATATTTGTAAAAAAGAAAAACATATATTATATATATAAATATACACATCCATACTATTAAATACATTTTATTAAATATACCGTCAAATAAAAATAATAATTAAGATAAAAAAATGTGATTTATTTAATATTTATTATCAAAAGTTTTTTAGTTCCTTTAAGTGTTTTTTGTAAAAAAAAATGTTTGATGAATTTTATATCATAACGAGTTAAATTAGTATGCACTGTTTTAATCATGATTCTTCATTTATATGACTTTTAAAATATTAATTAGTAAAGTCAACAAACCTACCCTAAATCAAGGGTTATGATTAACCGTCAATGTAAAACTTTTTACACTGTCAGTGTACAATCCTTTTCTCATAACATAAATGTGTATAACTTAGATAAAATGTGAGTTTAATATATATACACTGCCAGTGTAAAGAAATTTTACACAGACATCCAATGTCGTGCTACCATATCATTTATTGAATTTAATAACACGTTAGGTGTCCTATTCATGAAATGATGTGGCGACACGTCATTGGATGTCTGTGTAAATTTTTTTTACACTGGCAGTGTATACTAATTAAATCCATAAAATATATGGTACAATTAATTTTTATTTAACATTTGGGAAAATGACAACGAGTGTTTTTAGGACACTGATTAAGCATTCATATACAAACAATTTTTATTGAGATGTGAAATATTTAATATTACAATGCAATCAACACCGTAATTTATAATAAATAAAAAATTATATATATTGATTTCTTAACAAGTACTCTTAGCGCACTTATTAGTAGAACCCTTAATAGTTTTATATTCCAGCTTCAGTGAGCAATTATTCTCTCTAATGTAATCTTTAAATAAAATATTCATAAAAATAGTACCATTTAAGTTAATTAAACTTTTTATTTAGGTAGTAAGATGGAGCAAGAGTACTAATTTAAAAATGATTTTGAGGAATTGTTTCACAATTTCTGTAAGCCCGACCTTCAATCGATGCACTGTAGTGTGCGCGGTAGCTGTGTCCATATTATTGCTCCATTGTGTTAAGAAAGTGATCGTAGCCGAGAGATAAGGTGGTGGTCTGAGGTACGGCTGGATCTCCTAAGGACGTTCTGGTGGCTGCTCCGGTGCGGAGGCGCGCGGCGGGGGTACCTGCGAAGGCACTCCGACGCTCAAGTTAGCGAGAGGGATAATATGGAGGTAGATCAGGGTTGAAGATTACCTTAGGTAAGTGGGGGTGATCCCCTTATATAGCCATGCTGTGCTGTGGCAGGAGGGGACATGGCAGGTGAAGCAGGTGTGCCTCCGCCGCAATTGCCAACTCCTGTCGTAATTCCCGGTTGCGTGTGTCAAGGCCTCCCAACTTTATTGGGGATGACGTGGGGCGCATTAAATGCGATGAGACCCGTTAGGTGACCTATGTCTGGCCCGTAGGGATGGTAGGGTCCGAGGTCAACGGTTAGTAAAGGTTCGAGGTTGAGTATGTCGAACCAGGGATTGGTTGATATGTAACCCTCCGCTCGGTCTCATGGTTATGACGATTGTCTTGCCCCATATGTGGGGGCGTCGGCCGAGGTCCGGATCAGTTGCCCCCCAGCGTGATGGTGAGCGATCGGCTCACTATCGGCGATGCAAGTTACTAGGGATTTCGTGTTCGGTTTGATGTGATGTTGTTTTATGGGACGAGGTATGGACGCCTACGGGGGTTCTTTCTGACACGTCTTGTCACCTGTCTCTTCGTCTGCGGCCGTCCGGTCGTTAGCAGTTCCTTTTCCTGACCGTTTGGGTATGATGGGGCACGTGGTTATTGCTGTTTGGAGGCTTTTCCCTTGAGACGTGCGCCCTTAAATGCTCATCATTGTGGAGACGTGCGTTACGCACGTCTCAACCGTCCTTCCTTTTCTGCCCCTTGAGGCTCGTGTGAAGTTCCCTGGTTGCCCTTGGGTTAGCGTATTAAATCCTTTTTGTCCCTCCTGGTTGCCCTTGGGTTAGCGTATTAAACCCTTTTTGTCCCTTCGCGAAATGACGGGGTTGCCCCTTCATTTTGCTATTGACCTTTGGTTTGGGGAGTGAAAGGACTCTTTTGTCCTTTGTTTAAATTTATATCAGGAGGGAGGCGTTAACCGCTCCCTCCATCTTTCTCATATTTCACCACTTTCCTCCTTCTCTGTCTCCATTTTTCTCTGAATTTTCTTCTCAGGCTTCCTTCATTGCTGCGCTGTGAAGCACGAGTTGTGCTTTCTGCTCCGTTTTGAAGGGCTTTCCAGGGTGACGGTTTCTCATGGCACATTTTTCTTTACGGTGGCTACTTCATCAAGGGAGGCTCATTTTAGGTCATTTCCAGAATCCGGTGCCGTGCTTCGCCGCGTCTCCACCGCTGCTTCTTCGCAAAGCTCAGGTACTACTCTCTATCTTCACCATTTCCCTTCCATTTCACGGTGTTTTGGTTTATAATGATGCCTCTTGAGGGAGGGGATGGTGGAGAGGATAGTGGTGACTCTCTGGAGGTGCTTCCTGCGCCTCCAGAGTCTTGGCCGACGTCGAAACCTAAGGGGGGGCGGGAGACCGTCCGAACTGTCCGTCGTGCCCTTACTATCCCTTCTATGATCCGCCGTTACGAGAGTGCGGCGGCTTCGGCTCGTGAAGAGGTTCGCGGGCTCTCGTCGGTTGAAAGGTCGGCCTTTGTGAGAGACCTTTGCGCATCCTCTTCAGAAACCGACTTAGATTCGACTGATGAGGGTGCCGGAGTCTCTAACTTAGGCTCCTTTTCTGAAGGTGTTAGGTACTGCTACATGGACGCCGCAAGCACCAGTGGAGAAGTTACTAGTCGTGAGATGAGGGTTCAGGACCGTTATGCCTGGGTCGATGTTGAGGTACTCGGGACTGTATCCCGTTATTGTGGGGAGTCTAAGGCGACTCTTCGGGCGAGCTTATCTGTGTTGGACCCAGATTATGAAAAGTTGTATACCGTCTCACCTCCACAGGCCTTGGACCGGGTATGTCACCGCGGGGAGACGAATGTCGGGTTCATGTTCTTATATGCCTTCGTCGTCCATCGACTGAAGGTGAGGTTGCCATTCTCGGAGTTCGAACGGTCAATTTTGAAGCATTATCGCCTTGTGCCGACCCAACTCCATCCGAATGCTTGGGCGTTTGTCAGGTCATTTGAAGTTCTCTGCGACAACCTGGCCCTTACGCCGACCGTTCCGCTCTTCTCTCATTTTTTTGACGTTTGTCCGAGGAAGGCTGGGGAAAGAGGATGGGTGAGTTTCCGTGGCCATAATGGCCGACCGCTGTTGACTTTGTATGTGGATTCGGCGAAGTCTTCGGGAGTTTCTTTTAAGAGAGATTTTTTTAAGGTCATCCCTAAGGGCGGGGTCCTTCCATTTTGGAGAAGTTCTTGGGAGGAGCAGGAGCCGACCTTTAGTATCTATTGGGACAGTCGTCATTACGACTGGGGTCCGAAGACATATGCTACAACGTACGAGCGACTGACTCCTTCTGAGCAAGAGGCGTTCTACCTCATCCAAGAAGCTATTAAGGAGAGAGGCAGCGAGCGTTTTTCATCCCGACTGTTAATAGATACGTTGCCCGGCCAGCTGACGGTGGCCTTAGGTCGGTTGGGGCATCATTTTATTTGTCTTATGTTTTTCTTTCTGGATCTATCACTTATGTTTTTGCTTTCTGTTGCACAGGAAGAACAGATGAAGATTTCTGATCTTTTGAAGAAGGCCAAGGCCATTGGGGTTGATGACCCGAAGGCAAATGATTCCAAGAAGAGGAAGGTCGTTGAGGGGTCAGCCACATCACTTTCTAACAGCCAGAGTTTACCTCTTCCTCAATCGGTCGTGGGGTCCTTAAAAATTTCGGATCCTCAGGCCGATCGTGCACCTGCTCAGGTGGAGGGCGATCGGAAGAAGAAGAAAAGTAGGGCCACTACAGTAAAGTCCCCCGAGGGTCCTAAGTCCGATGGGGGATCTTCGTCCGGGGTTCCAGTGCTAACCAAGGCAGTGATCTTCGAAGACAGTTTTACCCCGGACCATCCTACCGTGGCCTCCCAATTTTACACGGAAGAAATCCGGCAGAAGCTTGTGAAGGGGGAATTTGATATTGATGCGGTCGTCCGGGATGCCCAGGTCACGTATCTTCAACAGATTAGCTTGCTTCAGTTTATTGAGAAGGACATGGTCCCAGCGGCTAGGAGGGCAAAAGAACAGTATGAGAAGGCCTTGAAGGATTTTGCGTCGGCCTCTGAGGAGTGTGCCAAGCTGAAGACCGAGAAGGAGACCCTCACGGTTCAGTTGGGGACCGTGGGGAAGGAGAAACAGGATCTGGAAAAGAAGGTAGCGAGCCTCGGCAAGGACTTGGATGCGGCCGAGGAAAAAGGGAAGGAGGATCTGAGAAAGCAGAAGGAAGAGCATGATGCCGAGGTTGCTGAGCTTAAGAGGAAACTGGAAGTGGCTGTGGAGGGGGAGCGTCAAGCGGTTGCTGATACGCTAAAATATGTGGAGAAGGCTTTTGACGTCGCCATTGAGCAGGTGAAGGCTCGTAACCCAGCCTACAATCTTGACCTTCGCAGCCTTTCCTATGAGTATGAGGTTGTCAATGGTGTCTTCGTTGTGGACGATGGGAAGGGAAACAAGACCGAGGTTCCACCAGAGGGTCTTCCCTCGGCGACCGGTGCTCATACCGATGCTTGAAGCCTCCTTTTTTTTAAGACTGCATACCTTGCTGATTTCCTTCCGTTCGGCCTTGGCCATGTTTTGTAATGACAATTTGAATTTTAGTTTTGTCCAGAATCTACTAAACTTGTCTATTCCTTCTATTGCGTCTTGATTGGTTTAGTTATCTGCTTGTCTTAGTGTGGTTTGTTCGTTGAGGCAACGTGCCTCGAATTTTGTATATTTGTTCATTCGTGTGATCAATCGCGTGGCATTGTGCCTTTGCATATTTTTGCTTGGTCATTTTTCTTCTAGGCCCTGTTAATACTGAAAGCCTCGGCTTTTAGGCTGTTGCCTGTTCGACCACTTTTTATTAGGGAACCTCGGTTTTCAGGCCGTGGGTCGCTTAAGAAATATAGGGAACCTCGATTTTCAAGTCGTGGTTTGCTTTTTTAATATATAGAACCTCGGTTTTCGGGCCGTGGTTTGCTTTTGCTCTTGGGAGTTCTGTGTAGGTAGATACCTCGACCAATTAACTGAAAAGACGAATTAGTTTTACAATGGTCGGATCGTAGTTGATAAAGGTACTTAACTGAAATACATTCGTAAATTGTAGGCATTCCAGTGTCGAGGGATGTCGTCACCTCCAAGTGTTTCTAAGCGGTATGCTCCTTTCCCTGTTGAAGTAGTAACGCGATAAGGTCCTTCCCAGTTTGGTGCTAGCTTTCCTTGCTGCGCATTCTTTCCTCCGATGTCGGCCCTTCGTAGGACGAGGTCTCCGACCTTGAATTTCCTTTTAATCACTTTCTTATTGTATTTGGCCGCTGCTCTCATTTTGGTCGCCTCTTCTCGGACATGAGCTATGGCTCGTCGTTCCTCCAAGAAATCTAACTCTTCTCTGAGTAGGTGATCATTGTTGTCTTCATCATGGGTGCTGGTTCTCCAAGTAGGCTCTCCTATCTCGACTAGAATAACGGCCTCGGCCCCGTGAGCTAATCGGAAAGGAGTTTCTCCGGTGGACGAGTGTGGGGTTGTCCGGTACGCCCAAAGGACGTGGTCTAGCCGTTCTGCCCATCTTCCCTTTGACTCATCCAGCCTCCTCTTTAGTCCTCGTAGAATGACACGGTTTGCTGACTCGGCCTACCCATTTGTCTGTGGGTGTTCCACTGATGTGAAGTGTTGTTTTATTTTCAACCCCTCTAGTAGTTCTCTGAAGCCTTTGTCTGTGAACTGAGTGTCGTTATCGGTGACCACTGCCTTTGGGATCCCATATCGGCTGATGATACTTCTGTAGAAGAACTTCTGAATCCGAGCAGAGGTGATGGTTGCTAGGGGCTCAACCTCGATCCATTTAGTGAAATGGTCAATAACCACAATCAGGAATTTCACTTGACCTGGTGCTGGGGGAAAAGGTCCGAGAATGTCCATTCCCCATCTGAAGAAGGGCCATGGGGTTGAGGTGGTGGTCATTTCTTCTGCTGGGGCATTGTGGAAGTCCGCATGTCTTTGGCAGGGGCCACACTTCTGGACGTGTTCGACTGCGTCTTTTTCCATCGTGGGCCAGTAGTAGCCGGCCCTTAATGCCTTTTTGGCCAACGATCGTCCCCCGAGGTGTTGGCCACAACTTCCTTCATGGATTTCTGCCAAGACATAGCTTGCTTCGCTGGGGGATAGGCACTTGAGCATGGGGCATGAGAAGCCCTTTTTGTAGAGGTAATCGTTGACCAGTGTGTACCATGCCGAGGTTCGCTCGACCTTCTTTGCTTCCTTTCGCTCTTCTGGCAGCGTTCCATCGTACAAGTAGTTTGTGATCGGGTCCATCCAGCTGGTATCCTGGTCGACCTGCATGATTTGCTTCCTTTCATTGATGTTTGGTTTAGCAAGTGTTTCCTGGATCACTGATCTGTTGTTCCCGGCTTTCTTAGTTTGCTAGTCTTGATAGCACGTCGGCCCTGGTATTCTGTTCCCTCGGCACATGTCGAAATTCGATCATCTTGAAAGAGTCAGATATCTCTTTGACCTTGTTCAGGTATTGCTGTAGGATGGGTTCATGAGCTTGGTATTCTCCGTTAACCTGGGAGATCATGAGCTGAGAGTCACTGCACAAGATAACTGCTTCGGCTCCGAGGTCTTTGGCAAGGCGTAATCCTGCCATACAGGCTTCATACTCGGCTTGGTTGTTCGAGGTTTTGAATTCGAACTTGAGTGATTGTTCAATGGTCACCCCGGTGTTGTCTTCCAATACCACTCCCGCTCCAGCTCCTTTGGTATTGGACGATCCGTCCACATATATGGTCCATGAGACCCGAGATTTGTTCTTATGATTCTTCGTCATCTCTATGATGAAATCGGACAGGACTTGCGCCTTGATAGCTGCTCGTGGTTCATAGGAAATGTCATGTTCTGAAAGCTCGATCGTCCAGATGATCATCCGGCCGACTAGGTCGGGTTTGTGTAGGATTGACCTGATGGGTATGTCTGTTCTGACTGTGATAGGATGGGCTTGAAAGTATGGTCGGAGGCGTCGTGCAGCTGAGATGATTGCAAATGCCGCTTTCTCCAACTTCTGGTACCTAAATTCTGGTCCTTGAAGGCTTTTGCTTGTGAAGTACACTGGGCTTTGGTTGCCTACTGATTCTTTTACTAGAACAGAGTTGATGGCCTCTTCTCCTACCGACAGGTATAGGTACAGTCTTTCCCCAGGGTGGGGTTTCACCAAAATCGGTGGTTTAGTTAGAGAGGCTTTAAAGCCTTGAAAAGCCTCCTCACATGCAGGGCTCCAGTCGAACTGCTATCCTTTCTTCAAGAGTTGATACAAGGAAAGTGATTTGTGAGCCGATCGGGCAAGGAAACGGGTTAGGGCTGCTATTCTCCCTGTCAGTTGCTGTACTTCTTTCACCAACGTTGGGCTTTTCATCTCTAGGATGGCTTTGCACTTTTATGGGTTAGCTTCTATTCCTCTGCTTGTCGGCATGTATCCGAGGAAGTGACCGGCTGGAACTCCGAAAGTGCTTTTGAAGGGGGTTTAACCTCATTATATGTTTTCTCAACCGGTGGAAGGCCTTCTCTAAGTCGGCTACAGGATCTGCCCTTTCTGGGGTTTTTACAATGATGTCATCCACGTACACCTCTACGACCTCCCCGATCAGTCCTTCGAATACTTTTGTCATCATCCTCTGGTACGTTGCCCCGACGTTCTTTAGGCCGAATGGCATCATGGTGTAGCAGTAGGTTCCATCGTCCGTAAGGAATGCCGTTTTTTTCCTCGTCATGAACGTACATGGGAATTTGGTTATAACCAGAGTAGGCATCCATGAATGAAAGGAAACGGTAGTCAGAGGAGTTGTCTACTAACCTGTCAATGTTTGGCAACGGGAATGGGTCCTTTGGGCATGCTTTGTTGAGGTCAGTTAATCCATGCACATTCTCCATTTGCCGCTCGATTTTTTGACCAGGACGACATTGGCCAGCCAGGTTGCATACCGGATTTCTCTGATGAACCCTGCCTTTAGCAGCTCGGTCGTCTATTCCTTGATCGTTTGTTGCCTTTCTGGTCCCATTCTCCTTTTCTTCTGGGCAACCGGCTTCAACCGGGGGTCGACCGACAGCTTGTGGCAGCAGAAATTTGGGTCGATTTCCGGCATGTCGGCTGCTGTCCATGCAAACAAGTCGACATTGTCCATCAGAAGCTTCTCCATCCTATTCTTGAATTCTGGTGGGAGGTGACTTCCCATCTTGGTAATTTGCCACTTTTCCTTCCCGACGTTTATCGGGACAGTCTCCCCCTCTGGGGAAGGTCGTTCCGCTCCTCGGCCTTCTTCCCCAGAGTCAACCCTTGGATCTAGATCAACGAGGGAAACATTGTGTCTTGCTTGGCGGGCCTGGGGTTTCGCACTTGGTGGGGGGTTTCTCTTCAAGCTTAGGTTGTAGCAACTCCTTGCCATCTGCTAGTCTCCCCTGACTGTTGTCACTCTCCCATCTCTTGTAGGGAATTTCATTGTGAGGTGCAAGGTGGAAACTAATGCTTCCATCGCATTGAGGCTTGGTCTCCCCATTATGGCGTTGTATGAGCTCTTACACGGGACCACAATGAACTTAGTTTTGATTGTCTTGCTTCCTTCCTTACCTATCAGAGTGACAAGTGCTTCCATGTAGCCGAGGGGCTGAATACGATCACTTGAGAAGCTGACAAGGTCACTGTCATAGGGTAACAGGTCACTCCGACTGATCCTCATCTTCTCGAAACAGTTCTCGTAGACGATGTCGGCCGAGCTTCCCTGGTCTATTAACACTCTTTTTACCTCAGCGTTGGCGATTACTGCAGTGATCACCATCGGGTCGTCGTGTCCGGGCACGGTGTCTCCGAAGTCGCTGTTGTCAAATGTGATGGTTGGGGTTGGAGGGGGCTTTTCATGTCGACGGTATCTGCGGTGGTCGTCCTCCACGTGTTGTACCTCTTTTAACGCCCTTTTCCTGGAATTGGACGAGCTTCCGCCACCTCCAAAGCCTCATGCAATCATGTTTATGGTGATCCGAGGTTGGGGTTGGTCCCGATCCTTCCGCGGAGTGCCGTCCCGAGGTTTCTTGTCCGACGCCCCATGACTTCTTGGCGATCGGGAACGGTGTCGTCTCCTTTCATGCCCCGGGGGGGAGTGTCGGTCTCGCCGCCGCTCGCCCTGTCCGCGGCTGCTCCACTCGGGTTTGTCTCTTCTCACATACCATCCCAGATTTCCCTCTCGGATTAGTTGCTCAATGGCATCTTTGAGCTGGTAACAATCATCAGTATCATGTCCATGGCCTTTATGGAAGGCGCAATATCGGTTCTTGTCTCCTTGGTGTGATTTGATAGGTGGGGGGCGCTTCACTTCAGCTAACTCTGCATTGTGTACCTCCTGCCAAATCCTGGAAAGGCTACTGTTGAGAGGGGTGTAATTGCCCTCGTAGCATCCCCTGAACT